>OZ018328.1:91284447-91604447 GCA_963969495.1 Ceratothoa steindachneri
AAGATGAGCAGATTCTAACAGGCCGAAGAAAAAAATATAGCTGATGGATGCTTCAGTGGTGTCAGGTCTAAAACAATGAAACTATTTATAAATAGAATGAATGATTAGTGAAAACTCTCAGATTTATATTTGACTAAACTAATAATACATATGAGGATCCTAAGTTATGAAGGAATGACTTAGTCAAGTGAGGTGTGATGCGTAGATACTTGTTTATTGCAATGCTTTTTTCTTCAATATGCCTATGAAGCTTGTAATTAATCCTGCTAAAATAAATAGGGTTACGACATATAGTTCTTAGACCCAACCCGCAATCCTGATCGTGATTAATGAAAGATTCAAATCAGATTTTCTTTTACGGTCGGAAGGATTATATGCCTATGTAAACCACAACATACTTGAATCAATTCTTTACTCATTTTTTCCAAGGTTTTACAAATTCATAGAAAACTAGCCACAAATTTATGAAGTCAAAATATTATTCATAAGCTACCTTCATGAATTATTTCCTTAGAGGGAGCCAAAAATTTTGATCTGAGGAAATCCAACAAGATGTAGTATTATATATAACAACCTTCAAAAATAAATCCTCGGTTTTCATCATATCAGTGGTTGCATTTGTCGAATATGTTAACTCGGGGGTACGAAGAAAGTTTTCAGAGTTGCCTTGAATTTTGCGCCCTAATTTCCGAAAGTTTGATTCTATATGTCACATAGCACAGTTCAAATGTAAACAAATTATTAAATGTCCAGATTATTATTGGTTACCTGGTTTTATGTCGAGAATCTTTACGGCTTATCTGAGAAGAAAGCCTGCTTCTTAATACTGCGAAATTAAGCCACATTTCTTTGTCAAAATGCTAATTTATATCAGTTATAATATAGGTTAATCCCAATTATTTAGGCTAAATTTTGCACAGTGAGATTAGAAAGTATCCCTTCTATGTACAATGATAAAATTAGAGCCCTATCTCTGAGTCTATATCATCCTTCCTCCTGAAATAACCATTTGTTGGGCGATATCTTACTTCCTAAATACAATCATTTGAGGAAAGCTTAGGAAATGACAGAATGCTTAGTTTACTTGCTCATCCAATAGGAAAAAGGTTCATAAGCAAATTATTAATTTCTGAAATATAGAATTTTCTCCTAATGTTGGAGGGAGGGGGGGGGTGAGAATAGCTCCATTTTTTATGTCTCTTATTATTTCTTTCGCATAAGCTTAATAATTGATGTAGAAAAAGTCCGCAGGTGAGCGCGAAAAATGTGCTACAAGACTTGAACTCAACTATTACCTTTGAAAAACTATTGAACCTGGTGGTTTTTCACAAGAAACACTATCAGGTCTCTTCTATCATACTATTCCATTTTAAAGTTACTAGAGAGGTAATAGTGTAGAACTTCGCATGCCTTATATTTTTCACCATTACCAAACAAAAGAATATAGTGCAAACGCTTAACTAAGATGTTTCGTAAATTATACACTTCTATGGTAAATAACAATCTTAAATATCAACGGTGCTCTTGGTCACATACTATCCTAAGTCTTTGTATAATAAAATTAATGTCTAATAGAAAACCCAAGAGTTTGAGAAATGTTGGTGTGTGGTTGCGTATCAAAGAAGTCACCTCCCAACCATCTCTCTCTCTTCTTTCGTGTTATACCTCATTATCTCTCCCCCTTTCTCATCTCTGACCACTTCCTTTCTCCTCTTTTCCTCGCCTATATGCCCCCTCTCTGTATCTCTCTCTAACTCTATATGTAAATTTCTTTATATCTTATTAAATCTCTATCATTCTCTCCATTATCTATCTCTCACTCTATCTGAATTTTTCTCGCTCTATCACTTTCTCTATATCTCTCCATCCCTCTATCTATCTCTGTCTAACCTTTTAATTCTCTTTCTCTCCCTATCTAACACTATCTCTCTTTGCCTTTCTCTCTATCTTCTACTGTATTTATCTCTATCTCTGATTATCTCTATCTTTCTTTATCAATCGTTCTCTTTCTCTCTTTTAATCTTTCTATCTCACTTTATCTATGTATCTCATTCTCTCTCTCCATATATCTATCTCACTCTCTATATTCAGCTCTTCTTCCTTTTTTTCTCTCTCCTTCTTTCCTTCTAACTCTCGCATAATCACTTCTATCATTCTCTATCTCTCTCTACATCTCTCGTTCCCTTATTTCTCTCTATTTTATTCTATATTCTCCTATCGATCTTAGTAGAAAAATAAGGTCGAAGGGCGACCTCGTGCCCTTCTGTACCCACATGCTCTCGAGATCACCGTATGGAGCGTGGAAAGCGATGCTGATCTACGGCGAGGATGCGGTACACGCCATTTTATTGCACTTCAGCAGCATTTACTTAGGGACACATTTTCCTTGTTGCGCATGTCATTTTAACCAGCATCCTGCCGTCCGGCATAGATCGTAGCTCTTCGAACTATTAAAGCCAAATTTATTTCAGGTCCCCGGAAGTAGTTGCTGCCTTCCCCTAAGATCGCCTCAGGCAAACATCTATATAATCCCCCAACTTGGTTCAGCGTGAAGCACTCTAGCCCTTCAGTATCATATCACCGCAACACAGCAGCCCGGCTCAGCACTGTTCCACCTAACACCACGTTCGAGCAAAGGACACGCTTACCCATTTCGATCGGAGGAATCGTCGATTTCGTTTCGAGGACGAAGGCTAAATCAACATCCGTGAACTCTGCAATAGTCAATCGGCAAGTAACTGACAAGGAACCCCATCTCTGAAGGCCAAAACTACGTGTGCTCCATCATCTGCCCAGTGAGGTAACCCAGCTAACCCAGCGCAGTCATCATAGCCCGACTGGCCCTACCCTTCAACGAACCCGTAAGCAGTTGCAATAGATGACGCATACGGATTATTCTATAATCTAGTCTTCTCAAGCCGTCCCATCCTTTGTGTGAAAGCCGGATTAAAATCCCTTTTTAATCACCGAGCTGAATCCGACCACTAATCCCATATTAATCTCTCCTGTGTCTAGTGCCGATATTTAATTTCGCATGTACGATCATTCCCTTTAAACTCTGTACCTGCATATATTTCAATTCGATTTATTTGTTAGTAAACGTATATTTTTGTTATCGTCTTTTTCTTGCACCCTGAATGAGTACCAGCTACCTGTTAATCTTTGGTTAACTTGCAATCTGAATTATTTGTTTTGAAAGGACCCCGCAATTAAAACGTAAACCATTACCAGTGAATTTTTAACTATTTCCCGTTCACGAACCGGCTAGGTCGACTCGCAAAACATATATATATATATATATATATATATATATATATATATATATATATATATATAAATATATATAACATATACATATATATATATATATATATATATATATAACATATATATATATATATATATATATATATATATATATATATATATATATAACATATATATATAACATATATATATAACATATATATATAACATATATATATAACATATATATATAACATATATATATAACATATATATATAACATATATATATATATATATATATATATATATATATATATATATATATATATATATATATATATATATATATATATATATATTTCACGGTGAAGGTAAGGACACATAGGAGGCTGAGGTACATGTGATTAATTTATCGAACAACGTTTCAGGCGTATCACCCATCCTTAGGTTCTAAAACATAAATTAATCTAATACAGTTAAAGAATATTAAAAATATTAAAAATAATTAGGTTATGACTATGTAGGTAAATCGAAAATTAGAAAATAACTCAGGAATTTAAAAGTCAAGAGAATCAAATTATCAATCTAATATAACACTATTGAAACGAAAAAAACCCACAAAAAACAAAAGTCAATAATTACAGTATAATATTGCTTACCGATAATTCAGGATTTTAAAAAGCAAGAGAATCAAATTATTAATCTAATGTAATCACTATTGACACGAAAAAAAGAAGCAAAAACACAAAAGTAAAAAATTACAGTATAATATTGCTTACCGATGAAGTTCAGGAGAAATCACAAAGTGAAGAAATTATAAAGGATGTGGCTTAAAGAAGGATAGGAATTTGATTGGTTGGTTGTTAAATAAGAGAAGGTTGGTTGGTTGTTGAATGAGGTAATTAAAATTAAGAAATAAGAAGAGGAACAGCGGTATTAGCTATGTTGAGTGTAGGAGATTTTGTACGTATTAGTAGGGATTCCAAAATTCTTAGACTATATTCATTGTTATTATGACCAATTATTTTGAAGTTATCTATAGAACATTCTGTCTTGCATTGTATACTATGATTTCTAATTACAGAAGCTTCCTTCTTAGACAATATTTTTCTAGTGCGATGGCTTATTCCCATGTGAGAACAAAACCTCTCTTTCAATGAGTGAACCGTACGGCTAATATAGGTTCCTTGTAAACAACAAGGACAAGTAAAAGCATAAACAACACGGCTGCTCATTTCTAGAGGAAGTTTGTCTTTTGACGAGAAAAAACTTCCTATGGAAAGTGGGTTAGCAAAAGTGATTTTGAAGTTGGTAAGAAAGAAATATTTTTTGAGTAATTTGTTGCATTTTCTAGTGAATAATTTGTTGTAAGGTCCCATTTCTGGTACTACGAAAAAATTTTCATTTTTGGGAACATTATATGAAAGAAAGGATGGAGAGTAAATTTTGGTGAGAAAATTATTTATTAGTTTGTCAACCAATATATTTCTTTCATACCAACTTCAAAATCACTTTTGCTAACCTACTTTCCATAGGAAGTTTTTTCTCGTCAAAAGACAAATTTCCTCTAGAAATGAGCAGCCGTATTGTTTATGCTTTTACTTGTCCATGTTGTTTGCAAGGAACCTATATTGGTAGTATGGTTCGCTCATTGAAAGAGAGGTTTTGTTCTCACATGGGAAGAAGCCATCGCACTGGAAAAACATTGTCTAAGAAGGAAGCTTCTGTAATTAGAAATCATAGTATACAATGCAAGACATAATGTTCCATAGATAACTTCAAAATAATTGATTATAATAACAATAAATATAGTCTAAGAATTTTGGAATCCCTACTAATACGTACAAAATCTCCTACACTCAACATAGATAATACCGCTGTTCCTCTTCTTATTTCTTAATTTTAATTACCTCATATAACAACCAACCAACCTTCTCTTATTTAACAACCAACCAATCAAATTCCTATCCTTCTTTAAGCCACATCCTTTATAATTTCTTCACTTTGTGATTTCTCCTGAACTTCATCGGTAAGCAATATTATACTGTAATTTTTTACTTTTGTGTTTTTGCTTCTTTTTTTCGTGTCAATAGTGATTACATTAGATTAATAATTTGATTCTCTTGCTTTTTAAAATCCTGAATTATTTGGTAGAGCAATATTATACTGTAATTATTGACTTTTGTTTTTTGTGTTGTTTTTTTTTCGTTTCAATAGTGTTATATTAGATTGATAATTTGATTCTCTTGACTTTTAAATTCCTGAGTTATTTTCTAATTTTTGATTTACCTACATAGTCATAACCTAATTATTTTTAATATTTTTAATATTCTTTAACTGTATTAGATTAATTTATGTTTTAGAACATAAAGATGTGTGATACGCCCAAAACTTTGTTCCATAAATAAATCACATGTACCTCAGCCTCCTATGTGTCCTTACCTTCACCGTGAAATTGAAGATTAGACTGGCCAGCAGCAACTCATATGACTATATATATATAAATATATATATATATATATATATATATATATATATATATATATATATATATATATATAATCCAGCTATTACACGACACTCTATATACCTCTCTGCCTCTTTCCTATCTCTCCTTATCTACCACTCTCACACTTTTTCCCCTTTTCTAGCTCTTGCTCTATCTCTCTTTATCCTCATTTCATCTCTTGTTCTCAATATTTTATATCTTCGTCTTTTGAGGGATAAACCGCGTTAATTGAGAGAAGGGAACTTGTCAAGCATACTAACATGTACTCTCTTATTTGACAATTTTTCAGATATTTTCTGTTGCTGTCTTACTTTAGATAAATTATATAAAGTTAGCGTAATTTGCTAAAAAAATAGTAAAATATTGGAAAGGTAAGTCTAGTCTGCTGAAGCTTGGCAAGTAGCTATATATCTCTTTTTAGTGTAGTTGAAACAAGAGTTCTCCGTTGTCTGGAAATATGTGAAATAAAAAATCGCTTCATATACGCTGTGATTAGCAATAACAAACCATTTGGGAACGAAATGAAATTAAGCGCAAACATTATTTTTTGTACCTACACATTCGCGTAAATTAAAATTCTTTTATGTACTGATAATATTTTACAAAGGGAAGGATGATATCTTATTTAAAATTTGTTTTCAACGTAAAAACTATTACAATATTGAAAGGCAACAATGTCCACATTTATCTTTACTGGTCTTGGTTATATCCTGAGAGGCTAGAAAGAAACTTCCTATATTCATTGTTATGCAAGATTATGTTCATAAATACCTGTTTGTATTCTTCATTGTGTTAACACACATTTACCATTAGCACGCCAGCCATACCTCGAATAAATTATTTCATAATTAACCATTTAATTCCGAGAAAGTCTCTAAGAAATGCATGGATTTAATAGGCTTTTAGTGCATTATTCTAAATTATTCTTTATATAATTGGTAATTTTTAAGCTGAGTTGATGTTGCCTGTTTGTGATGGAGCCTGAGTATTTAAGCTGATTAAGGACAATGATCGAGATTTAACTATTTGCGCTACACCAGACATTTTTAATAGCGGATGTAGTTTTTCAACAGAATGAAAACTTCATGTAAATATCAGAAAGGCAATTATTGACAATCTCGTTTTCTCTAGGGTCCGACATTCGTTTGTGTACAAGGTGGAGATAGAATTAAGTTCTTATTTAATCAATTAGTTAAAGCAAGTGGATTGAAAGGGAGAGACTAGCGTTCTTGAGTTTCATGATGTTTTGTAAAAAGAAAGAAAAAAAGTGAGGTAAGAAAATGACTGAGTAAAAAAAGGAGGAGATTAATTGTTGCGTGAGTGAGTGACAAGGTGCCCAACTCTTTAAACTTGGTGGAGACCAAATATCTGCGTATTGCAAACCAGAACAATGACTTACAACACTACTTAGCCATGTTGAGACCTAGTTCCATACTAGAGATATTATGATAATGAAACGCCTTGAGGGGATTAAAGACGAAAAATTTATGTGTATTATTTAGTAGAAATACGATGGAAGATACATAGGATTTGTGTTTGGTTGGATGACTGTTTAGGTGCTTGCATAAGACTCGACGGACTGCCTGGGTTACGTTTGCTATCTGTGTCTTCTCTGATCTGGAATCAAATCCGAGGCCTAGAGGAGGAATTTCAACGTCTTCCAGTCTATGCAAGCGAGAGCTGCAATCCACAATGAGCTTAAATTATCGGAAAAATTGACAAGGTTTTAACTTTTCTTTTGCCGATTTTTGGCCCAGTGGAGAAATTAGGTTTTCCTTTTTTGCTTTAGGAGTTTGTGAAATCTTGAGGAAATCATGGGATTATAATGATCCCATTTTCGGGAATAGTTCCAAAATTTTTAAAAATTATTTGCTAGCTAATGAGACAAGCACAACGCTTTAGCCTTCAGGATTCACAATTTTTTTTAATTCAAAAGAAACTAAATCTATGGTTTAGAATCCCGTAGACTTTTCCCGGAAAAGATCAGAGAAGGAAAATAATATTTAATTTTTTATTTTTTCACTTTATATAAAAACTCATAAAAACTAGCTATTAATATCAACACCATTACTCTTATAACACTAAGAAGAGGAGACACAGGTGGAGCGAAAAACACTTTTTGTGAAAAAAGAATTGCAATAGTGATATGGTGCTCCGTTATATAATATTTAGGCTACTAAAAAGGTTTTGAGATGGGCCACTGGCCCATCAAAGTTTGCAAAATTCAATATTTCATGTATTATTTTCATCAGTCCATATTTTCTTCATACCGGTAATATATTAGCTTAAACAATCAAGATGTCGTGTATAATATCTTAGCATGTTAGGACAACATCTTCAGGTGCCGCCATTGACATGGTATCAACAATCACAACAATTTTTATATTTTCCAAAGAAATAACTATAATATCTCGTTCTTTTGATTTTTTTATTTAAAAGAACGATAAAGTATGGTAGAAAATCTCGTAGACTTTCCCCCAGAAAGCTCGAAGATGGAAGAAAATAATCATTTTTTAATTTTTCCCATTAAATAAAAATTCATTAAAAATTATTAACTATTAATCTCAGCATCTTCACTTTTATATCTGTAAGAGGAGGAGAAACGAACACCTCGTTGCTCTTTAAAACAAATTATGGTTATAACATATAGTAATCGCACAAATGCTGAAAATTTCTAAATGAACGATAGATAAACGAAATTCGTAATTTAAGATCCACTATGTGTATGAATTCTAGTATATGGCTGCATTTTCTGACCTTTACTAAAAAAAAATCCCATCTACCGAATTCATCTCAAGAATGGAATCGGTTATGGTGAAATTTCGCCACCATTTTCTCTTAAACTTGAGTAAATCGACCGCTTTTAAATTAAACACCCAAATATCAAATTTATGCAAAATTGAGGGATGAAATTTGAAAAATAGGAAGGTTGATATATATGATTTGAAATGGAATTTAATACCATATATAAAGTTGTAAAACCAATGCACCCGCCCACCACCCCAACTAGATTATTTATACTCTGATGATGACTGGGTTGAGTTTGATGACCTAAGAACCACTAACTAAGGGGAGAGTCAGTCAAGACCAAAATGCAAAGATTTTATTATGCTGTTAAAAAAGTTTGATAAATAACTTCATTTCATTCTCTAACTGATCTTGGAGAACGAAGTTTGTGAACTTCCAAATTTCTTGAATATCCCAAAGCACAACAAAGATTCAAGGAAGTATAGCTCTAAAAAGCAGAAATCCCCCAAATGTCCTAAACATTATTTTTTTTAAGTTTCAGTTATTCCTTTTAAGTATTTTAGTACATGAAGCCTAAGCCTTTTGAGTGTATGAAGACTTTGCCTTTTAGTTTCGTTTGGTAAAAAATCATAAAATATTTAATTCAATTCCAGGATGTTATTTTACTGCTGAAAGGCTTTACCCAAAGTTTAAGAAACTTTCTTATTCTAAATATTTTTACTTTCTTGATAAATCTAACACATATTGTGAACTCGTTTTTTATCTGCGAGCAAGCAACCAAGATTGCAGGTTACATTGTGCAATTCATTCCTGTACATTCATTCATTTGATATCTAGATTGATAAAAAATGCTGAGAATTAAAGTTAGTTAATTAGATAATAAATAAACAAAAACTTAGAATGAGGATTCCAGGTGTTTAAAAAAAGGGAAGAGAGAGAAAGAGAGAAAGGCAGCCAGATAGACAGAGACAGAGAGAGAGGGAGAAGGAACAAAAAACAAAGCGTCAAACTTATATGTCGATTTTACCCAGGGCGATAACCGCTCTATTGTACTTTCTTTTATAAGTAAATTTACTACACCAAGATTAGGCGCACTTTTGATGTTTTGTTAACGTCTAATATGCCTACTATTGTCATGATCTGACACTCCTTTAAAGAAAGCAAATGATTAAAGTTTATGATTTGCTATAAGCTGATAGTAATTAGTGGCTATTAATTGATTTTGATGAGATCATTCTCATGATATATAATTTCTTATTATTGACTAAAAAAGTGCGATATAAAGTTCTTCATCTTATAGAAAATGAGGTTTTAAAATAAAAAGCTTACGACTATAAATTAGAACTTAGGTTTTTCCTATTTAGTATGAATGATTTTCACAAGAATCAACAATATTTGCCGCTTCACTCGACTGGTCTATTTCCAGAATCTTTCTGCTGGCGTCCTAATTTGTAACTTGAAAATTTGTATTCCTTACCTGACCAACAATTGCATCTTTATCACTTTTTCTTTATCTTGAAAAAGGGATGAAAATGAATTAAATCCAAACTCACAAATCGTGATCACGATCGAAAGGGGTTTTCCTCCCTTGTGGAACATGAAAATGATCAGAAACGTTGTGCTCCTTCACGTTTTTAGATGGACAAAAATATCTAACGATTGAAAAGAAACGTTTTTAGATCGAAACTAAATATGAAACAGATAAATCAATATTTTAGAGTAACTGAATATATTAAATGAAAAATAAATTTAATAGACAGTTAAATATGATGAAGTCAGAAGTAATTATTGAAAAGAGAAATAAATATAATAAAGATAAATGAACTTTCTAGAAAAATTAAAGGTAAATAAAGGTCTTTGATAGGAAACTGAATTAATTAAATACATCGAATTTTCTAGAGAAACATTTAACTATAACGAATTCAATTTACTGTTTTGAATGGAGAACTAAATATAAAAAATAGTAAAATTAATGATAATGATAGGAAGGGTTACGTTTGCGCGCTTAGATTGAATTTGGTCACTACAAGAGCCATTCACTGAGAGAATAAGAGCTTCATTAAGGGTTGCCTGATTGCAACCATGAAAGGAGAAGTGCTCATACATGAGCTATTGCCTATGTTTCATATAGACTAATTAATGAACGTGTCTCGTACGAGCTTGAATATAATGAAATAAACCGGAACGTCTGAAATAGATAAGCTAAAATTATAAGTAGGCAAAGTAATATAATGTATGGCAAAATGGACGCGTTAAATAGGGAATTTAATATAAATAAGAGAAATAAATATGTTAAGTAAGCAAGAAGGCCTAATTCCTGAAGGTAAAGATGCCTATGTAGATAGCTAAACAAATATGAATATAATTAATCCGAATAAATGTGATAATTAGGGGGATTAACTATATTGAAGAAAATATTTAATTTCTTAAATTGGAAATTTTATATAATGCATGAAAATAACATTTAAAGGAAGAAATTAAATATCATGAAGGTGAATGAATATATTAAATAGCGAAAACAAATAATGAAGACAAATGTAGGTGTAAGGAAGAATACTTATAAGGCTCATGTTGTAAAATAGGTATGTCTGTGGCACCCAAATTGCAGGATTTAATAGGCTCAGCAAGAAACTCCCCAAATGGACGCTCGGTAAATCTATCAATTCCTAAAAATGGCTTTTTGTGTAAAATGATGAAATAATATGCCACGTGTAATAAATAAAGAACTAAAGAGAATTATAACAAGGTCTGCTGACCAAAAAGTCGCGTGCTCTCACTTATTCTGATTTATGACCTTACGACTTTCAAAACATCTAATAAATCCCGGACTAGCCTTGGGAGGCCATTAGCGATTCTACAATTTGAAAGAGAATGTAAAACAACATAAACCAGGATTAACCTAGCCTAGCTTAGTATAATCTAGCTAGCATATTATAACCTAGCACAGTATATCCTACTTTATCCTACCTTAGCTTAGCATAGCCTAGCCTATCGTACCCTAGCATAGCCTAGTCTAACTTAATAGACCCTAGTCTAACTTAGCATATTATAGTATAGCCTAGAATAGCCTAGCATAATATAATCTTGGCTAGCGTATCATCTCCTAGTGTAGCTTAGCTTATTATAGCCTAGCCTCTCTTAACCAGGTATGGCTTAGCATTGAATGACAGAGCCTAGCCTAGAGGTGCCATGAGTAGCCTAGCTTAGTATAGCTAAACTAGAATAGGCTACTATAGCCCAGCCAATATATCCTTGTATACGATAGCCTAGCCTAGCCTAGCCTAACATACAACAGACTAGCTTGGTATAGCTTATACTAGCATAAGAACACCTAACAAAATATAGCCAAGCATATCATATTATAGCCTAGCCTGTATATCCTAGACTAGTATAGCATACTATACCCTAGACTAGAATAACCTTGCATAGCTTAGCCTCTTAGAGCCTCTTTAGCTAGTCTATCGTAGCCTAGAATAGCATAGCAGAACATAGCCCTCCCTGGCCTATTAAACTTTAGCCTACCGTAGAATAGCATAGTATAGCCCTGTCTAGAATAGTATAGCTTAGGCTAGCCTAGCATATTATAACCTAGCCTAGTTTAACTATCCTAGAAAAGTATAGCCTATACTATCTTATTATATCCTAGTCAAGCATAGCTTAGTATTGTCTAGCTAAACATACTATATGCGATCCTAGCATAGCATTTTATAGCCTATATTAATAGAATATCTTACCATTGTACATTATATCTTAGCATAGATTAGCCTAGTATAGCTTAGCCTATAATAGCCTAGCATAGTATAGCCCATTCTAGGCTTGCCTAGCAGAGTATAGCATATTATAGCCTAGTCTAGTATAGCATAATATCGGCCTAATAGATATGATGTTATTCCCAAAACAAAATAATTCCCGTGCTAAACTTGTGAAGAATTTGGCAATTATATCAATCAAAGGAGAATGAAAAACAACATCAGGGTTTCAGATTTCACGAGAATCGGGTGAATAGTTATGATGTTTGGCCAAAACAAAATAATTCCGGTGCTAACTTTGGGAGGACGTGGTGAATAATACGAGGGGCGATGAATAAGTTTCGAAATTCAGATATAAAGAAACGAAATATGAGGAAAAGTGTCTTATTATTTTTTAATATAAATACCCTCGATTTCAATGCACTTGCGCCACTTGTCCCTGAGGCTTCGAATTTCCGACAACCAGAAATCTCTCGACTGCTGTTCACTCCACTCCTGGACGGAAAGCTGGACATCTTCATCGTCCCTAAACCGGCATCCACGCAGTGCAGCCTTGAGTTGGTGGAATAAAAATTAGTCGCTAGGGGCAAGATCTGGACTGTAGGGGGGATGGTTGAGCTCCTCGAATCCACACTTGCGCAGGGCACCTTGTGCAACTCTGACCTTGTGGACTTTTGACGACGTTGAAGTCGATCAAGGGGCGTCAGATTTATAGGGACCAAAAGGGCAAAGACCTTGGTCATGGCCAAATTGTCGTGGATGATGTTGATAACATTTCCATGTGATATTCCAAGTTCTCGCTCGATTTCTTCGACCTTCACACGTCGGTTTCGAGGATCCTCCTCTCCACACAGGCCACATTGTCCTGGTTGTTACGTCTGAAGGGCGTTCTGGGCGGGGGTCATCTTCAAGGGACTCACAACCGTAGGGGACACTGCAACCATGCGTTCATGGACCTTTTTTGGTTTCTTGCCTTCTTTGGTCAAAAATTTAATCACTTCGCGGTGCTCAACCTTCTCCATTGTTGAAAAATTGTGACTGACGATTTGCGATCAGCTACTGCTTTTTAAATAGACGAGGCAGGAGCGTGCGGCTGCAGGTCCTGACTTGTCATAATTCGTCATAACACCCCCAAGAACAGCCATCCCCCTTCCTCTGTTTTGCCCTAACGATTCGCAAAACTTATTGACCGCCCCTTGTAGCATTCGAAAGACAATGTAAAGAACATAAGGTTTTCAAATTTTGTTTCAATCGGCTGAATAGTTATGATGTTATTAGAAAAAAAAGAAAAACGGGCACTGACCAACCAACATAGTGAGATCTAAAGTCGCTAGCGACTAGACTCACACGTGAGTAAAAAGCACAAAATTGATATATCCTATTGTACATCTATCAAATGAATATAGGGCAAACGGTTCGTCTGAGTGACGTGGAAACATAAATATACGCAGGAGAAAGCTATCAAAGGTGACCACCCAAACAAATACGAGTCTTGTGTAGATACAAATATACTCATGCTGAGAATAATTATCACTACAAAAAAGTCATAAATGGGGACAACAGGCAAGCTAACAAATACAGGCTTTGACCAGAACCTTTTTAGAAAAAACTGTAAGAAACAAGCGATTCCCTATAATTATGATAAATCTGAGACATCGAAAATATGTAGGAATTCGCCAAAAAGGTGCAAATGAAAAAATTAGATCACTTGGTCCGCCCCACAGACAAATCAAAGTCTTGCCCATTGGAGACGGAGCACAATATATATGGAGATATCAAGAGACAGCCACCACACAGTTCGGCATTTATTTTATTCAATTATTAAGTCTCCCTCCTCTAGTCTATTAAGCTTGAAGTCCACCCTGAAAGTTTAATAGGCCCGAAGAAGTAGGACTTGTCACCGGTTATGGAATGCTCCTCTCCCAAGGTGGTAGGCTCTGTGACCGGTAACCCCTCAAAGGAAGGAGAAGAAGACGCCTGGTTAATATGTCCACCAAAAATGAAGAGTCCGCCACCTGAATCCTCGGTCGAGGCAACATCTTTTACCATTTAACTCCCATAAGCATGTGAGCCTCTTATCGGCCGGACAGTAATGGTGCCAAGGAGAAGAATATGGACTCATCAGACCGACGCGAACAGGACGAGGGGATAAGGAAGTCGCTTACGGAAACACCTTCGAACCTACTGTCAGCGTAAGAAAAAACGACCTGGCAAAGGAGCTGCTGTAGAAGGACGCATTTCTAAGCACCGGACCTCTGCAGGCTATACTGAATCAAAAGGAAGAAACACACTCATGCCATACGTTCGGGTACAGTTTTTGAATAATTTATTAATAACAAACATAGAATGTGTTTCAGAAATAATAATCAACTTAACTGCCTAAATTCATTTTTTTAAAGAGGTGAACAGTAATTGTCCTGTGATGTAAAAAGAATATCGGTTTTGTTAGACCGATGTGAAAGGTACAAGGTCAGTAAATTAACTATGGAAAGTTGAGTGTGTATATTTGGTGTATATCTTAATTAAAAGAGAAAAGGGAGTTTTCTCAATATCCTTAAGATCAAGTGAAAGCGAAATACTGTGTTACACGCATGCAGGTTTTGTTAACGCCCATTGCAACACACAATAGGGTCAGTAATAAAACCTCACATATGAGTAACATGTGAACACTATTTTTCTTGTGAGAGTAGGTGAGCAATTATGGAATGCAAATAATCTTAAGGAGGTATTATAGCGTTAACTCATTGAGTAAACAATATATTTGCATAAACAATAATGTATAGCTTTCGCTCATGTTAGTAATAAGACAAACGTACATTGCAAGGCAAAGTAGATTCAGTAATGAAGCCTCACAAATGAGTGTCATGTGAATTCTCTAAAGGCTTGTAATTAGTACGTGAATGCAAATAATCTAGGAAAAAGGACATAGTGGTGTTCATAAATAAAAATAACTCCTCCTGAATAATATATACATAAAATAACTGTACAATAATGATGTAAAATAATAATTTTATATATTATATCTTTGTTAAAATAGCAATGTATAGTTTTTAGCCATGTAAGTAATAAGGAGAGTGCGTTGAAATGCAAATATGCTCCATGTTGAACCTTCACATATGAGTATCTTGGGAACTCAATAAAGCCTTGTAACGGTACCCCGGAGTGTAACGACAACCAAGATCTTTTCAGGCGCTCCGGGAGACGAGTCATGATTGCCAGAAACCCGTCATTCCTATAACTTTTAATCTTATTGTAGTCATTATATTGCAGTGCAGTGTTATAATGAAGGAGGACGAAGCCCAAATATAAACACAACTTATTACTCTATGGCTTTCTTCCGTGTCGAAACTATGTATATATGTACAGTATCATAATTTAGCTTTGTATAATAGTAGAATAAAGGATGAAAACCAAATGTAAAGCAATATATATATATATATATATATATATATATATATATATATATATATATATATATATTGTGTATGATATAGCAGAACATGAAATAATGAATAGGCCCGTTTTGTTAAGTACAGATGTATTTGCTTACGAATACCCATGCCCTGTATGAATGTTAATGTCGTTAGACATCAGGTCTGCCTGAGGTACGTATTTAATATGTATCTGTGTATTTATAATGCGTTATTTCTCAGTTAGTGCATAACTGGCAGGGGAGTCTCTGTGGGGCTCATGTTGTAAAATAGGTAGGCCTGTGGCACCCAAATTACAGTATTTAATAGGCCCAGCGAGGACTTTAGAATCTATCATTTCCTAAAATTTGCTTTTTGTGTAATTCAAGGAAATAATATGCTACCTGTAATAAATAAAGAACCAAAGAGAATTAGATAAAGAAAAAAAATAGATATATTCAATTGTACATCTATCAAATGAATATAGGGAGGGCGGTTCGTCTGAGTCCCGCGGAAACACATGAATATACGGAGTCTTGCGCATACACAAACATACGCATGCTGAGAATAATTATCACCACAAAAAGGTCACAACATAAGACAAGAGGCAAGCTGAACAAATACAAAGAACTGTAAGAGAAAAGCGATTCACTATAATTAAGATAAATCTGAGACATGGGAAATATGTAGAGAAAATAGGTACACATAGCTGTCGGAACTCCGCCCCATGGGTGAAAGTCAACCCCTGGAGACGGCATACAATATATATAAAGAGAGATCGAGAGACAGACACCACAATTTCGCAGTTAATTCATTCGAGCATTAACTCAAATCTCGGTAGTCATGATCAGTCAATCAGAATCAGCTATATCAGAGAATCGATTAGTCCCTTAGCAGCGTTACGAAGCCACGTTAACTCGCCTAAATCCTGCTGACTTTAGACTCGATACTTCGCGTAAAACAGAAGCCAACTTACTGACCGCAAAGAACTCCAATCGTTTCCGCTTTCCCGTTTTAGTAGGCCAATTTAAGAATCAAGTTATTTTATTTTTCTGCGTCCTTCTTACCCATATCACGAAGACACCTTCGGGAAATCCAGCCTACCTAATCTCAAACCTCAGCCAAATGAATTCCCCCTATGCCGAAGCCTATCACAAGAACGTTCGGCATTCCAACCAATTCTCATTTCACCCCCATATATACTAAGCAACTCATAATATAAAATATACCCCTCTAGAAACTCCACTTTAATTTTTATCGAATAAAATGAAGACAAAAATGACTGTAAGAAATTAGCATCTAAATATATGCCCCTACAAAAGATTTCTTGCTTTTAAACTCATTTACTAAGAGATGTTAAGTTTTTATCTTTCGCTACGTCTATGGTTTCGTAGGAACTTATTCTTGGTAATTTGCTTACCACATACAATCTCATGTTATTAAAGTTGAATTTTCCAAATTTTATCTTTGTCTTGTGTGTTTATGACTTATCACATTCTGGACTCTCAGTAGGTACACCCTTGGTATCAATCAATTCTTTCTCCCGAGTAACATTTTTTCTCTTAAATTCGTGTTTTACTGATAAGCTGAATATACCTTCTATACTTTTCATCTTACTTTGAATTCACTTATACGAGTATCTCTTAACACTTTGCCCCAAAGACTTCCTGTCTAAATGAAAGTTGTCTTCCGCTTTATAAAGGAAAAAGAGGATAAAACTTTATGTATATCCGGTAGGGGCAAATTATGTTGTATGTTGTTTATCCCTCTCTTTAATGGGCACCTTTTGAACAGACACCGAAGTACTCTTAAGCTGTCCCTCACTGGAAAAATATAACCAATTCATAATAGAAAATAGAAACTATTAGAAATTCCACTTCAATTTTTATCGAATAAAATGTACCACGTTATGTTATATTAGGAGAAGAGTAATAATGGAACCTGTATTATGAAGCTCGCTCGACGATGTATTGAGTGGTCCATTAATTACAGACCGGAATTAATTCTATGATAGATAATTTAGGTTAATGAACGCAAATATTATTAATATGATATAAAATATACTGATAATCTTGAGAAACATACAGGTTACTATCTTATGACGTTTGTGTAGATAATCTGCCATAGAATACACTACTTTTGCAGAAAGAGAGAGAGAGAGAGATAGAAAGTACTTGTGGTAAGAGAAGGGAGGTTCTCCTGGATTGGCGCGGTGTCATCAGTTCTGTATTAAGAACGAGAAGAAGTTTGTTCGGTAGGAACAAATATCTTCCCCAGCGTGTGAATCCTAGTTCGCGATTCGAGGTCGCTTCTGGGGGTGTTCACCAAATAGAATCGTATTTGGATTTCTAAAGAAAATTAATAAAATAACTTTATTGTGCACTTGACGTTTGATAAGGTCGATGAGTTGACTCGGTGAGTTTAAGTCCTTTTTAGGTGGAAGGAGGGAAGTTGAATGCGGATGAAAATACTTGTGCTCCCTGAAGGGATTTAACTGGCTGTAGTTTATTTTATTTTATTTTTTTAGTAGATGAAAAGGTACGGCTCGCAGTTACTCCTCCCCTTTGTATCCCTCATACGATCGGGGGGGGAGGGGAAGGGCACAGAAAAGTAGGAGGCACGCGGCCGACTTGCTCCTGGAGAAACTCACCACACTTCTGCTTAATGGAAAGTCCGAAACAAGCTTTAAAAGAGGGTTTATGGGAGACAGAATGTTTTGAGTTAAAATAACACAGATTGGTGAGGAGGCAGATTGAGCAAACTCGGTAGTCAAAGGTGGAAAGGGTGGAATACCCTTGCCCGAGGGACAAGGAAGACCTGCTGGTTAACGTGGTTTCCTAACCACCGCCATGCATTTACTCATCTTGCTTACTTCCTTTCTCACACTTTAGCACCTATGTTCCTCAGACAGAAGCGGGAGGACCGTCTAATAACTGTTCCCTTATTCTCTTCATCTTTCATTCATGTGTTTATTGCAGCATTCATGCCGTTTTGAGTTATCTTAGCTCTGACCTTTGTTTATGTATTGTTATGTTACTTGTCTTTACTTTACTTACCTTGTTTCACTTTGTGTTATCACTTTTTCACTTTAGTTTCACTTTGTTCACTTGCTTTACTATTATTTTCCACTTCACTATGATTTTGGTTAAACTTTTTGATACTATATTTCACTTATTACACATTTAGTTTACTATGTTCGTTTTATTTCTATTTTATTCTTAACTTTCACTTCATTAACATTTTTTGTTGAATTTTTTAATATAGTTCAATTATTATACTTTTAGTTGATTTTGTTTGCATTATTTCTATTTACACTTTTGATCTGTGTTGTCCCCTGAGGTGGTTGTTTCTTCCTCTTTAGGTTGTTTAAATTCGGTTGTCTTAATAGGGTATCAATCTGGTGTCTTGGTTGGTTATTTCGTTGGTTGGGTTTGTATATAGTCGGGTAAATATCTTTATCGTTATGTTTGTTTCTTCTTTCTTTTTGAACTTCTACTCAAATAAACATTGGAACCTCTTCGATTCTCAACTGTTGTCTACCGCTGGGAACTCGAGTGTATGTGTGCTCTGCAAATATTGTAGGTAGATCGTCTATCTTCCTCCATATTTTCTCCGCTCTGTTTCTGATGTTGATATTGAGCGCTTTTAATCCTGCTTCGTAATACTTTTTAATTATGTTGTCTTCTCCTCTCTCTCCTCCCTGTGTTGCTGATTAGGTAGAGAGCTTTATTTTGTATTTTCGGGAGTTCTAATTTTTTGGTCCATGTTTCACCCTTCATAGGGATTGGCGGGTATAGTAGTACCTCTCTTCCTAGTGCAATATAGATTTTTCTTTTATTTTTTATGCCTAACCCTCTTAGATTGTACAGTATGTTAAGCAACGGAATCGCCTTGTTTTTCCTCTCAGTTATATGTTGCTTGTAGCCTTCTTTTGTTATTTTGAGTCCTAGCACTTTGCCCTCACTAGGATATCTGTAGTTCTGATCTTCAACGACAATTTCAGCTGTTTTGTTCCTAGAGATTCAGATTATTGTAAATTTCTTCCTGTTCGTTCTTATCTTCCAATCTCTTTCGTAGTTGTTAACGTTTCTGATTTCTAAAGCTGTTGTCCTTGCCTGAAAGCCTACGTTCCTGTACGGAGTGTCGACGAGTTGGCTTTTGTCATCCGCGAACTGTATGTTTAAGAAACTAGGTATTATTGGTGGTGGCAGGTCTGCTGTATATATTGAGTAGAGCGTGGGCTGAGGCAGCCCACCTTCGGCAGTCCAGCTTTCAATTCGAATTCTGGTCCTGAATAACCATTGATCATTACATATGCTCTTCGCTTTGTGACATAATCGCAGAGAATTCTCGCCAGATTGCTATTCATCTGGAAATTCAAGATCTTATATTGCATTCCTCTGAACCAGACTTTGTCAAATGCTTTTTCTACATCTCTCAGGACCAGATCGATGTAGTTATTCTCTGCTTTGGCCTTTGCTATTTTCTCTGTTATTTTGCCAAGTACCATTGTGGTGTCTATGCCTCTTCTGAATCCGAACTGATAATCATTAAAAAGGTCATTTTCTTCAAGATATTCTTTAAGTCATATGTTAAGGATTTTCTCGAAGACTTTGCCCATGAAGTTTAATAGCGATATTGGCCGGTAACTGCTGAGGTGGAGTGGTGATTTTCCTGGCTTTGGGATGAATATAATTTCCGCTAGCTTATAGCTATCAGGGAAGTAACCAGTGTTTAGGCACGCGTTAAAAATATTCCTTAATGCTCTGATGATTATCTTAGGTGCCTTGGTAAGATTAAATCTGGTTATTCCTGAGGGGCCTGGCGCCTTCTCTTTGAATGATTTTATTACGCCTTTGATCTCTTCCGTTGTTATGTAGGCTCCTGTACCATGAATTTCCTCTCTTTCTTGCTCTACACTTGGTGCTGCAGTGATCCTGTTTATGTTTTCTCGCAAGACTGTGTGGACCATTTCGTCTATCTCTAGATTGAAGTCTTCGTCTTCCTCTGGTGTTATGGAGAACACTAATTTCCAGTGATTACGAAAAGGTTCTTCGGTGGTTTTCTCTTCTTGGATCTTTTCTCCCCGTTCATTCCTTATTGTTATTTTTTCTCTCGGGTGTTTTCCTTTTAGTCTATTTATTAGTCTCCAGTTTTCTTTTGGTCTTCTTTCTTCGTCTATTTCCTCTATGAGGCTATCCCATATGTGGCTTTGCTGTTCTTCTATGAGATGCCTCAGCTCTTCTCTCCGCCTTCTGAGTTATTCGTATCGCTCTCTATTTGGTCTATGAAGAATTATTTGCTGGCCTAGTATTCCTGTTAGTTGCCTATTCTTTTTCTTCATTTCCTCTGTCCATCGAGGATGTGGCAGAGTAGGGTATCTTGTCTTTGGTATATATCTTTCGTCCGCCTCACTTATCTTTGCTGTTAATCTTGAGTTTTCCTGATCAATATCTTCCAAGTTGGCGTCAGTGAGATCCTCTGAGACGAAGTTACTAAGATCTTGTGTGTAACCTGCCCAGTTTGTTCTCTTGTAGTCCTTCCTCGCCGGTAGCCGTACCTGTATCGGGTATTTATTCATGAGCAAATGTGTTCCAACATGGTCGCCACATGCAAAGGTAATTGGTTGCATGTGGATGTTGTATGGCATATTGAAGCTACTTAGCATGACGTCTGGATTTGTAGCTGCATTGCCTGTGACATCTGTTAGAAAGTCTGGCCCTATTCTCTTGAAAATGTTTCTTTCAAACATAATTTCTAAGTTAGCTCCTCTGTTGTTTTTGGAGGGGAATCAATTTTGTAGTTTAATGTACTATAATCTTCAGTATTTATATGTGTAGAGTAACTGGGCGTGTGAAGTTTTGTTTATCAATCGGATTTGTCTGGGATGAGCTTGGTCTTAAGTCAATGTTCATTGCTGCATGTTCGAGAGAGAGAGAGAGAGAGAGAGAGAGCAAAATTCATTGCAATTGTTATCAAAGTATCTATTTGATAAAAGGATTGATTATATTTCAAGGGAAAGTTTTGAAAACGGTTTATGAGGTTCCATTCATAGTTGTTTGGCGCTAAAATAGAAAAATAGCAGTTCTTGTGAGCGAGACTGCTTCGGAAGTAAGAAATCTCACCAAAGGGAAACAGCCAAATCTTTAGTGGTCATTTCGAAAATTTGTGTCTTGGAAAGCCCTCTGTATGAGAGTTTGTATGTATGAATGTGTAATTAAATACTAAGCACACACACACACACACACATATATATATATATATATATATATATATATATATATATATATATATATATATAAATATGTACCACGGAAGGAAACAGAATAAAAGACGGATTGGAGTTAGTAATTTCGTCTAATCGACATTTTCAAACTCACATTGTGAGTTTGAAAATGTGGTACATATTCATATTTATAGTTATCACGCGCTAACTTTCGTGATATTTCCCATATATATATATATATATATATATATATATATATATATATATATATATATATATATTTGGAAGTTAATTCAAATGGCGTCAGCCCAGTTGATAAGCTAACGACGTGGAGAGAAAGTTAGTGATTTTCCAAGCCAGATTCCTCTTTACCTTTTTAGTGAAATTTGATGTTCATTTGGTGCCATACGACGAGAGTGGTAGCCTAATGATACCTTTCATATATTAATTTTAGGCGTACCATATGGTAAAATACATAGGCTGAGGCTTAAAGAGCACCTAATTAGATGAGCATAAAGCTTTACTATAACATCGGAGATAGAAAATTAAGTAACATTTGTAAGATTATATTATCTAACAAAATATTTGCTTCTTGCAAGTAACCGAGGTCTTCCAACTCCTTATATTAAAATCAAAACAAAATACCAATTTTTTACTTTGCTTGTTTTTACTTGCATTTTGGAGTATATATAAAATAAGAGGCAAATTTATTTTTATAATTCTTTGCATGACTAAATACTAATAAAATTTAAATTTCTAC
Organism: Ceratothoa steindachneri; assembly: GCA_963969495.1. Lineage (NCBI taxonomy): Eukaryota > Metazoa > Arthropoda > Malacostraca > Isopoda > Cymothoidae > Ceratothoa > Ceratothoa steindachneri. The sequence continues at coordinate 91,307,098 of OZ018328.1, forward strand.
AATTTTATTTAAATTTACATAAGGAATACTTTAAAAATAAGACGAGCGGTTTTGCCACTACTTCTTACAGGAGGAGATTGAACTTCCCAGGCTGACCTTCGGTTTAGGGCATACTGCCTATCTGGCTTTGGGCCCGTAAGGGGCGCGGCGATTTGCCATCCTGGCCGCCGTGCTGACGGGATTCAGCATCATGTCCGACCGCAGCTTAGCCGCTTTTTCTTCCTTCAAAACACTTGTTTTTCCCCCCGGTTTCCTCGCTTTTCATACAACCTCTCCCACAACTTTCTCTGGTCAGCCTCTAATTTCACAGGGTAGATGCTGACCTACTTCTCAGACAACTATCCTTGATCGGGGCTAAGTGGGTGGGAGGGGGCAATGTTCCCTAACCCCTGAGCTCTGGTTTGGGATGGTGGATTTTTAACAACCTACTTTATCCCCACCTATGCTTTCCTCAAATCCCATTTTCTTCTCACTTTACCATCTATCTTTGTTTTTACGCCGTGTCTAAGGTGGATCCGCCATAGCGATGTACTGCCATCCCACCAGGCGGGAGGAATGGTCCTGAATGGCGGCACCTGGCTCTGCCAGGACCTGTACGCACCCCTTGCAGAGCGGGTTACTGCGAGGGGTGATGAGCGATTGCTTCCCGTGGAACAAATAGGGTCAACATGCACATGAATAAAAAAAATAGAGAATCTAAAATCTCTCCCCACTTCCCTTTGTTCATCAACGGAGCCGCCCTCGGGCAGCTCCACAGATAAAATGGAGGTCCCTCCCTCCTCTGCTTGCGCAGAGGATCACCATATTTCTCTAACCAGAGAGGAGGCTTACTCCTCTCCTACGGCAACAGGTGTAGGGGACTCCCCCTCACCTCCCTCTCTACAGGTGCTTTCGGGGACCTCCATTTTTGTAGCGGAGGTCCCCCCCCCTTTCTTTCCAAGGGGACTGCACAGAAAGCCAGCAGGCAGCTCATAGCCGACCGCTTCCTAGTGAAGCGGCGTGTAGGGCAAGGCCCCTTAGGGGAAGAGGCAAGCCAGGCTCCTTCGGTGGCTTCCCTCAAAAGACCTGCTGGCAGGAATATTGAACCTTGCCGGGGTAAAGGCCTTTACCTCCCCACACATGACTAGTTACGCTGCCAACGGGACCTCCGATGTACTCGGAGGGGATGGCTAACTGGAGGCTCATCCTGAGATAGACATGGTCCTTGAGGCAACCCAGCCTCTGACGGTAGGGCCTTGCATGGAAGGGAATCTGGGCTCGACCCCAAGCACCGAACCCGAATCCGCCTCTATGCAAGGTACTCCTCAAATGACCCGGGTTTCCAAGGCAGTACAAGGAGGGGAGGGATATCCTCCAACCGGTGCCCCTGCGACTACCAAGACTTTCTCCATCTCGAAGAAGGACCTGGCTGAGGCAGGTCCATCTGGCCTAAGGGCTTCTGCCGGAGGAGGGAAGAAGCGGGTTCATTCCCTGCCCTCATCTCCTGAAAATAAAAAAAATAAGAAGAAGACTAAGAAGATTTGGGGCTCCTCTCCATCCGTGGGGGCTGCGGGGACGGATGGGTCTGCTGCCACTTTGGTAAGCAACCAAGCCAAAATTGGCACATCTAGCCCCTCTGCCCCCCAGGGTGCGGAGCCCCTGACTATGACTTATACTAAAAGTGCACAGTGCGAAGCCTTGATAACATCGGGGTCCCACATTCAGAGGTTACCTGGCGTTTTCGAGCCCGCTGGCTTCAAGCTCTTCCTCATTATTCGCTCCACTGATGGCACCATGTTGTCCAAGGGCAACATGATCCATTAGAGGAGAGGTTAGCTAGTGCAATTGGTAGAGAGCCAAAGGTGACCCATTTCTTGGTCGGGAGCCTTCTGGCAAATGCAGCGAATCCCTCCTAGGCGGCGAAGATAAGTTCTCTTCGGACACTTGATGGCACTCCGGTGTGTGTAACGCCGCACTCTACCATCAACTAAAGAACTCGTTGACTACTCCTTAAAGGAATTACCTTAGAGCTAGCCAACCATGAGGCGGCCAAGGTCTAACGTGTGATGAGAAAACAGAGAAGGGCATCAAGACCCACCCTTACAATCTTAGTCACGTTCGACTGTAACAAGCACATTGAGTCGGTGCATGCCGGTTGGTACCGCTACCGAGTGAAGGCATTTGTGCGACTGCCGCGGCAGTGCTACTACTGTCTCTGCTCCTGCAATACGAATTGTTCATTTAGACGTGCAAAGTCGGGATCACTCGAAGTATGTGTAAATTGCCCCAAGGCCGCACACGATAAGTCCAAATCGTGTGTGGTCAAGTGTGCCAATTGCGGAGAGCCGCACCCCGCTTCTTTGAAGCAATATGGTGCATATCTCCATGAGAAAGAAATCCTGGCCGTTCAGACCTAGGATCGACTCTCATTCCGTGAGGCTAATTACTTGGTCCTGGCGCACCCTGCTCTGCCTTGGACGTCTCATGCCTCAATGGTTAGAAAGTCACCCTCTGCTCCTGGCCCATTCAGGCCAACGAGCACGGTTGTTTCCGCGCCCATTTAGAGCCCTTCTGTGGGTTCTAATCAACCCGTGCCCTCCCCTGGTAAACCTGGCGGCACAAAGGGTTCACACCCAGCCCCGACTAAAACCAGGGCTGCCCCCGTTCTCCCAGCGTGACTGTTTCCAGAAAGGAAAAACGTCCACGTGCCTTCACCGAGTCGTTAGACTCACAGGAGGCAAAACCCCTAAAGTTAGTTGCCAGGCCATCTCCCGAGGTTCCCTTAGCTGTTCCCTAAAAGGAGGACAGCAACAAAGGAGCTTCGGTTCCTTCGCCCATGACTAGTGGTGGGCTGAGTGGCTCGGAGATGGTGGTTCCTCGAAAAGAGGGCCCCCTCGACTCCGAAGCCTCAACGCCCGCCTAAGGTTTCGAGGCGGAGGGAAGCAAAGACTAGCTTGGCGAGCCCAACTTTCCCCAATAGGTCCTCGAAGGCGACAGCGCCTTCAGCGCTTTGTCCGGCCAACTGCGCATAAGGTTCTGCCTCCGGAAAGAGTAAGGACATTCCCGTGACGGTCTTCTGTCCTAAGAGCGCCCTCGCATCTCCCTTCGAGATAGGCCTGGAGAGCATATTCCTTCAAAGGAATTGCCGTAGACTCGGGGCCAACTGTGAGGAGCTTCGGAGGCTCGTCTCGTGCCATTACCCCTTAGCTATTTTTCTGCAGGAGACCATGCTAGGCGCGTGTACCCTGCCCGCCCTGCAGCCATCCCAGGGTATAAGGGTCTTTCGACCTCACCACCACCAGATGAACGGGCTGGGAGCTGCGCGGTTTACACCCGGCATGATGTCTCCGTTCTTCCTTTCTATTTAGATACCTCCTTTCAGGCAGTGGTTGTGGAACTTCACCTGGATAGGAGGTATACTATCATTTCTGCAGGAGATCATGCTAGGCGCGTGCGCCCTGCCGCCCTCCCAGGGTATAAGGGTCTTGCGACCCCACCACCACGGGATGGTCGGGCTGGGGGCTGCGTGGTTTACACCCGGCATGATATATCCGTTCTTCTTTTTGCTTAAGATAGCACCTTTCAGGCAGTGGTTGTGCAGCTTCACCTGGATAGGAGGTATACTATCATTTCTACGTAAATTCCCCTGTCAGCTGACTTTGACGCGGGGACTTCCACCGCGTCGTTTCACGGTTGCCGAGGCCGTATCTCTTGCTTGGAGATCTGAACGGCAGGCATCCTCTCTTGGGAGATTCCTCCCTGAATCCCAGGGAACAAGTCCTTGGTGATCTGATCAAAAAGCCTGAGATGGGTGTCCTAAACGTGGATGAGTTTACGCATCACTGTCCGAGAACCGCTTCATTTTCTTGTCTTGACCTATTTTTGTGCTCTTCGGATGCACAGCCTGATTTTGATTAGGAGCTGGTTTATGACCTCCATAGTAGGGATCACTTTTCCATTAAAATATCATTTTTACGCCAACTGCCGCCTGAGAGCTTACCGCGGTGGTGCTTGGCGCGGTCACGGTAGCCTGCATTTCAGGAAATGACTGGATTCTCTATCTCAGTTGAAGAGTTTAGGTCAGTAGATAAGGCTGTTGAGTTCTTCTCTTGCAACCTCATCGGCACGGGCCGAACTACTATTCCCAGAACGTCTGGCCGTTTTGCACACCGACCACTCCCATGCTGGTCAGCCGAGTGTGAGACGGCCCTCAAACTGAAGAGTTATGCCTACATGCGCTAAAAGCGCCGCTCGAACGATTTCACTGTAGGTGAATTTCGTCGGGCTAGGGCTAGGTTCCGGTATATTTCGAAGCACCATCGCCACTGATTTTGGCCGGCATACGTGTCTTCACTTAACGGGAAGACCCCTCTGTCGTAGTTGTGGAAGCGAGTCAGATTGATCCGGGGAAGAGCTCACAGGAACTTCCCCCTCCGTACTCCAGGAGAATGCGAACACAATCTTGAACCCCGGGAATTCCTTCGCGACAGCTTTCTCCGCATTCTATAGCCGGGATGCTACTCCGGCAGCATTCAATGCACGTCGTGATGTCCCGGAAGGCAGCCGGCTGGACTTTACTTCCAGAGGCGGAGAACCCTTCAACGCCACGTTTCCGTTGAGTGAGTTGCGCTCCCTTCTGGCTTCGTGCGTGGACACCACCCATGATGTCCCGTACGCCATGCTTCGACACTTGGATGGGCGAGACATGGAATTCCTATTATATTTGTTCAACAGCGTCTGGGTGGAGGGTCTCGTCCCCATTTTATACCGAATCGCTAATGTGCTCGCCTTTCGTAAACCAGGGAGAGATCACTCTACTCGTGCCGGTTTTTGCCCAATCTCTCAAACCTCTTGCGTCTGCAAGTTGATGGAGAAATTGGTAAATGTTAGATTAGCCTTTTTCCTGGAGAGCGGAGGCCATCTGTATTCTGCACAGTGCGGCTTGCTCAAGTTCCACTCCTCGTCAGATGTTCTGTTCCGAGTGGAAAATACCATCTGCGAGGCCTTCCTTCGTAGACAGCACTATGCCACCATTTTTTTCCATCTGGGGAAGGACTATGATGCCGCATGGCGATACGGTATCATGGAGACTCCACAGGATAAGGGCGAGAAGACACCTCCCAATGTTTATATCTGAATTTTCGAGATATCGTCGTTTCCGCTTATGGTTGGAGAGCGCACTCTCAAGGTCAATGGAGCAGGAAGAGGGTGTTCCGCAGAAAAGTGTCGTCAGTTTCACACTCTTTGCTCTGCGCATCAACGTTATCACATCAGTGCTGTCGGAAGATGTTCTCGCTACGCTCTACGTAGACGACCTTTCGATCTCTTTTGGCGCCGCCCAGATGCCAACACTGGAGCGTTGACCTCAACAGGCATTAAACTGCGTCTCTCACTATGCTGGAGCGCACGGGTTTTGGATTTCCTTGGCCAACACTAAGGTGGTGCACTTCTGCCCCCATCTAGGACTCCACCCCAACCCACACTTGTCTTTTAATGGGGTACGCCTGAAATTAGTTGAATCGCGCCCTTTCCTTTGTCTTGTATTTGACCAACGCCTTATCTGGGAGGCTCATATTTGCAGCCTTAGGGTCTTTTGTACCCGGGTCATTGAGATTATCCGTTCCGTGACGCTACCTTACCTTTTTATCGATCCTTTGTTAATTCGAAGCTCGACTACTGACGAGTTTTATGCATCCGCAGCCGAGCGTTTATTGTGGAAGGTGAACTCGATCCACCACACCGGCCTTCGCCTTACGACTGATGCCTTCCACTTCTCAAATTGAAAGCTTACTAGTTGATGCTAGGGACAGGCACTCGCTCTACGACGTGTACACTGCATCACTTGCCTGTACGAGCAAGCCTGGCGCCTCCCTCGTTGGCCAACAGCTCTCACCGCATTCGCAGCCGAATTCGGTGGATTCTATGCCGCCGAAAAAGACGCCAGTCATACACTAAGCCCTTTGGGTTTAAGGGCAGGAAACTCCTTCGAAAGCTAGGTATAGCTCTCGCGCAGGTGACGCCCATGGTTCTGCCCAGTAAGCCACCCTGGAGGGTACTACATTTGGCTATTTGTCGCCACGCTTATGCTCCAGAAGCTTGTACAGCACCGGGAGTATTGCGTTAAACCTTTTAGGAGCACACCTCGTGTCGCACTGGAACCGTATAAGTGTATACGGATTGCTCCAAGTCAGAAAAGGGGGTCGGCTTCTATGCCTTATCCCCTGCGTTTGAAGTCAGTGGAGACAGCCAGTCGCTGCGTCTGTCTTCATGGCCGAGCTGGTGGCAATACACCACTCGGTGCGAGAGATTACGCGACGTGCCTGGTTCGGAGAGCGGATTGTGATCTATAGCGACTCACAAAGCACCCTGTGTGCTCTCAGGGCATTGGAATCTCTGCATCCACTGGTTCGCGATATCCGTGACGCTACGGTCTTGGCGAGCCGGGCGGATTTCGAGATTATCTCTGCTGGGTTCCTGGAAATGTAGGAATTTCGGGGAATGAGCGCGCAGATAAAGGCGCTAAATAGTCCACCAGGACTCTGCGACCGGACCCACGTTTCGCACTTTCTCACACCAACTACATGGCAGGAATACGTGCAGCTCTACAGGCTGCTTGGCCAAGAAAATGGGAGACGGTTGAAGGGAACTTAAAGTTGCGTGCCATCTAGCTGCGACTGTTTCCATCGACCTATCCCCCAATCCCACGAGTGCGTCAGGTTGCTTTCTGCTGTCTTCCATTTGGGCACACTCGAGGGATGCAGTGCCATTTGATGGAGCGCTCACGAGCACCCTACTGTGAAGATTGCGTTGTCCCCCAGACTGTTCGGAACATTCTTGTTGAATTTCCCAGTCTGGGCGATCTCCGCGCACGTTATCTGTCCCGGAACCGGGATGGGTGGGGTCGATACCACCTGTCCCTTGTACTTGGGACGAGTGCGTGCTCATTGACTGGTGGACTGATAGACTTTTGCGGAGGGGGGGGGGGGCGGCCTTCTCCCGTATATTTAACTAGGTTTTGTTCTTTTTTTATTGTTGTTTTCTTTGTATGTCGCAGCTCCTGCGCCAGGGGAAGGGGGACCTCCCTCCGACCCCAGAGCTTTGCTCCTAATTGTCATCTTCCCTTTTTATCGTTATTTTGTTTCCAAATATTCATTTTAAAGTAGCCTAGAGCTAGGCTGTTTGATTGCGGCGACTTCTGCCCAAGTGGGCAGTCACCAGATAGCCCGTATATATATATATATATATATATATATATATATATATATATATATATATATATATATATATCACGCTTTGGCAACAACTTATTTGTCTAAAAATAATTTAAATGTTGATAGTAATAATTAACTTTTAGTCTATTTATTTTTCAAATGGATGATTATTTTATAGGCTTAGATGCACGAAAAAAGTTTATCGGAAGTCCATTTTTTAATAAGGAAAAAAAAATCCTCACGATTTTTTTTTCTCTCCAACTAAATTTGCCCTAATAATTTAATTTTTCTTTACTCGTTTTCATGTGCTAGTAGATATTTCGTCCTGATCGAGATTAAAATTGAAATTCTAATTTAGAAATAATTTTGATACAAATTTCGAATATACAAAAAAAAATAAATTAAAAAGCCGCTGTTTCTATTTTTTAATAAATTTTTCGAACTTCACCATTTCTTTTTTTTTTTGTTTTTGAACATTCTCAAAAATTCGATAATCATGTCTTTTAATATGGCTCATTTTTTCAAACTTGAAAGGAACTATTAGAATGAATAAATATACAAACTTAAAAACTTAAAATAATCCTACCTCACACCCGAAAAACTAAAAAGAAAGTTTATTATTATTCAACCCCTCGAAATTCGCGTTCTCTAAATATACTGTTATGGTGAACAAGAGGAGCGTTTTTGCCACTCCTACTGGAAGTAGGCCTACGGCTTATTTCTATCTAGCAAGAAGTTTTGGTCTAAAAAACAATTAAATTATTTACACAAAATATTCCATAATAATTTACTTTAGATCTATCCATACTAATTTCATAGGCCGGAATTCTCGAAAAAAGCTGTTAACTGAATATATTTCATCTATCGTAAAACAATCCTCTTCTTATAATTTATATTTTCTTTTATATACTAAAAAATAGCATTCTAATTTTTTTATCTAGAAATATACTTTTAGAAATAACTTGGACAAACCATTTAATATACGAAAAATGGAATTCGTTTGAAATTTGAAAAAAAGAATCCTCAGAGCTCATTTCTTTCCTTTAATAATATCATTTTGCTTTACTTTTTATCGATAGTAGCTAGAGAACATTCGCATATACCCCGCTTCCCCCTAAAAAAACAACAACCATATCTTATTTTTAATAAATATTTTCAACTTCACCATTTGTACCTCGTTTTGTTTTAATTTTTTTTAATTCTCCAATTTTATTTATTTTTTCTCAACTTTACCATTTGTTTCAGGTAAATTTGTAATACAAACTCAGAGAAAAAGAATAATGATTATTATTCAATTCCTCCAAAATATTATCTTAAACCTATTACGCCGAGTGCTAAGAATTCTTGACGTTTCAATTATTATGCGCTTATATGAAAAAAAAACAACATCTAAATTAAAATTAGTAAAAAGGCACAGGTCCCTAGGTGTATGGTAAGAGTGAATGACAAAGCTATTAAGCAGTTATGAAGATTTTGCTACTTGGGAAGTTATATTATGGATGACGGATGATGCAACGGGGAAATTAAGACAATAATCTGCGAGGCAAAGATGGCATTTCAGAAGATGGGAAATATCTTATGTAATAGACACCTTTCAAGACAAGCAAGAAAAAGAACTGTTAAAACATATGTCTGGTGTGTGCTGTGGTATGGATCAAAAGCTTGGATGATCAATAAGCAAATAGAGAAAGAGTTGGAGTCATTCGAGATGTGGTGTTGGCGGAGAATGTAGAAGATCTCGTGGATGAAGAGAATACCAAATGAAAGGGTACTAAGGCAAATGAGAACTGGAAGAGAATTACTAAGAAATCTAAGAAGAAGTCAAATGAGATTTTTAGGACTTATTATGCGAAGAGGAAAAATAGAAAACTTTAGTCTAACTGGAAGAATCCCAGGAAGAAGAGCGAGAGGCAGACAAAGAGAGAAGTAGATGGAAGAGAGTGCAAGATGGAAACACGGCTGGACAGATGCTACACATAATAAGGGACAGAGAGGTATAGCATTCCATGGTCACCAACGTCTGCAAGGGCACAGTACCTTGGTAAGGTAAGTAAGTGAGAAATTATAAAACCGGTCGAGTGTAGCTACATTTTAGCTTATGTTTTGAGTACCATCGAGGTCGGATGTGCCAGATTGAACTTGTATTTTCATAAAGTTATAAACTATCCTTCTAACAAACTTAACTTATCAATTTTTTTGTGTTCATAACCTACATACTAAATATTGTGCTGACATCTTTTTCCCCTATACAGAAATAAATCATTCAAGTTTTGATGAAAGGTTCCAGTGGCCAAAAGTATGCAACCTGAATTAAACTTGATTGATATTAGCGATTATAAAGAAGAAATGGAAGAAGAAATTATTGACTTTGGTATGAATTTCCTTTATAATAATAATAATAATTGTCGTAGATTAGCTGAGATTATATATATATATATATAAATATATATATATATATATATATATATATATATATATATATATATATATATATATATATATTTATATATATATATATAGATATATTTATTTGTTTTATTAATTTTTAATAAACCAAATAAACTTTGACTTGAAGCGTTGTTTCGTGCCTCGGTGATCGCCTGAGGATCGTTCTCTAAGAGTGCAAACTTTATTTTTATTCCAATGAATGAATAAAAGGTGTTTCTTTCTTGACTTTATCAATTATTGCCACTTTAACTCGTTCGAGGATAATTGAAACAGTGCCTTTACTAAAAAAATAGACTTTAATGAACATAAATCCTCTCACTAAATAACATAAAAAAATGCAAATCTAATACACTTAAAAACAAGAAAATGGGATTGCTGAGCGAGCTCTCGAAGCTCGATTTGAGATAGAATTTTACGGGGGGTAACAATTTTAAGTTAATAACTTTGTCCTTGGCCCAGACATCCAAAAAACTAACTATTATGCACGGAGACATATAAAACAAGATTATTCTATACTCACATAAGGTAATGGAGATTAAATACCCGAGACCAGAAAGACTATCTTCGGAGATTTTTTTCCGGAGAGGCGTAGCTCAAGTAGTTGGTTGTTTGCTCAATAGATGGCGTTCGTCGACCTGCCTGTCGATTTGACGGGTGATTTCACGAGGGATCTGGTTTGTAAGGATGCTCAAGCGAAAGCTTAGTCATTCTACTTATAGCCGGTTGGAGAGACCTTGACCTCGTATTTTTCCGGACGAGATGAAATCGTTGTCTTCTTTTTTTTTCTATCTAGTTGGGGTTTGTTTAACTCAGATAGAGTAAGAATTGGAGTCCTGCAACTAGGTAGATTGATACTCAATAATCTTGGGTCTCGAACGGCGCCGAGCTTTATTGGTACAATCTGGTTTTGTACAAGTTCTCCTTAACTTGCAAAAAACTTTGAGATGGCGCTACGGGCATGTAAGTGTCCTTCCCGTGTAGAGGTAGTCACGTACACGTGGTCAGGATAGAAGGATGCCTCCTTTCAACCACCAACACACCTTCTTGCTTCTCCTTCTCTTTCAATCTCTATTTGTTTATTTACTATTTAGTTTTCAGGCTCGGTAATAGGGTTGATCTTCATCAGGGAGAGGAGATTGATTTTCCCGAAATTCTTCTTTGATCTCTTCTTTCATTAAAGTGTCTTTAGAACCATCCTTCTCTTGAAAGTAGCTTGGTATTCCTCTTTTAATAAATGCATTTAACCTTGAGTTTTCGGTCACCATCTTTCTCTTCTGAGAATTATTTTCTTCAGGGTTTTGCTCCGCCATCGATTTTTCACTTTTATTTTGATCTTGGGAAGATTTCTCTGTCCGAACTTTTTCGGGAAATGTTTCTTTGATTTCCCTGTGATCAGGAGGAACTTGCTTAGTTACAGCTTGCTTATTAAGGGTATGCGTTACTCTTCTTATATTTATTCTTCTTTCTTCTTCTTCATTCTCCTTCTTTGCTACCTTCCCCTACGGGTGTGAGAGTGTCGGAACCGCGTGTCTCTCATTCGCGGGCATCCAGGTGACTACATATTGAGCTATCGGATTTTGGGACAGCTGCTCGTTCTGGCCTATTAATACATAGCCGAATCTAATAGGCGCTGCTCTTACGTCGGTACAGCCTGAAAAATACTTCGACTGTATGTGGCATCGGACGACAGGGAACTTGGTGGCTCTACCCAGGAAATCCTGGACGACCACGAACTTCAAGTGATGGGTCTGATAGGGGAAAGCAATTTGTTTGATACAACTATACAGGTACACCCCGTATCGCGTAACACGGTTAAGACTCGGCTACCATTTACGGCCCTAACCTGGAATTTTAATCCTTCGGGGGAATTTTTGCCGTATACAAAATTCACCGGCTGTTCAGGAGAATTCGATGTGGTCAAATTAGGTGAGGGATTCAGAGGTTGATCTGGTTCCAACGTTGCCGTCAGGTTATGTACCTGGTAGGTCAAGAGCGACTTAAGCCTCAAGTTTTGGGGAAATTATAGCTAAGGTGGTCTTGGGTGCCACAAGTAAAGCAGGTTATGGGTTTTCTGGAGTTTACAGCGTTCCTGACAAACTTAGGGGAGTTATTTTGCGGGAGTTTCTGGGGATAACCCCCTTCGTTTGGGGCAAAAGGGTTTCTGATGTTGCCCACCTTTCTTAGGGACGAGGGCTTGTTTTTATTACACTCTATAGGATATAACCTATGGTTTGACGAATGCAAATCGGCTTCTGAAACACACTCACCGAAGGACTATGCTCTCCTGTCCTTGACAGAGGCCCTTAATTTTTTGAGGCAGCGTGCATAATAGCTGATCCTTCAATATGAATTTAATGAGTGAGTCAAAATCATATCTCACTCGGGCTGACTCTAATCAAAATTGGAGGTGTCTCCAGAGAATAAAACCAAATTGTCAGTAGGTTTGCCGGGCTGAATCCTAGCCTACCTAAATTTTATCCTATAGTCTTTAGGATTTAGGTTAATGGCTCCCAGTAGTTCTGCTTTTAGGGTAGAATAGTCTATCGTCGTATCAGACGGTAAGGGGAGGAATATGTCTCTTACTCGGGTACTGAGTAGAGGGAGTAGTCTGGCGATACCGTCTGTTTCGATATCCCAGTGATTCACTTCAAAAAATTTTAGAAGTGCGATAGGTACACGTATAGGTCCTATTCATCCTTGTACGCTGGCAGCTTCATAGTTCGGACCTGCAATGTCCCAGTCCTGGAACCCACAGATTGCGCAGAAATCTTGTCCTTGCTCAATGCTCTCTCGTGTTCGGGTATCTTTTCCCTCTCTTTTGCTTCCATCTTTATCCTTCTCTCTTCTCTCCTTATTTCCCTTTCCGTCCTTTATTTATCTTAAACGTATGCAAGGAGTTCTTTCTTCTTTAGTCTCAGGGTTTAACCTTGTTTAACAAATAATTCAAACGAATACATATTAGGTATGTTCGTCGAAACCTCACTGCTGTAACGAACGTTACCTATGCAACTTGGAGTCCCTTAGCCTTTCCTACTCTAAACTTACCTTTTTCTAAAACTCTTGATTGGATTATTTCTATCCAAAAACACGACAGTACACTACACAACACTCTTCGTTAAGTTATGATTCCTAGCTTCGAAACTACACTTCACTGAATCTTTACGACTTGTTTGAAGTCTCCTTATTTAAAATTTCCTCGAACGGGTTGGCAATTATTTGTTAGGGGTAAGGGCTTTTTACTCTAATTTTAAATTTGGGTTCTTCTGACTTAACCGCAATAACCTGACACCACTTAAATATGTCGTAGGTTAGCCGAGATTATATATATATATATATATATATATATATATATATATATATATATATATATTTGTTTTATTAATTTTTAATAAACCAAATAAACTTTGACTTGAGGCGTTTTTTCGTGCCTCGGTGATCGCTTGAGGATCGTTCTCTAAGAGTGCTAAACTTTATTTTTATTCTAGTGAATGAATAAAAAGGGTTTCATTCTTGAATTTATCAATTATTACCACTTTTACTCGTTTTAGGATAATTAAAACAGTGCTTTTACTAAAAAAATAGACTTTCATAAACATAAGCCCTCTCACTAAATAACATCAACAAATATTGATGTAATACACTCAAAAAAAAAAAAAGGGATTGCTGGGTGAGCTCTCGAATTATGATTCGAGATAGAATTTTACGAAGGGAACAATTTTAAGTTAATATCTTTGTCCTTGGCCAGACATTTAATAAACTAATTATTATGTAAGGGAGCATAAACAACAGGATTATTCTTTACTCACATAAGGTAATGAAGATTAAATACCTGAGACCAGTTAGACTATCTTTGGAGATTTTGTTCCGGAGAGGCGTAGCTCGAGTAGTTGGTTGTTTGCTCAATAGATGGCGTTCGTCAACCTGCCTGTCGATTTGACGGGTGACTTTACGAGGGATCTGGTTTGGGTGGATGCTCAAGTGAAAGCTTAGTCCTTCTACCAATAGCCGGTGGGGCGATCTTGACCTCGTTTTCTTCCGGACGAGATGAAATCGTTGTCTTCTTTTTTCTCCATCTAGTTGGGGTTTGTCCAACTCAGATAGAGTAAGATTTGGAGTCCTCGAACTAGGTAGGTTGATACTCAATAATCTTGGGGCTCTAACGGCGCTGAGCTTCCTTGGTACAATCGAATTTTGTACAAGGACTGCAAGTTCTCCTTAACTTGCGAAAAACTTTCTACCGGTGATTTTCTGTTTTCTTCTCCAACTCGAAAAATCTCTCAACCGCTGACTTTCTTGTCTCTTCCGTTAGAACGAACAAAAAAGCCTCATTTCCTCTTAAGGGCAGGAATCTGTCTCGTAAAATTCACCCTTTTGCCCGTTCTCTTATGTTACACGAGGCCATCGGAGGGGCAAAGCTAAACACAGATGTCTTTTGTTATTATTTCCTTGTCCTCGAAATATATGTATATATATATATATATATATATATATATATATATATATATATATATATATATATATATATATATATATATATATATAAAACACTCAACTCTTATACCTCTACAATAATAATAGGTATTTATAATGAACCCTTCAAGGCTGTTAGCCCTCCCATATCGCATTTTTTCGTTTTGTATAATCATTTTATTGCAAATTTTCTGCACTTTTTATTCTATAATTATTCTTTAGCAGCATGACTAAAACATAGTGAAAATGAAGATAATGAAAAATATTTAAAGTTAATTTTTGAACAAAAGGCAAAACTATACAATGCGATTTTATATATTTTCTAAAAAAACACGTCGCCTAAGAACTGGTTTATATTTTTAGCATCATTCGAATATAGATTGAACTAAATTTCAGGGCATTCAGCACACTCCTACTATTCACATACCCCCCCCCCTCCTTCAAACTGAGGGCAAAGCCTATAGTTGACCTTTTCCGAAAAAAATATGTTTTAGTCCACCATTAAAATAAATTTTATTGAAACTAAAGAAAACTGATTTCAATGATAACTAAATCATATGTGAATCTTTCGGTCGTGAATTGAGTTCGAATGCTTAAATTTAGGAATTCTATAGCCATTTATATGATATCAGGTTTCAAGTTGGGGTTGTGAAAGAACTCCCTGTATCTCAAAACAGAGCCGTAAGTTATTATTATATTCTAGCAGAAATAAAAGGGCTTTTAATGAGCTTTCATTTCCTATATGATAATCTAACTTAGTCAAAAGTTAAAAAAATAAATGTGTTATCCCTTTAAGGCGAGAGATAACTACTCTCTCGCGGACCTTAGAGAGGAATGGAAGCTGTGAGATAGGGCGATAGCTAGATGGTTCAGAGGGGTTAAGGTGTGTTTTTTAAGGATAGGACGAATTGATGCATGTTTGAAGGAAGAGGGAACCACCCCTGTGGCAAGCGAAGTGTTAATGAGATGAAGAATCAGTGGGAGGACAGCAGGGAGAATTTGGTAGAAAAGTTTGGGCGGAAAGACGTAATTAGGGGATCTAAATTTGTTAGGGCTTGAGATCATGGCAGTTACTTCCTCAGAGCACGCCAGAGTGAGGACGTTAAGCGTCAATGGATTATGGTCAGGGATAACAGCATGGACTTGTTTAGGCGAGTGAGGTAGTACGGCGCAAAGGTTAATAATCTTTTCTCTGATAAAGTTATTAACCTGGGGATAAGCCAGGAAAGGCGAGAGACGAGACAAGAGATAGTCATATGGTCATTCTTGCTCTCAGACAAAGGTTTGCGTGAATAAGCCTCACGCGCTGATTTTAATTTGGAAGAATAAGGCGATAGGCAAGCGGGAGGGAGGTTGTGTCTTGCCCACAGGAGCGTGCTTTACGAAGAGCTCGTTCATGAGCATGTAAGGAGCTCCTTGAACGAAGGAGTTTCATGGTGAACCAAGGGGCGCGGTGATGGCGGTTTGAAAAAGGAGTGATAAGGGGTGCGTGTGCGTCAAGGCAGGCGAGTAATGATTGGTGCAGACAGTTTAAGGTTTGGTCAGGTGAAGCAGTAGTATCAATAGGAGGTAGGGTAGAAACAACGTCGTTAAAGAGAGAATTAGTATCAATTGACGATAGTCGCCGGAAAGGAGTTGGACCTCGGGACGAGTGAAGAGGTAGGCGGTAGGGAATATAGAATTTAAAATTGACCAAAAGTGGTCGGAAATCGTATTAGAAAGGTCAGTTGCTGTTAGATTAGAAATATGCAGGTTCCAGATGACTAAGAATAAAATTTCAAATCTACAAAAAAGCAGCCATAGTTAATTTTTTATAAATTTTCTGAACTTCACCATTTTTAATTCTTTGGGTTTTGAAAATTTCACAAAATTTCGATACTTATATTTATTTCTTCTCTTCACCATTTTGTTTTTTGATATTATAAAAGAATTATTAGAAATAACTTTGATAAAAGCAACATAAGTCATGACCAAACCAAGATGAAATTATTATTGAAATACTAAAAAAAATCCCCTTCTTAAATTATAGAGTTAATGATGATGATGATTATTAATTATATAACTATATTTCAATAAAACTTTATTTTAAATAAATAAACCACCTGATACTGCCTTGGAAATTGTAACCGATCAAGATTTAGGTGAAGATAATAGTCTAGGAACAATATATAACGTGCCAGGAAGTATACTTTGCTAGGAAAGTTCATTAAACTTTTCTTCTAGTGAGAGTGAATCGGAATTACCTCAAAGGAAAATAGAAAAAAAAGTTTTTTTCAGAATCGACGAGAACCAATGAGATATCAAATCTGATTTCCAGTTTGGGCATTTGAAGATATTCAAAATCAAGAACTTGCAGCAAACAACTCACTCCAAGTCAATATTTTTTAATTATTTTTGGATGAAATGCTTATAAATCCTACCGTTGTAGAAACAAATAAGTCCCCTTTTCAAAATAATGTTATTTTGAATATTTAAAATAATGAAATGAAGTGCTTCTTTTGAATATTGTTGCTTAGTTTCTATCAGTGTAATCCAAGACAAGGAATGTATTGGGAAATTGCATCAGACCCATATCATCCACTGGTTTCAAAAACAATGAGATGTCATATGTTTTAATCAATCTTTACCCATTTCCATTTTTCTGATAAAAAAAACATAAACAGTAACGATAAATTAGCTAAAATTAGGCCTTTAGTAGTATATCATATCTAAATGAAAAGTTAATTCAATATGCTTCATTATAAGAATTTTTATATCGTTAATGAATCTATGTGCGAGTATTTCGGAAAACATGGCTGTTAACAATTGATTCGGGGCAAGCCAATCCGTTTTGGCTTCAAGATTTACTGTGGGACAACCGCAGCTGGTTATGTGGTTCGGTTTCAACCCTATTATGGAAAAGCTGTTCTAAATTGTGAATCAGAATTAGGGGAAGAATTTGTTATGAGATTTACTGATGTACTTCTGAATCGCAATCCTCTTTCATATCATTTGTGCTCTGATAATTTTTCCACCAATGTAAAACTAATGTCAGCGCTGAAAGAAAAGTCAATAAAAGCTACTGGCATAATTAGAGAAAACAGGAAAGAGAAGTGTCCATTAACGAAAAATTAAGACACGAAGAAAAACAGCAGGGGTTGTTTTGATTATAGGAATGTTGCCAAAAATGAAATAATACTAATCACTCAAGATGATAAGTGTTGTAAGCATTTGTTAAAATACAGTATGAATTGAACATGTAAGTCAGACCTCTCGCCACTGCTCATCGAGAGAGGAGCGTGTTGAAATTCAACAACCTTACTTAGTAGAGATATAAATTATGCGCGCATGGACGGTGTTGATAGGTTGGACCAAAAATATATCAAAATATTAAATTGGTATCCGGTGAAAGAAGTGCTACTCATCTTTACTAACGTATAGGATCAATGTGGCCATCAATAATGCTTGGCAACTACATAAGATATTCTCAGGAAGTGATGCTATGGATCTTTTATCTTGTCTTAGAATTGTGGTTAGGTTTTATTTCGAGAGATACTGCGACACACCACAACACCATCAGAAAAAAAGACCTAAAAAGACCTAAGATTGCAGTTCGGACAAGCGTACTCATTGGCTAATTCCGTATAAAAAACAGACTCGTTATGCTTATTGTAAAACCAAAATAACAACACGATAAGAAAATGCGATAAAGGTCTTGATGTAGACTGTTTTAACTCATATCACTTCAAGTAAAAATACCATCGGCGTTCCTAGATTTGTTATAATTTTATGACAAATATTCCTGGCATCTTATATGTACGACAAGTCAAAAAGTAGCTAAAATCTATATTTTTTTTAATAAACGTAATATTTACTGTAATGTTGTTATATTTATCTAACACATCTCTTTTATTTAAATTCGGCTTAAAAATATAACTTTTTGCAGAGTTTTGGAAAGAAACTTTGAAGGTCATTAAAGCCTACCTGCTCTTTGTTAAAAGCTCTAACAAACTGCTTCATGAGACAGTTTTAAATGCAATAAAGGGAACAACACCTTTTGACGGTATATAAATTTCCCATGCTTCATTTGATGCCCTGCAACAGAGAACTCAGTCCTTTATGGCTAGTGCTTCTTGTGGTAATGTGCTGTAACTCTAATGTCCCAAAGACAGAGATAACATGGAAAATTAGTAAAAACTCCTTGATGACACATCATAATGCTGCAATTTTTAACTCTCTAGTCACTTCCCACCATATTACTTATAATTAAAAGCTTTTAGCAGTAGTCTGACACTCTTGTATTCCTCCTTGATAAGTACTAAGTGAGCCAAAGGAAGGGATGGGTGTTTTTTCAAATTATGGAAAAATACAGCTTTAATGCTTTTTGATGAGATATCATTAGAGATCCTACACTTATATGGATTACATGAAATTACAATTCATCAAACAGAATTTATACATCATTGCAGTGATAAGTAAAGAATTTCGAAGATGTTTTCAATTTTCCCTTTGGTCTGTAACTAGAGCATTTTCGTCCAACAAATCCCCCTTTTTGATCCTGAAAATTAAAAGCTCAGCATTTGATTTTGACATTCAAAGATCTTTGAAAATATGGAATCCTTTCAACAACCATATTTAAGACACTTTAGTCTTCATCTTCAATGATCTTTTCAGACAATGAATGCTGAATTTTTTCCGAGAGTAGCTAATCCTTTTCTGGAGAGGTCTTTCGAGAAATATCAGCACTGTCTAGTAATAGTAGAATAGATGATGGAAGATAGGAATAAGAAGTAGCAGGTTCCTTTTTTCCACTTTAACGTTTGGAATGGTTGACACTGCTGAAGTAGCATTTGCTTTATGTTCACGCAAAATCTTTGGAATGGAAAATTTTATATCTCTTTTTTCCCCTCTATATCATCCTGAAAGAGAAAAAATATAGCTTATTACGCTTTTGGCTTACAAAAAAACAGAATAGCTTAAACACTTGTGATATTTAATATTTTACTCCTATAATAAAAAATGTTCTTGCAAAAAATTCCTTGCAGTGTTGTCAAGTAAAATTAGGTGACCAGGTTTTGTCTTAGTGCCTAACTGACATTCCATGATATGCTTTCTAATTTTTGCACATTCTTATTAATGCAATAACACTAAAACGTTTTGCTCAGTGTCTGATACACTGACCTCAGATATAATGGATCTGTAGTGTGATCGCAGCCTCTTGATGCCATATATATTCCCTTGTGTTAACTATGGTAACCAGAGCTGTGAACTTCTGTATAAATATTTTTAAAGCAATATTCCTGGGATATATTCTTGCAAGTTCTGGATCATTCTTAAACTTCATAAAATTATACTAAATTAAATAAATTTATCCTATAAGACTGGTCAACACACATTTTGCTGACCTATGTTTTGTGGTTGATTTTAACTTATTTGACGTGCTGATTTCAAATATAGCATCCATTTTGGGGGGACATCAGGTTTTTATTCTACGGCATATTCCTATTTTACGATGTACTGCATGTATTTATTCGGTAAGGATAGTTTCCTAAGTGTTATGACTTCAAACCATAACTTAAAATTTCAACAGAATTTGAAAGGATAAATTCATTGTAAGATAACATCACCTATTAATAAATACATACAGGTTATTTTTTTAATGTAATGGAGAAAACACGCAATCGTACCCATACCTATACATTCATGGAAGAAATTTTCGCTTGCGAGAGTGTTTGATGACTATACAGTCTCGTTGAATACCCCTAACAGTATTTGATATCATGTTGTGTTCCATCGGCCTTGATATCTCTCCTCCATAATCTTGATATTTTGATGAAAACGCCCCCCCCCCCCTGTTCATCACTCACGTTGCCAAGATTAGTAGGAAATTCATCAAGATGGATCTTGAGAAAATGAACTTTTATGCTCATGTTGCAGCCTAAACGATGAAAGCTATTAAGTAATGTTGTCTCTACCAAATACTTGTAGTTAACAGCCTTTTTGTTTACAAGCAATCCTTTTCCAACAGCCTTAAATGAATTCCATGCTCCTTTTTTATGTCAGTCATCGAACTCAAGAAGTTTTTGTTTTCCATTAACTTTCTGATTTGTGGCCCATCATAAACTCCAGCCTTTATTTTGCCATAACTTAAGCCAGGAAATATTGTACATATGAAGTTCTAGCAAAGTCGATCCAAAATAGTCTTCCATCCCGAGACAAAGCTTACCCAAAGACGTTTAACTTGATTCAAAGATACAAACGGTATTTTTTACAAGGGAGATAAATACGTCTTTAGTAGAAATACACGTACCCTTAGGGTTTAAAATAGAAAACCGTGAGATAATTATAGTAGTACATTGTAAGAGTTGCTCTACTCTTTGGAAGAGGCAATCTACAACTTAAACCACACTAATATCTTACTAGAGAAGGGTAGGAATTCTCAGTTACCTTCGAATAATTTTTTAATTAAACATTTCTCAGCTGATCTGCACAATATGGCAACACTAATGCTAGGTTTCAATTTTGATTTTAATGAACGTAGCCATTCAAGACATAATTGTTAAAAAGATGCTGGATAATTATTCATATTAAGCGTACCTTGCAGATATATTTAACAGAAAACCACAATTATAATTTACGATTAATGGACATATGGAATTATTTGCCCACGTGGGCGCAATTTTGACGGATGAATTAACAAACACTATCATGCATGGAATGTCAATTTCTTAATAGTAGCAGGTTGAACGGCCTCTGCTGCAGCTTAGATGCTCGCCCATAAGACTTCTTTAAACGAAACTTGACGTCTATCGGCATAAACATTTTTTTTAATGATAGGCCAAAATTTTCGATTAGGTAGAGATCCGGTAAGGCTGGCAAGTGACATCAACTTGTTTCCTTGTATGCCATAAGAACCTAGGAACGCTTGAATGGCCCCGACAGAATGGGATAGAGCATTATTATGCATGAAAACTAGAGTCCTTCTTAGGAGTGACAATGGTATGTCATCTAGCCAGGAATCCAAGACCTTCTTAATGAGATTTAAGTAAGTGGCTGCGGTCACTTTAATACTATAATGTTCCCTAACTGCCGACAATATGACTCTTCCTTCCAACCATTTGCTCAACCATCAAGAGTCACCCTTGTCTCGTTAGTGAAGAGAACGCAACTTATGTCCAACGTCATTTACTTCCCGGCCAATTGAATCTTCAAAGTCTTGTGAAGGGGCTTTAAAGGAGGCAGTTTCATTGGAGCTTGCACGGAATCCATGATCCCTAGGATACAGTTTCTGGTGGTATTGTTTCAATGATGAAGACCAACGACGATGAAAATACCTTTGTTTTTTTTGTCTGGGTTTCCTATGTACATAAATAGCAGTCAATATTCCTCAAATCCCTAGTTGTCACAGTCTTAGAGGTCACACAATCGGATCGTTTCTTTCTTACCGAAGGATCGTTCAGAAATCGTCTAGTCAGATCCACGTGAGGAACTAACTTCTCTAGAATATTGTGAATAGAGGGGACTTGAGCAAACATTTTTTTTATCGGTGTAACCTGTGTACCACCGCGTTGGATGTGTCAATTTACATGAAGGACTTTCGTTTTCTTTCGATTTCACGTCGGCTAACTTACTCTGTAAATATAAATGGTGTGGATCTTACTTAAAAGTGTAATTCTCGACTGAGAAAAAATGAATCAAAATCGAAACAGATTTGTGCTAATGCATCCTTTTAAAATATTTCTTTGTTGATTGTTATATACATTCCTGAGCATAAGTATAGGACCAGTTGAAAAACTGTAAAAATGGACATTTCGCACCTTTCGAAATTTATAAGGTTTTAAGTGAAGCTTCGATATACTAAAAGCTAAATTGTAGCTGAGACAAAGAAAGGTAGATTAACAAATTAAAGGAAAAAGACCATTTAATCAAATGAGCTGCTCATCAGCTTATTTATCTATTATAAGTCAAGATTTTGAGAAAATAAAAGAATGCGCTTGGAAATACAAGAGAATTTTGATGCTACAGTTTCAATTTTTTTATACAGCTATCACTTGCTATGCCACAAAACTTTTAAAATCATGATGATGATATTATGATTTTAGGCTCAGATATATATATTGACAACCTATTGATCCCAGATTACTACAGATCTATCTGAAGATGCACTTCATAAGTAGAGCTCATGGTGTTACTTCTAACAATTTTCTTTTATAAATGGAACCCATCTCATGAATCTTGGCTGTAAACTTGAATGTAGGACTATTATCCACATAAGTTAAGAATGCATTACATAACACATAAATGTATGTTAAGGATTTCCCAATAAATATCATTCACTCAAGAAAAGCAAAGATATTTAATTTTCAGATGTGGAATTTCCATATGTGCCTATTGTGCGCATAGCCCGATATAATTCCATCAAATTTCTTTTGCTATATTGACCACAGAGCCTTTACATATCATTGAATACATGATCCAAATTTTCTTTGCTATAAAAACACATAATTACAAGAATATCTGCATTTATTCAGAGAAATATCTTTGGTACAATCTTGAACCTTGATTGTTCTACTTTTAAGCCTAGAAAAATGCGGGTGATCTCATTTTATAAGCAGCTAAGTGTACTTTAACGTGTAACTTTGGAAGATGGCCCCCACATTACAGTCTCTAGCACCCGGAATATATATATTATCTCCTCTTGCTGTGCATGGTTTCTGCACAATTTCTGTTTACTTAACTTTATCGAATTATTTACAACCTTTAAAACATACTTTGGTAAACCTTTGTGTTAGTTGTTACTTTTATTTTTACAGAAAAAAATCCAAATCAGATTCAGGCTATTGAAACATTTATAAGCATCAGAAAAGGAGTTGAAAATAGCTTGCTACGTGAAGTAGACTAAATAAAATGTTTGTTATACGATATTACCGCCCTCCGAGGACAGCAGACTGACTGACTACGGGCCCATAATGATCTTGGCCAGCTGGTTTGGCTAGAATTGTCCTTGGTAACAGATTAGCAGTAGGGGTTTCAAATCGCATCCACATAACTTCCTTCGGTACCAGACCCATTTCTATTAGGTAGACCATTGTTCTTTACCTTGCATGAGATAAGGGGGACGAAGAAACACCAGAGAGTATCTGTTGACCTCACAACAGCTGGCATCACAGCTCTTGGGCTATTGAAGTAACTAATTACACGCTTGAGGACTGGTAACATGTGGCCTTTTCAGATGAGTCACGCTTCCAGTTATTTTGGGGTGATGATATATTTTACGTATGGTGCAGAGCACATGAGGCCATAAACTCCAGTTGTCAACAAGACACAGCACCAGTTGGTAGTTGTTCTTTACTGGTGTGGGGTGTATTCACATAACATGTGTTAGTTTTGCTGGTCCACTTACATATATTAATGACAGAAAAATGCTACATTGCTCTGCCGGGTGATAATTTGCCTTCATTCCTGGAATTCATATGCCCAACTAGAAGGAATATTTCAGCAGCTAACTGCACTCTGTTATCAAGCCCATCTTTTCCAAAATAGCTTCTGGAGAGTTCGAAGGAATGGTGTAGCTACCACATTCAATCGGTTTAAACTCCATCGATTATTTATGTGAGAAGATGAACTGGTTTATCTGCATAAAAGATCCGACACTACTAAATATCATGTAAATCTGGAAAACTATCAAAACTGAATTTCTCCTCATCTTGCGAGAGAACCCCCTCACTCATTTATAGAATTGATCTCAATAAAAGTGGCTGCCCTTTGTTAGTTTGAAAGAGATCCTACATGGTGCTAGGTACTTACATCATGACCTTTAGCACTTCAGTCTATATTTGCACTGCATTTCGAATTTAAATTATAGATTCTTTTGAATATAGTCTCTGGTTTTGGGTTTTTATCAAATGAATTAGTTGGTTTTGATAAAGCCATTATTTACAAAATATACGAGTATATCTTATTGGAATTCCGATTTTCTTCTTGAACGAATCTATAATAGGTAGCTGGATATAAGGAAACTTTATTTTCTCCTTATTAAATTTAATTTGCATCTCCTCTAGTTTATTATGTTTGCTTGTCATATTCATGTTTCTTAATTCTTTACTTCATAAATATATATGTAAAATCTTGCGTCTCTTTTGCTAAGCATTTGTTGAACAAGTTCTAACGCGTTAACCGAAAAATCTTTCCTTTACTGTCAGACAAACGCCACTGAATAAGCAGTTTCGCAGTTCCTTTATCCAGACTTTGTACTTTGAGGTGGATACATTGACGTCGGTGCTTAGTAATCTATAGAAAGACGTGCATACGCACCAGAAACTTCATACGTGGAAGTGAATTCCGTCCTACCACCCAATTTGCTGTAGTGCACCCTTTTTAAAATCTCTGTTATGCGTGATGTAATTTCCGATTCAGCGAAAAAAATATCTCTTTTATTTCTTAACCCTTGCCATATTTCGACTGAGAAGGGGGAGAGCGGAATTGTGAGTGATATTTTTCTTTTCTTTAGAAAGAGTTCATTCTTTTTTCATTCCGAAATTAAGAATTCTTTTTCTACTATTTTAAAAAGTGCAGGTGATTTGGAGTACAGTTTTTTTAACAAGATCTGAGGTTATAGGATTTCATAGACAATATATGACTGAAAATGTGCTTAATTTAAGAATTGTATTAGAAAATTAGGCCAACGTTTTGATTTTAAAGAGATATTAACAAGATTAATTATCATGTGATTATAGGCAATTTATTCAATCGAATCAAGCTCATATAATGATTAGAGAGGCGATATTATTTATCTGTATAGTGAGTTTAATCCCTTCTATAGTATAGCTCTCGGCAAATTTCGTCTCAGCCAGTATTAATAGAAGATGACAAAAAGATAAAGAAGAAAAGAGTCGAATAAAACCTTGAAGAAAATTGGCTTAATTTTAGAGTGATGAAAAATGTAATAACTATAATTACGTGTTTATCTCTTTTCCATTTGGAATTGTTTGCGCAACCGAAATTAACGAACCTAATTACCATCGGCTATCACTCCTTTTCAGCTTAATGAATCCGATATATTTCTTAACTATTTATTTAATTACGACGAAATGGTATCTCACTATTAATTTTGTAGGGATATATTTTCCTTAATGTCTTTTCATTCTGATGTAATTAATAAATATTTCTAATAATATTGTTTTCAAAACTTTTAGATTTTGCTTTCCTATACAAGTGAAAAATTATCGTATTCTTTCTTCCTTCCTGTGTTGTTTCATGTATTTATCTATCCAACTTTTTGTTTACTTCTATTTATTATCTATATTATGTTTCACTCTTTGGTTTGATTGATAGTTTCAACCTATTTACTAGTCCACTTGAATATCCATTACAAATTTATTTGTCTATGTTATTATTTATCTATTTATAAGCATACTTCTCCTAAACACAGCATAGCGGACAAACTAGAAAATACGTGTTGGATTTCTTTTCACCAAACGTATTCTCCCATATTAAAGCTAGGAAACTTCGTTATGTAGGGAAGATTAATCAAAATTGAAAGAAAGGCTCAGGAGGAAATATATTTGATATAAATTAATATATTTATTCTACTCAATGTGAAAACAAAAATGAAAATTAAAAATAAAGTCACCTGCTCCATGTAATCTAAAAACAATGTTCTGAAACAAATGAGATATTGCTGCTTAGGAATTTGTGAATTTGTACTTTATTTGTTTACCAATTGTGACTTTTTGGTTTTGCCTCTTTTATTGTTTGTTGAGAAAAAACAAAATTTCTCTAATTCCAAAGAGTTTCTTAACGTATTATTTATAACCATATAGTATTTGAAATGTACTATTTTAAAAAAAATTCTTGTAGGTTCATTAATCAACCTAATATTTCAATTTCGGAAATTTTATTCCTGAATTTTACACTATATATTTAAAAAAATAGCCAGTCTGTAACAAAATTAGAGAAAAACAGTGCTTTTTTTTTATTGCCAATTAGACAAATTTTCCATTAAGAATTTGCTAGCCAATCACCTAAAGCAAAAGTCACGACATAAGAGTAGATAGAAAACAAATAAATTGGAATTAAAAAGCTTTAGTTTTTTCAGCCATTACAATAAATCTAGAGAGAAACTTACTTCTTCTCCCCTTGGTTTGTACTATTTTCATTATGTCAACCCATGTCCTCACATAAGGTCGCCATCACAGTGGGTCGGAGTGTTAAGGTGCTGTGTTTGTGTGTTATATGTTCAAGTTTAGATCTTCATTTGTATTATTTCCTTTATTTTATTATCTGAGTTGTATACTGATGTGATTGTGCTATCTAATTCTGTTGCATCTTGACAGGTTTGATTCTTCCTCCCGTATATCTAGAGGTTGTAGAGATAAAACTAGTTTTTTTACTAGGATAATATAGTCAGCTTGTAATGAATTAGGTGTGAATACCGATGCTTTACTTTAGTAGTGGATGGAAGTTAGGAAATGAAGGGTAATTTATTATGAAGTGAGAGGATAGTGTTATTTTATTGTTCTATCGAGTGGCGGAAAGGGTAGCATAGTTAATTGGCTACATGATATATAATTATCACATTACCTTCCTAAAGTCCCACATAATTTATTCCTCAAAATTAATGTAATAAAAATATTGCAATAGAAATTTCACAACAATTTAGATGATGCATTGGCATTATTCTATTTATCCAGGAGAATCATGCGACCAATACTTCTGTATATCTTCCTCAGCATATAATGTAGGATAAATGAAACGAGGCTAAATGTTACTTTCCTTCATCAGCTAACTTTTGGTTTTCTGGAAGAAACTATTTTTCTCATACACAAAAGACCAGCCTTTGGTTCGTAAAGGGGCAGTTTAAAACATGCACATAATGTTCTGGACACGAACTTCTCTTGGTTACGGTAAGTTGAGATAGGTTCAGTTGCTTGATTTTATAGTTTGTTTTTCTATGTTTTTTAAATAGAAATGAATGGGAAGGAAATTATGCTGGGATATATGAAAGATTAAACATTTGAGAGAAAATCAAACGTTTTAGCTTCAAAAAAGGTTAACAGTTGCTTATGTGAAACTTCAAGGGCGGAATTTTTATTTGATGGAATTTACTAGGTATATTATACTCTGGGAGGAATAACTGAGAGAAATCTTTCTTGTGGGAATTTACTATGTTAAATCTTCATGGGGTGAAATTTAATAGGTTATATCTTCTTGGCTGTTATTTTCTCCATGGAATAGAATAAAAAGAGTTGCATGCCCACAATGCCCCTCTGGATACTGTACACATAATCTAAAATGAATGTGTTCTTCAATATGTTTTCAGTCCTATATGATCTCTTCTTTCCTTAAGAATAGTTGTATTTTAAAAATCACGTATATGTATTTTGAGAAATACGTAAGTTGCCTGTTCCAATCAAACTACACCAACGTTGGAACGTTTACTATTTCACTCCTGGTTGTGTGAAGTCTGAGCTAGAATATGCTCACGAGAATCGGGGAATCAATCTTTAGTTGATTATATTTATCGCAATATTCGTTTAAAAATGAATAGATACCCACTTGAATTTTTTATGGAAATGGTTAATATGAAGCAAACTGAGAACAAAGAAATTCAATTTCTGTCTTGATACATCAGATATCGGATGTTAGCTTTGTGCAAAAGGCAAATCAGCTCAAATAATTGCAACAAAGGTACACAATGATGGAAGAAGATATTTATGTTTCTTTATTATTTGCTTTTGCATTCTATCTCTTTCGTTCTATCTCGAAAAAAGTTTATAGATCTTGTCCTTTAGTATGATTTGAATATATTCGTAAAGAGAGGGGGTGAACTTAGGAGAATTGAAATTTTTTAGAAGGCACAAGCCCAGACTTAAAAAGATGACTATAATACCTCGAACGAATATGACGTGGAAGCAAGCAAGTTCTTAATTTGAGCCGGTACTTACATAGATGAAGGGCTTTGCCAATAGGAGAGAGAGAAAGAATCTGGTCTAAGTCACTGATTCCACAAGCTGTGAGTAGGAAGTGAACAAGAGAAGAAGAAAATGAATGATGAGAAAAAGAAATAATTAAAAATATGAATATCAAAAATTGATTTCAATGGATAAACGATAATCAGCTAGACAGTGGGGCTGAAAGAGGCCCTTTATATTCGCTAAGAACAACTCTTTATCTCCCTTCCATATCTATATCTCTCTATATTTCTATCTTTAAAGCAATGGCGGAATTATTATGGATTTTTCAAAAATTGAAATTTTTCTAACAAAATGCTAATAAACCTAATTTTATTGATTGTAAATAGATTTATTTTGACACATTGTCACAGTTTTACGTGTTTTCCATTCATTAGTTAGCAGTTTGACCACCCTTATCATCCATTAGTGCTTTAACACGTCTTGGTATGGCATTAATAAATGTTTTGCACATTTCCTGGATTCGCTTAGATCTGAACCAAACTTCAATGAGACGTCATATGAGCTGCTGTTTAATTGTAATGGCCTATGTGTGTATTTCATCTTTCAACACACCATAAATTCAATCAGATTCATGTTCGGGGAATTTACGTGCTATGGAAACAGCTGTACTGCATTTTGTGCACACCATGCCTTCACTGATTTTGCTGTATACATGGGTCCGAATCTTGTTAGAATATTCAAGCTGTGTCTCCATTCCCATATTTGAGGCAGTAAACAAACTTTAGGAACTGCTATATACATTTCTTGGTTCGTAATTTTCTCAGCAATGTCCACCGACTTGTTCCATGCAACGAAATGGCTCCCCACACCATGATTTTCGTTGGAAATTTCAATGTTTTCTTCAGACATTCACCCAGCAATTCTTCTTCAAGCGGCTTTCTTCTACTTTGCCCAGGGTCATTTATCACTGCAATAGCTGATTCGTAGAAAATACAAAACAAGTAGTTGAACATCCATAGAAGTATTCGAAAAGCCATTGAAGTAATCAATCATCAAATAAACTTTATGGTTTTAAAAGATTGGAGCCATTACAAAAATGCGGCAATGTTAAAGTTAGTAGGTATTAATGCATTTTATGAATTACAGGTAGCTGGTTATCTAGCAGTGTCATTCTTACCTTTACCTATTGTTCTGAAGTCCACTCAATGTGATTCTTTGCCGAGGAATAGTGTGGCTTAATCATTGTTTGCGTGAGTTTAGGCTTCGTTCTCAGAAAATATGATTTTAATCCTGCTTACAAAAGCCTATCATTCTCTGTTCTTCGGCCAAGGCTAACAGCTTTTGATGCCAGCTCAATAGAAATCTTCAGGCAAGATTTTATCCTGTTCTTAAAAGTCTGTTGTATTAATTTTTTATCTGTTCTTTTAGATGGTTTTTGTTTTCGATCTGATTTCTCCACCCTTTTTGAATTAAAATCTTGACCTTATTATTTTCTTTTCTTCATAACACTATTTGAGTTCAGACACCCAGCTTTTGCTATTTCTTTTTGTTTTAATTTATTTTCTTCAGTAAAAGGTTTATTTGTCCAATTTTTAGAGGACACATATAACTCTGTTTACACATTTTGATTTAATTCATTTATAGCTAAAAAGCTACATGAAAGAGACAAACTAAGCTAGTACAATAATTAAAAAACTATTTAAAACACACAAAAACAATATAAATAAAAGGGAACATTCTATTTGCACTTTAAAGCCAAGATACCAACTGACTCACACAACTGGCTGCGATTTCATTGATATGGCCCAATGCAGTGTTGTTCCTTCAATGTTACCAATTATACTTACAAATTAACCTTGAGCTCTTTAAAATTAAATAGAAATAGCAGCTCTGTGTTGGTGCATAAAATAAATTTATTTGCAATCAAGGAAATTGGTTTCACCGGCTTTTTTGCTAGAATAATTTCAATTTTTGGAAAAATCCATAATAATTCCGCCAGTGCTGGATCTCTCTCTATCTCTATCTAAATCTCTCTATCTCTATCTAAATCTCTATATCTCTCTCCATTTTCTGTGCAAAAAGTAGAGGAACCTACGCGTGAACAAAGTATACTGGGTTTGATTATTTCAACAGAGGAAACTTTGGTAGAAAACGTTTGCGTGGGTGAGCCTTTGGCGACGAGTGACCATAATGTAATTAGGTTTGAAATTAATACGAGCGTTGAGGTAAAAGAGAGTTTACAACTAATCCCACCATTTGGGAGTTGTAATTTTGAAACCTTTCCTAACCGGATTAAAAGGATAGACTGGATGAGATGTTTTGATAAGACAGTACAAGGAATGTACTCGGAGCTACAGCAAAATGTGCTCACGGTGTATTCCGAGTTAGTTAAGTACGTTCGTCGAAATAATGGAAAGCCAAAGAGATCACCGTGAGTTAGCCCTTTAATAATTAACTAAGTTCGGGAGCGTAATAAAGACTATCAAAGTTTAAAAAAAAAACGAAACGACAACAAATCGGGAAAAATACGTAGACTCTCGAAGGCTGGTAAAGCGGGCCATTAGAGAAGCTAAGCTGAAATATGAAAAAGACCTTGCTATAAATTCGAAACACGAACCGAAACGGTTTTACAGTTACGTTAACAGTAGAAAGCCCATAAAGGGTTCAATAGGGCCGATCAGAGGTAAAGATGGTGTTATGACGGACGTCCCAGAACAATTTGCTAAAATATTAAATGAGCACTCCTCGAGCGTTTGTACTATTGAAGACGTGACGCAATTAGAAACACTACGCGAGGACATTAATTTTGAAAGACAAAATACCCTATCCAATATAAATATATTTAAAAAAAGGAAAAAGTGGAAGTCACCCGGGCCCAATGGGGTGTACCCAACACATCTTAAAAAACTAAAAAATGGATTAGCAAGACCGCTCTGCACGATTTTCTATCGATCAATAGAGGAAGGCCTAGTTCCCATAGAGTTCAAGCGTGCTAATGTTACGCCAATATTAAAAAAGGGGATAAAACTGAGCCTACTAATTTCCGTCCCATCAGTCTAACTTCTGTAATTGAAAAACTCTTAGAATTGATAATTAGAGAAAGGTTGGTGAGCCATTGGGAAACAAATAATTTAATCGCAGACTTCCAGCATAACATGATTTGCATCTATGATGAAACTAAAGCGCCGGATATAATTTACTTTGACTTTAAAAAGGCCTTTGATACAATCATGCATGAAAGGCTATTGATGAAAATTAGAGCAATTAAAGTGAGGGGTAACATACTTAAATGGATTAGAAACAGACTATCAAATCGTTCACAGCGGGTTGTTGTAAATGGGGCGTGTTCAGAGTGGGCCCCAGTCACCAGTGGGGTACCACAGGGGTCAGTCCTGGGCTCATTATTATCTATTGTGTACATTAATGACTTGGATAATGGAGTGTTTAGTAGGATTTCTAAATTTGCAGAAGCTAGGAAGCCGTGCCGTTGCGAGACCCGATGTAGAGCAAATGCAAAAGGATCTTAATAAAATTGTGTGTCGTAGAATGGACTCTCGACGATATACCATATATAACTATTCGTTGAGGGAACACCTTTAATTATCTTTAGAGTGCGTGGATGTCTGACTGGCCGATATTATGTATCTTCAATATGCTTAAGAAGTGGAACTGAGCTCAAGAATAATAATATTGCTATCATTAATAAAATAGAGTTTTATTAATAATAACTATCAACAACACACAAAACGGAAAATATTGACATAAACAGAAAATGGAAAGGGGCGTGGGGACTCGAGCTAATCCGAGGATTTAAAGATTTAAAAAGGTAAAACAAATATAAAGTTAAAGGGAGGTGATGGTTCGCTAAACCATTTGAAGCACAGGATATAATTGACAGAAGGGTTAAATACTCAAAGGTAACATTCGGCTTACGTAATTTATATTTGTTGTGCAGAGGAAGGTGACGTGAAGGAATTTTCGGGCCGCTGGCGAGTTCCAGCCGAAGGGGGGGGGGGGAAATGATCCTGACGTGGCGTCTTGGGAATGAGAACCGTTCTCGACGAACAGCTTGAAGAACAATGGCTGTTCTACGTTGTTCTCTTCTGAACAACAGGGGGGTGAGAACCGTCTCTTGTCTACGGGCTCAAGAACAATAGCTGTTCTAATGTTGTTCTCTTCTGAACAACAAGGGGAAAGGGTAAGAACCATTTTTTGGCAAACGGGCTCAAACGAACAATGGCTGTTCTACGTTGTTCTCTTCTGAAAAACAGGGGGGGGGGGGGTGAGAACCGTTTCTTGTCAATGGGCTCGAATGAACAATAGCTTTTCTAACGTTGTTCTCTTTCTGAACAACAGGGGAAGGGAGAGAACCGTTTCTTGGCAAACAGACTCAAACGAACAATGGCTGTTCTACGTTGTTCTCTTCTGAACAAAGGGGGGGGGGGGAGAACCGTTTTTTTCAACGGGCCCGAACGAACAATGGCTGTTCTAACGTTGTTCTCTTTCTGGACAACCAGGGGGAAGCCTTTGTGGACTCGGCGTCACGGAGGCTCGAACCGTGGCACTCAAAGGATACTGTCCTTCTTCTGGAAAAGTGATGGTAAATCTCGAGGTCGAGGTCGCTTGGCGCACAAGGTGAGAGAGGGTCGTGGTGATGTTTCGCGACGAAAATCTGGATCTCCAATGTGATCTTAGTGGTAATGTTTCCAACTAAATAGTCGAGACACTCCTTTGGCGTGGGGGACAATGGAGTGGGAGCTTCGAGGGAATGCACAGCCGAGCCTGGGAACAATGCCCTATTTGCCCATAAGCCTAACTTAATCTGGCGAGCTCGGCGCAATGAGGCGAACGAGGGAAGATAAACCTCCTTGTTTAAACATTGACTCAGCTGGCTGCGATAAGGCGCCTAGCTTCAAAGCGAAGATGCAGGTGGGGAGCATCGTGGTTTTAAATAACATGTGATAGTGGTTGAGATTAACGTGGCCTCAACCCATTCTATCACACCCCTCTATTCCGGGGAAAGTTGTCACTTCGAAAAAAAGAGAGAAGGGACAACGATAGAGCTCCGTTGTGGGGAACTCGTTTTCTTGTACCAACCGTACCTTTCTGCACCTAACTAGTATTACCTCAATACATATGATTATTTTGATCTTTTGATTATAGGGGAAAATAACCTTTAATACAACTTAATAAAAAAAGGGGCATGGAACAATGAAATGATATAAAATTAGTACATACGGGACAAAATAATTTATACGTAAGTTAATGGGTACAAATATATATACATACAAGAAAAAATAGACGTTGAGCGTTAAAAAATTCAGACATATACATTAACTAATTATATTACAAGAGAATCTAATTTGAGTCGTACAAGACCGTATATACCTACATGGAGATACTAATCCTATGAATACAATTACTCTACGCGATTCGGTGACGCATTCCTACTGAGTGCGTCAGCGACCTGGTTATTGGAACCTTTTATATAATTTATTTTAAATTGATACTCTTGCAAGAGTAAACTCCAGCGCATGATTCGGCCGTTGGAGTGTCGCACATTCCTAATATAGGCTAACGGACGGTGGTCAGTTCCTATCTGAAATTCTTTTCCTATCAAGTACCTTTTGAATTTGTCTATAACCCAGATAATTGATAGAGCTTCCTTCTCTATAGTGGCATATCTCTTTACGCGTTGTAATAATTGGCGACTAGCATATGCAACTGGATGACTCGTTCTGTCATCCTGGTATTGAAGGAGTACACCTCCAATGCCCTCGTTGGACGCGTCGGTCTTAATCCCAGATGATTTTTTCGGGTTGGGCAACTTTAAAATGGGGGCAGAAATGAGCTTACTCTTGAGCTGATTAAAATGGGAAAGAGCGACATCATTCCAACGTAAACGATCGGGGAAATTTTTTTTTTGAAGATGGCTGAGGGGGGCCGAAATTGCAGCGAAATTCGGAACAAATCGCTGATAGTGAGAAGCTGATTCTAGAAACGATCTTAATTGCTTCTTTGTAATAGGGAGGGGCATGTCGGCGATTGCCTTAATCTTGTTCTGTTGGGGACCTAACTTGCTTTGTCCTAATTTGAAACCCAAATATTTTATGGTTTCGTGGGCAAAATGGCATTTGCTGGGGCCAATGGTGAAGCCATTTTCGCGCAGTCGCCCGAAAAGAGCTAATAGGGTGGTTAAATGGTGACTCCATTCAAATAGTTCTTGTAGCTGACTCTTTTAATGTGGTGTCAGCTGCGCGTCGATATCCAGGTCAGAGGGTTCAAAAGGCTCGCCTGGTAGGGAAGCAAGAGGGTAATCGTCATCAGGTTGGATGCACACTGTCTGGATTACATTAAGGGACTCCGCGGGGTAATCCTCTTCACGCGCCGATGTTTCTTCCAGTGCTACGAAGGTATCTCCATGGGCGTGTTGGGGGTACTTTTTTTCTTGGGGTCCACGGACAGTCTCCGTGTCCTTGTCTTGGGCCTTATCGCCTAAGGGTGTTAGTAATTCACACTCCTTTTGTGCCGTCCTAAAGTCCTGGTTAGGGGTCTCCGAGAAATCCGACGGTATCGGGGTTCTGATGTGGACGGGCTGCTGGGCTTCTTTCTTAGCTCGGCCTCGAGGAAGGGCGGCGTGAGACACAGGGTTGGAACTTACTTGGGGGCTCTGTCCTATAAGTACGGAACAGAATTGTATGGGTGCTGAAATGACTTCAGCCCAGCCATCATAATATTGACACTGCAGGTAACATCTAACGATGGGGAATTGGTTCGCCCGCCCAAGGTAGTCATGTACCACCGCCAATTTTTCGAGGTTAGGGTCTACTGGGGAGAGGAGTTCGTCGGACACGATGAAACACGTACATCCTGTGTCCCTGAAGAGAGTCGATACTCGGCAGCCGTTCACGCTGCCCTCCTCAAATTTCAAAGTTCCCGATGAACTTTTACCAAAAGTAAAATTTACCTGGTGGCCTGACGGAGGGGGAGAAGTTTCTACTTGGGTCTGCAGCACCGGGGGAGCCGGGGTGGCATTAATCTGGTGAACTTGGTGGACTAGGCCGATTTTAAGCCTAGAATTTTGGGGGCAATTCCAGCTCATGTGGTTTTCTACACCACAGGTGAAGCATATGATTGGTCGCTTCGGGAAGAGAGATGGAGGAGAAATCTTAACGCGAGGTTTGAAGTCCCGTTGTTGGTTTTGAGTAATGAAGTTTTGGGATTTTACGGGCCCCGGAAACTTCGTAAGGTAGTCATGTATCACCGCAAAATTTACGTGGTTAGGGTCTACTGGGAGGAGGAGTTCGTCGGACACGATGAAACACGTACATCCTGTGTTTCTGACGAGAGTCAGCTTGTCTTTTTCGTTTCTCTCTTTCTCTTCCTTCTTGTTGGATTTCTCTGTCTCTTTCTTTTTCTTTTCGTTGGATTTCTCTTTCTATTTCTTCTCGTTGGATTTCTCTTTCTCTTTCTTCTCTTAACTTTTCTCTTTCCGTTCTTTGCCCCTCTTGAAAGTACTCAATTAGTTCTTTTTCGGAAAGTCCCAAGGACTCTCCTTGCGCTTTAAAAGTTTCGAACTGAGTCATTTTGCACTTGGGGGCGCACTAGTCAACCAACTAAAATTCCTTGTAACAAGAATTATGCCCTCTAGAGACATTAGCCTACCTAAATATGGGCACTGACCTATTCGTACTTAGTTTCTCGATCTAAATAACCACTGACTACAATCACAAAAAAACACAAACAAATTATTATAACAGTTCTTTGAGCTACTCCAGCTTCTTAAGTTTCAAAAAAAGGGGATAGCAATCGTTAAAACAAAAGGGAACTACTATACTCTATTATTATAACGAATAACACTATGCTTTACTCGACTGAGACCAGTGTTTGCAAAGATATAGCGTTAAACCCCACACCTGACACCAAATCTAAATAGTACATATATATATATATATATATATATATATATATATATATATATATATATATATATATGTCGTAGAATGGACTCTCGACGATATACCATATATAACTATTTGTTGAGGGAACTTCTTTAATTATCTTTAGAGTGCGTGGATGTCTGGCTGGCCGATATTATGTATCTTCGATATGCTTAAGAAGTGGAACTGAGCTCAAGGATAATAATATTGCTATCATTAATAAAATAGAGTTTTATTAATAATAACTATCAACCACACACAAAACGGGAAAAAATATTGACATAAACAGAGAATGGAAAAGGTCGTGGGGACTCGAGCTAATCCGAGGATTAAAAGATTTAAAAAGGTAAAACAAATATAAAGTTAAAGGGAGGTGATGGTTCGCTAAACCATTTAAACCACAGGATAGAATTGACAAAAGGGTTAAATACTTAAAGGTAACGTTCGGCTTACGTAATTTATGCTTATTGTGTAGAGGAAGGTGACTTGAAGGAATTTTCGGTCCGCTGTCAAGTTCCAGCCGAAGGGGGGGGGGAAATGATCCTGACGTGGCGTCTTGGGAATGAGAACCGTTTCTCGACAAACGGCTTGAAGAACAAGAGGCAGTTATACGTTGTTCTCTTCTGAACAACAATGGGGGGAGAACTGTCTCTTGTCTACGGGCTCAAGAACAATGGCTGTTCTAATGTTGTTCTCTTCTGACAACAAGGGGGAAGGGTGAGAACCGTTTCTTGGCAAACGGGCTCAAACGAACAATGGCTGTCCTACGTTGTTCTCTTCTGAACAACGGGGGCAGGGGGGTGAGAACCGTTTCTTGTCAACGGGCTCGAACAAACAATGCCTTTCTAACGTTGTTCTCTTTCTGAACAACAGGGGAATGGTGAAAACCGTTTCTTGGCGAACGGGCTTAAACGAACAATGACACTCAAGGGATATTGTCCTTCTTCTGGACAAGTCTTGGTGAATCTCGAGTTCGAGGTCCCTTAGCGCACAAGGTGAGAGAGGGTCGTGGTGATGTTTCGCGACGAAAATCTGGATCTCCAATCTGATCTTAGTGGTAAAGTTTTCATCTAAATAGTCGAGACACTCTCTTGGCGTGGGGGACAATGGAGTGGGAGCTTCGAGGGTATGCACAGCCGAGCCTGGGAACAATGCCTTATCTGCCCATAACCTAACTTAATCTGGCAAGGTCGGTGCAATGGGGCGAACGGGGGAAGATAAACCTCCTTGTTAAAACATTGACTCAGGTGGCTGCGTTCAGGCGCCTAACTTCAAAGCGAAGAGTCACGTGGGGAGCATCGAGGTTTTAAATAACATGTGGTAGTGGTTGAGATTAACGCGGCCTCAACCCGTTTTATCACATTGTGGAATGGGCGGATAAATGGCAAATGGGCTTTAGCATAGGCAAATGCTAGGTCATGCATTTAGGATGTCAGAACTTAAAAGTAGAATACCATATGAAAGACCAAATTCTCGAATCCGTCAACTTAGAAAAAGGCATGGGGATTTTAATCTCGGAGGACCTTAAAGTATCAAAGCAATGCGCAGAAGCTTGCAAAAAAAGCAAACCGAATGCTAGGATATATTGCTCGGAATTTTACTTTCAAATCGAAAGATATAATCATGCCACTATACAAATCACTCGTGTGCCCACACCTCGAATATACGGTCCAATTTTGGTGTCCCTCCCTAAATAAGGATATAGCACAGTTAGAAAGAGTGCAACGTCGGGCTACGAAACTAATTCCTGAAATCCGAAACAGACCGTGCGAAGATAGACTACGCTCATTAAACCTACTATCACTTGAAAGTAGACGACTACGTGGACAATTGATAGAGTTATTAAAAATCTTAAATTGATTACAATATTGATTACAGACTATTGTTCGAGCTGGACGAAAGGGCCAACACACGCCAAAATGGTTTAAAATTAGTGAACAAGCGATTTAACTCTACTATAGCACAAAATTACTCCACGTTTAAAATCACGCAAACGTGGAATGGCCTTCCCAACCGTGTAGTTAAAAGCACGTCAGTTAAAATGTTCAAAAACTGACTTGATGAGTACTTCAATAGCGTAAATATAACGTAGTAGAAGCACAGATTAAAACATCATATATTATAAGAAGTTGACGATTAAAATGAAATGATGAATAGAAAGATGCCAGCGACGCCTCCATGCATGGAGTGAATGTGAATTCCCCTTTTCTTTTTCTGTCTGTCCTATACCTATATAATTTTCATCACTAGCAGGCGACGCCTGCGGGAGAAGAGAGTACTGTCGTATCAAACCCAGTCTCCCTCCTGGTTCGAAGAAGCGTGTTAGTGTATTTGAGGGATAGCTGAACCTGCATATCAAGGGTGCACATGTAGATAAGTGTGTACGGTAGAGTTGAAATAGTTAAAATATATATATATATATATATATATATATATATATATATATATATATATATATATATATATATATATATATATATATATATATATATATATATATATATATATATATATATATATATATATATATATAACAAAAACAGCATGAAAAAACGGAGCATGATACACTAACGTTAGCATGTATAAGCGGACTGGCCTTGAGCGGACCTTAGGGTCTTTGCTGGTTCTTATTTATGTAGTTCTATCCGGATCCTTATCCCCGGCCCCATCTCAATTGTCATCTCCATCCCATCCCCATATCTATCCATATCTCTATCTCAATCAATATCTCAATCAATATCTCAATCTCATTCTCTATCCCTATCCCCATCCCCATCCTAATCTCAATCCCAATCCCATCTTCATCTCCATCTCCATCTCATCTCGTTCTCTATCTAAACTATATTTAAATCTCTATCTCTATCTCCTTCTATATATCTCTATCTATATCTTCATCTCCATCCCCATCCTCCTCCCCTCCCCCTCTCCCTTCCCCTCCCCCTCCCTACCCTCCCCATCCCCTTCCTTCCCTCCTCCTCCCTCTCCCCATCCCACATGTGTCTCCATCTGTATATCTCTCTCTCTCTCTCTCTCTCTCTCTCTCTATATATATATATATATATATATATATATATATATATATAGCCAGCTTCATCTCCATCTTAATATCGATCTCGATCTTCATCCCCATTTCATCCTATCTCTATCTCCATCCCTATCTCTTTCTATATCTCTCTCTATATCTCCATCTCCATATCTCTCTCTATTCCTATCTTTCATATAATAAAATTAATAAAACTAATTAAACGTTGCATTTTGCTTTAGTCTGTTTTATCATGTTTTAAAGGAGAAATATACCAAAATTTAAAGCTCAAACACATTTATTTAATAAATACAGTCAAGATATGCGCTCTTATGCATTAGGAATGTGTCATTTGTTTTGATAAGGTGAAGTTAAATTTTTCTATGATATCTTGACTGATATTTATGCATTTTTCTCAATAAACCCCCGCAACTGATGACAATAAAATGTCTATTGTTTATCAAACGACAGTTTGCTTATCCTTCACAAATTCTCCATTGGGTTCAATTCTGGCAAAGTCCCGAGATATAAGGTTATTTTATAGCAAGAAATTTGTTATTTCTTTTGCTTTGTGACAATCCGCAATATGATTCTGATAAATATAGTTATTTTCCTCAAATTGGTCCTGAACTCTTGGGAATTAGTGCTGATTTGTCACATTTTTGTACCATTTTTACTTCGTGGCAGTGTTTTTGAGAACTTTAGCTCCCTAGTTATCTGAGATGAGAGTAACGAGAGTAATTTTTGAAGCCTCAACAAGTTGAACCAATCTTTATCAAACAATATCAGTTTGCTTTACTATTTAAGAGTCAATTCTTTATATTTCCTACAAAAGGGGAGCCTATCCCTGAAGTTTTATTGATTAAATGTGGCTTTCTTTCTGCCCTTTTCTACTTGAGCACTTTTCGAAAAGTTTCCTTATTGTACGCTGTGAACCTTTCAAACCTGCTTCTTTCCCAACAGGAGCAAGCTTGGCACTGAAAACAACCCGATTCTTTAATTTGAATCATACCAGAATGCGTTCATTCAAAGCTCTTGATTGTCTAGAATCCTTCTACACTGGATGGTAACCAGTCTTTATAAGGTCATTAATGATCCTAAAGATGATACAACTTGATGGAATATAGTAACTATCTGCTTGAATTTTAGGCCAACAACATTCAGGAAAAAAACAACTAGAGAGCGCAAAAGAGAGGAACAAGATGTACGATTAAGAAATCCCAGATAAACACATTCGAAGTTATTGGGCTATAATTACAAGAAGTTTGATTCTTTCATGGTTAATTGTATATATAGTGCTTTGGATCAGGAAAATATAACCTTTATGTATATTATTTTACTAAAACATGTAGTTTATATAAAAAGTAAATATTATAAATTCACGTTTGTTTATTTAATGTCGACTCAGATAGTAAGTAATATATCATCTGCCCAATTCTTGAATTTCACTCATTGCCCAACCGTACATACAAAGTGATTAGCCATGTTTGTTTGAGGTGCTAAGTATTACAAATATCTGCCTA
The DNA here is from genome assembly GCA_963969495.1 of Ceratothoa steindachneri. Lineage (NCBI taxonomy): Eukaryota > Metazoa > Arthropoda > Malacostraca > Isopoda > Cymothoidae > Ceratothoa > Ceratothoa steindachneri. The sequence continues at coordinate 91,347,586 of OZ018328.1, forward strand.
ATATTTAAAAGCAATATAAAAAAATAATATAAGTTTCTTTCTCTCTGCCTGAACAACAAAAATACGTTTATAAGTAGCATTACGCTAGTTTAAATTTTTTTCTTATACCTAAAGCTATTAAATACCTAAAAAAATGTTTAAATATAGCAAGCATTTTGGCAAAAGGTCCACGTAATGTTACAAATTTTTTTGATATTCATAAAGGTTCGTCTCGGGTAACACTTAGTTTAGGTTGTATGCAAATTCTAGTTTTTTGATATATCTCGGCAAACAAACAATATTGAGTATTATTTGCAAATTATGGAAAGTTTTAATGTACAAATGAAATTATGGGCGGTTAGTTAAGGTTGAATTTTAAGGAAAAAGATTTGTTCTTTTGATTGCGACTTTTTTTACATTTATATCTGGCTCTCTGCTTCTTAATTGACTTCAAGCTCATTAAAAATCGTACCTTACAATGCCTAGTGTTTATATTTGTTACACACAACTTTAGTTTGTTATTAATGTTTGTCGAACTAACTAAGGGTCTCTAAATACCGTAAACTCTTATCTACTTTTCTATTTTACTCGGAGAATGTAGCTTGTATACAATGTAGCTTTTTCTAGCTTCACCCATTTAAGAAACAGATTGAAAATTACATCATTGATCCTCCGATTGTTTTTCCACCAATTAAAATTTTGTTTAACCACATCTACTTTCTGGTTTATGTGATAAGAATTGCTTCTATATACCCGCTTTATCACCGATGGCGGAGAATAGTGTATTATAGAGCCCTCATAAGCAATCAGGCATGTCATTGAATAGCCAAAACTCATTTTAAATATAGATTTATGTCAGAGATCTGGGAAGAAGAGAGAGACAGATATACAGATAGAGGAGAGAGAGAGAGCGAGCGAGAGAGAGAGAGAGAGAAAGAGAGAGAGGAGGGGGGGGGAGATACACGCCACCTTGCCCTTTACTGGAGGGAGAGAGAGAGACAGCAGACACCTGGAAGACCCTTATTGTCTTCGCTAATGGTAGTGCGCAATTATGAGACGCCACGGTGACCTGAAATGCCGCCATCACAGGAAGCTGCAACAAGTTTGAGAGCCCAGAAGGTACCACCTGAAGCCTAACAAAGTTCGCCTCACTGGCTTAGGAACCTTTCCACGCTCACGCTAAAAAACCAAGATTATTCTAGTCTGACAAAGCGTCTGGCCCTAGAACCCTCCCCTTTCGGATAGAGGGGGAAAACCCCATTCGACCTCGCTATAAATCCTCCTGCGCCAGAGACGTAGGACGTCAGTATCCGCCACCCGCCCTGCCCCGTCCTTATCCGCCGTCTGCACTTCCCCGTCGTTCGTACTCGCTATTCGAGTCCCGTTAGACTCTGCCCAATTGTCGCAGAACTCCTCAAGCTCCCAGTATTCTGGTTAATTCATGTGAGTCTACCTCGACCCGCTTCCTTCCGCTCCTCGAATTCAGTGCGCTTATTCTCGATTCGTGTTACTTAAAAGCATGTTCACCACGTAATAGTCATTATCCAGAGACTATTGTTTGAACTTTGCACCAAGGCAAAAATTACTTCTCCGGACAAAATCTTTGAGGTAACAGCAACGCGCAACATTTCTGTGAAGGTGCTCTCTTTATGCCTCCTCATTCAAGCATCCCTCGGTCAATATAGTTCGTTTGTTTCTACGGTGACAGTCTTCACCAAGTCTGCCCCCCACTTTTAGCCACTGAGACACGTGTACTTATAATGTGTGTATAGCTCCGTTTTAAAACTACTTTTAATCTTGTAAAATAATATTAATTTGCATATTAGTAAAATATTTTTGTACCCGTTTCTCTGTTATTCTGGAACCTGCAAGATAGTCGACAATTGACCAACCTACATTCAGTTAATTTGCACTCATCTTATATTATAAAAGTCCCACGCACTCGTCAACGCAGAAAGGGTTAACTTAATTCTATTCTATGGCAATGTAAAATTGTTGTCATTCTTTCAAACTCAATCCAAGACTTCCTAATAAATTGATCGGTTACCCACCGTAAGAATATATTTTGTCTCCAGATAAGAATATATCAAATGAGTATATAATTTTCGAATTTTTATAAATTATGCAGCGTAAGATATAATTGTGTCACTAATATATAAAAAAACAGAATCCTGAAACTTTATTGATATAATAAGCTAATCAATAAAATAAATTATCTCTACATATATTTCTTTAATTATTGTTATTCTGTGAAAGTGATTATTATTAGTTTTGAAACTGTTGGCGAAGCTTATTTGATAAAAAATCCGGATCAAATAAACTTAAACAAATTGTGTCGTCACTTAGTCGGGTGCTGAAATAAAATAGTTCCTTCCAAAAACGTAATAACAGATGTCTATTCGTTTAAACAAAGATAGTCTTTGTTGGAAAATATAGAAAAGATGAAAGATTGTTTACATGAACTTAATAAGAATTCTATTCCTTGAAATAACATTTCAGCCTTAAAGAGTTAGCTAATTGAATATGTTTTCTTATATTTAAATACCACTTAAATTTATGTGCTCCTTTAATAAATTGCTAAAAGATTATAAATATACAATACATTATTTTTATCATTTTAGGGCACCATAAAATAAAAAAAAATGCGTGACTTGATGGTTTTTTGAGTCAAAAGAACCACAAGAATGATTTGTTTGCATGCAATTACTTGGCGCGTTCTGTTATGTAAAATAATAGTGTTACTATAATTAGTGTAATATTCTCTTCAAAATGGTAAAGAACATTGGTAATACTGGGAAAGAAAAATTAACATCAACTAACATTTAATTCTAAATTATATTCTAGAACGAGTGTTTGACAAAATTATTATTCCTCTTGAATAGAAGAAAAAGAGGAAGTATGAAGTGAGCCCTAGCATCATTCAAACAAAACCCATCAAGAATAAGTGAAATTAAAAAGAGTCATATTACAAACGCGCCCACCAATATCCACCAAGCACTCCTCAAAATCTTCAACACAGGCCATTTTCCACCAGCATTTAAGACAGCGAAGATGATCTTCCTTCCCAAACCCGGAAAACCCAAGGGCCACATCGAGAGTTACAGACCCGCAAGGTGGGTGCCTCAGCCCAACGCTGTACACAGTGTACACCATGGATCTCCCTCAACCCTTGGGAGGAAAGTACACTGTATATCCAACTGGCCGACGACGTCACGCAGATCATTGCCAGTGATAGAAAACAGCCGCAGTATATTGCACAACGCACTACCAGGAAAAAAACAAACATAAATGAATACGAGAAGATGCATAAGATAAAAACAAACATTGCTGAATTCCAACTAACACCGATAAATAGAATTAAGATGCACCGAGTCACCGCCAACAACATCTACCACCCCTACAGTAAAGGAGGTAACGTACTCGGTTTAACTTTCTCTAAGAACGGGTACAGTACGCATGTGAGCCAAAAGACTACGCATTAAAAAATTACCATTTCCTCTCTACAGAGATTTATAAACCGATCAGAAAAAAACAAAAGAGAGCTATACCTAACCCTAGTTCGTCCCATTATAACGTACGCCGTCATTACGATGAATACCCTTACCAAAACACAAAACACAATTTTCCAAATTCCAAGTAATCCAAAACTACGCAACCAGATTCATAACCAATTCATCAAAACTGGATGCAATACCATCAGTGGAACTACACCGAAGAACAAAATTAAAACCAATTAATCAAGTCCTTCACGAACGTGCCAGAAAAATATGGCAAAAATTAGAAGAGGAACTCCTAAACGATATAACCGATAAAGTTATACATACTGAAAGTAAATATAGAAGGCTACATTTCAAACAAAGATTTCAAAGTAGCCGAAAAAATATACAAAATGATGTCCAACCAATATATCAATACAACACCGGAAAAAGATCCTATATGTACATATAATTAGCTCTTAAGAATACAAACTAGTAATCTTATGATAGTAAAAGTAAGACATATTTATACATGTGAGAAAAAAAAGAAAAAAAAGTGTATTTAGATTTAAGTGTATATAGATCTATGCGCGAGAATAAAAATAATGATAATAATAAAAGACAAGAAAAAAAAGTGCATGTAGATGTAAGTGTATATAGACCTATGCGCGAGAATAAAAATAATGATAATAATAAAAAAAATCTCTCTATATATACACATGTATACATATTTGCATAAGAAGATACAGCACTCGAGAGTGCACCTTATAAAATAACATTAACTACCTAAATAATACAAATACTTCAAAGAAATAAAAAGAAAACAATGGCTCGAACGCTTCCCTCGAAAGAGAAAACATCGTACAAAGAAGTTCACAAAAATAAGAAAACAAAGGCTCCTAAGCTGTAAAATATTAAACAAAGCAAAATAAAGTAAAGCAAAATAAAGCAACACAAAAGCGATTGCCAGGCAACCTGGTACACACTGACTCACATATTAAAAACATACAACATCGACATTATTACCCTACCATTATAAACACATCACCATCTCTCCTTCTAACTATTATTTCTATCTATCCTATATTATTCTCCCTCATATTCACCACTTTTGTTATCCCGATCCCGATCCGATCCCGTATGAAGTGAGCTACGGTAGAGTTGTAATTCTTTAAGTCAATTAATATACTTTTTGCTCAACAAACTCAATAGGAATTGTTTAAATATTAAAGTACGTTAAGACTTAAAACTGAAATTTAATACTTTAAAAACACGTTAAACTTGGAACTAACTGTGAATAGCTGCTAGTAGTAGTTATGACAGAGCTAAATGCAAATTTGATATTACTCGATTATGTTCTAGATAGAAGACTTGTTTCACTTAACAGTTGTCAGAGATGATGGTTGAACAACAACAAAATTCATATTTACATATTCACAATAGGTTTCACATATGGAACTAATATAGTTACTAATCAATATGTCATAAAATGGTGATTTTAGTTTTAATTACGTATACATTATGCTGTTAGAGTGGACACTATAAATGATGCTGAGCTGTACCGTCATATATTCTTAAAAATAAGAGGCACAAGGAGGAAATCAATAGTATATAAATGAGAAAAATCTTATATTTTTGAAAACAAACACCAGCCTTAAGATGTATAGATTGATTAAATGTTAATCTACTAACCAGTAAAAACATTAATGCTTTCAGTTATTCTCAAAGATAATTGAAGGCAAAAAACTGTGTTCTTTTACCAAATACAACGAATGTGCTGAAAAATCTACTCATATTTGATGCTTTAGTTTTAATATTAGAAAATTTTGTATTCTTTTCTTTTATTCTTGTCTCATTCGTCCTCGTTCATTTACTAAGCAATTGTACTCACACTAATTCGAAGTGTTACTCAGTATGTATGACTCTCTTGCAACGAGAGGACTTTATTCTTGATATTGATCCTTCTGAGTTATTGTTAATTTCCATGCAATTTTCAGATTGTTGTTACGCTCAATTTTTGCTGATATTCCGCAAGCTTGAAAAAAATGTATAGTCAGAAGTTCCCTAACTAGGATTATGGTTCACATTTACTAATAATTTGTGATACCAGTAAACTTATAATGAAGATAATTAAGAGGAATTTGCTTTCTTGTTGATCTTAGATGACGTTGAAGAGACAATACTTTTTTTTAATCCTTCAAGTTTTATGGTTTTATTATATTTGAGGGTTAAAATTCAGTCACATTTTTATCTGCCGCCATATAGTAACAGGATAAAACACAACGTGACACTTTCATTGTAAATATTAGAAAAGAGAACGTAGAGGTAAGATGTTAAGCCGGTATTAAATTATGAAAGATTCCTAAGCTGATTTAAAGACATAGCATCAGCCGAATAACTATATATTGACGGATTTAAGAATTAGAGATTTGATGCTTGTTGTAATTCCTGAATCAAAAAGAAAATTCTAAGCCATATTCTTCTTTTTTACTGAATGTTATCTACGAAGAAGCAATATGAAATCGTAAAGGACATATTTGTCTTTTTTGGAATATGCTCATCTATTTAGTATTCCATGTTTAAGAATTTTTAAGATATTTTTCCAATGGGAAGTTGTTTATATGCACTGTACTTATAACAGGATTTGAAAAAAAGGCGAATAATCTAAAGTAGAAGTTGGGTTATAGAGGTTTCATGAAAAGTACTTCCTTGTAATAGGGTTCAGTATAAGGAGAGTATTAGAAAATTACATTACAATTATCATTTTTAAAGAAAGGGGCCAATAAGATAAAGGATATTTGAATAAAAATCATTTAATCAATGTTACTAAAATCATACACATAAATATTATTAATGTCGTAGGTTCATGTTAGAACACAACGTTTTCGAAATTCTTCAGCCCGAAGTAGAGAGGCCTATAGACCGATTAGTCCATTATGAGCGTGGGTAAAATTATATAAATACAAATCAGAGTGTAATTAAGTTTCAGAGTATAATTTAGATTGACCAATGCTTAGCTATATGGAAAGATTCTGAGGTGATAGAAATGAAGTACAAAAATATACTTTACTACTATGCAGATAATATATTTACAAAATTAAAAGGGTTTTAATTAAGGCATATAAACATGAGAGACATACACGAGCACCTAGGCGGGGTCTACCGCCGTACACACAAAAGGACAATGACAGATAGGGACGCTCAAATGACCTTGAGCGCACACGAAGACAAAGGACAGAGGCCTTAAAAAGGGGTGTGGGGAGCTTGCACAGGAGAGTTGCGCTTTACAGTTACCTCAAAGATTTGGTCCGAGAGAGTATTCCTGCCATGTTAGGGACGGTGTAGAGTCCAATAATAATAGCGTCTTGACAAACGACTATTACGCGAGATGAACTCAGATCTTACCTTTGGGATCAGAAGTCCGAATAAATAACTTGACACGTCGGGTTTGGATAGCGGGTAACAACGAGTACGGGGTTGACTCTTGCGAGTTCTAAGGGAATACACGGAGCTTGCCGGGTTCTACAAGGTTTCACGCTGAAATAATAGGGACGGGAGGATGTAAGATACTCGCAGATACTCGAGACAAAGGCGGTTACTTACTGCTGTCCAAGTCCGGTTTCGGACGTTTTTATAGGGGTGAGACGAAGGTGCTTTTCCCTGCGCCCAAAGGGGGAGAGTTCCAGTGAACAGACGCTTCGTCGGGCGAGGTGGATTTTTCCTGACTCCAGCCCTCGCAGGATAATCCCCGACGGCACCCTTCGCGCTCTTAAGCATATCCCAGGCTTCCGCGAAGTCGTGCCTCCAGCCCATCACGGCCTTCGCTAGTTTGATCCTCGTTAGCGTGGACTAAAAACGGTCCACCAGGTGTGTCCTCACTCTCTGCCATCAATATACAGAGATATGGATTTGCTTTCAGAGTAGGTTTTATCAGTCATATACTATAGTTCTCTGCTAATTTATTTCCAACATATATGTACTAATCTTCCCAGACCCAACAATAAAGAAGAAAAGAGCCTAAAAATACCTTGGAATAAATTTGGCTTAAGTATCAACGGATAAAAAACACATTAACCCTAATTACGCGCTTATCTCCACTCTATTTGTAATTGTTTCCATATCCGAAATGTGAAAACATATTTACCTGTTGATATTAATAAGACCGATACACAAATTTCCTGATAATTTATTCGAGGCTTAATTAAGAAAGCACCATGCTATATGTATATGTTTTCCTTAGGTATATATTTTCCTTATGTATATATTTTCCTTAATGTTGTCTAATCTGGGTTTGTTTAATGCAAATTTATAGGAATTTCGTTTGAAGAACTTTTACGCGACGGTCTACAAATTGCAGTCAGAAAAGGCATATATTTATTTTATACTAGGTTGAAATATGTTTCTATTAAGGTAACTACTTTCTCTTCTTATATGCATTGCATATTTTCTTATCATTGTCTGTCATACAATTTACATGGCCTTCTACATGCAAATTTGCAGGTGTATTTGGGAGCCTACATGCCGTCCTATTTACAAACATACTTAACATTGTTAAATATAAATTTAAGCGCAAATAGATTAAAACAAGGCAATGGAACAAAAGAATAGATGTTTTAAGGCCTCAAAATTTCGTTATGTCCGAACGAATTATTTACAAGTGAATTAACCCATTGGTGCATAGCGTCCAGAGAAATAGACGCTAGAAAAATTCACCAAAAAACAAGTTTGGTAATGATTACTTATTTATTTGTTTCAGTTTACCCTTAATACAATTTTCTATCATGTTAACGTAAGCAAATTATAACTTTCTTTGAAATAAATCGGTTTACTTCAGGATGTCGTCTAGTAAGTGTGTTGCCTCCCGATCTGGGTAAGTACATTACTATTATTCTACATGTAAATATATTATTATTGCTTTTTTCTTTTATTTATTTAAATGAAATATTAATAATCGTGGTGAAGTTATAGATTTATATAGATATTGATAAACATACATTCCACAGAGAATAATATTATGGTGTCCAGAAAAACGAACACTATGCAGTCAGACTACATTTTTGTTCATGTGCTCCATATTTGTATAATATAAATAACTATTCCCATATAAATAGCTGGTTGGATAAACTGTTTCATATGTATTTTTGTTTATTTTTATTTAGTTATTTTTTTTTTATATCTTGTTTTTTGTATACAGTTGAATTTTAGTTTTATGATTTTGAATCATTTTAAATATATTATAGGAATTTAAACGCCCACGATATATTGTCATCGCTTGAAGACGAAGATAAAGATAATATAGAATCTTGTGGCATTATTATTCATGTTCCTGAACCAGAAGTAAAGTGTCTAAATTATGAAGATTCAGATCTGTCTGATGATGAAGCTACTGGAGATATAAATCACCTTGGCGAACCTTATTAGATACGAAGTGTGATTTTATACCCATAAACTTTGCAAAACTTAGGCTGATAACATGTCTGGTAGTTTAAATGAAGGTACGAAAAAAATGAAAGAAAGTCAAATAAACTGGAGTAAATAGGTTCCTGTTTTTTATATAAATTCTTCTAACCCATCAACTAGGAGTTTACCTGAGGACAGATTTTCAGCAAATAAATGAATTAGAACTACTAAAATTGTTTTTCAGTGATCATTTTATTAAGGAAGTAGTTGAGCAAACAAAGATTTATGCTCAGAATAAAAATGTCAAATTGGATTTGAACACTGATGAACTCTGGGTAGTATTTGGGAGGTTATTTATCTCGGGCATTGCAAAATATCCAATAAAAGTCTCTATAGGTCTAGAGAATGTAATAGTCCTAGAATTTTGTCGGACGCTATTAGATGTAATAGACTTGAAATGATATTACATCGCATTCATTTCAATGACAACCATAAAATGGATGCAACTGACCGTTTATATAAGATAAGACCATTGATTGATCACCTAAGCAGTCGATTTCTTGAATTAGGAGTTTTAGAAGAACACATTTCAATTGGCACTCTACTCATCTAAGGTATATATGCATTCATTTGATATCTACATGGGAAAACAACAAAATGAAATCAGAGTGGCGATTTTAAATTAGTACTTGGGGAGACGTAATTGATACGTTGATAAATAAAACGAATATTCCTAAAAATTCTGGTTACAAGCTATAATTTGATAATTATTTCACATCCTATAAGTTATTAAAATATTGATCAAATTCAGGTAAATGTACATCTGGTACTGCTAGGGAAAATAGATTGATGAACTGTCCTCATCTTAGTAAAGCTGTTTTAACAAAGAAACCAAAGGGTACTGTAGAAATCAGTGCATCTGATTCTGTAGTGGCAATAAAATATAAAGTTAATAATATTCTCAGACTTGCTTTAAACCTTTAGTCATAAGAAATTGGAACCAGAAAAAGATTTTCAAGAGAATTATAATTCTTACATGGGCGGTGTTGACCAATTGGACCAGTGGGTTTCTACTTACCGAACAAGAATGAGACTAAGAAAATGGTAGTGGCCTATATTTATATATTTATTTGATGTTTCAATCGGGGACTCATGGATTTTATGGAAAAAAAAGGCCAAGAAAGACAATATTCCTCTTCTGAATTTTCGAAGAACTTTAGCAGTAACTATTTTGAAATCACATAATACTGCATTGATGCAAGGAAAAATAGCTGCTCAAGTTAAGAGTGGATTTATGTAGATATGATGGCTTGTAGCACTTGTTGCAAAGCTCGAACACAAGATGTGCCAATAGTCTTGAAAAAGGAACCTTTACTTGTGTTAAGTTGGATGTAAGACTGCATCCTAAGTGCCATTTTAGTTATCACACAAAAGACTAAATATACATATGTTTAAATTCAATAAAACTACCTTTTTTCATTGCTAAATTCTGTTAAGTATTAATTTGTTTGTAAGAAAATTAAAATTAAAAATTTTTCTTTTTTTTCTTATATTGCATAGCGTCCTGTTTTCTGGACACCTTATATTTCAACATATTAAAATAGAAGAATCGTAAAATTTTGTACAAATACTCCCCTTAAGGTATCTAGAAACATATTAAAATATTAAACTTTATCTCAAAAATTGTACTTTATGCACTAATGGGTTAACGTGCACAGGAAAAAATTGATGATATAAATCAATATATTAGTTCTACCTTAAATGAAAATAGGAAATAGAATTGATAGTTTAGAAAGAGCATCTCTCGATTACTCTGCATACACTAACCAGCAAAATAAGAGAACGATTTACCTTTATTAAAATATTTTACAAATATAAAGAGTAGTTAAATAAAATTTACATGGTACATAAAGGCGTGCATTCAATATATTTTATGAGTATTTAATATGATATGATAATCGTAGATTGAAGAATATATAGTGAATGAACTACCAATATAGAATATTGACAGGTGGAAAATGCGAGAACGATTTTTTCCTGAACATTCTAGAAGTTCCTTGAAATCATCTGGCAAAATTTGCTCAGTTGGTAAGAAATCTACATGGGTCATTGTTGTCATGCCCACTCTGCAGATACACTAACACACGTTAAAATGACTCCTAGACCTCGTTTTAGAATTAATTGTTCGCTTGAAGAATTCGAGGGCACTTTCTGAGATTTCAAGAGAACTATAAATGTCCCGGAGTGGTAGTCCCGCATTCTAAATTAATACAATGAAAACAAAGCCTATAAATTTCCTGCCAAAATTGATCGACACCGCATAACCATCGACTGAGAAGACAAAGCTATTAATGTTTCAGGTTTAAAAGATTATTCTCTAGGAAACAAACCAATTATCATTTTTACGAAGAACCAGAAGGCAAGACTCAAATAGGCTGAAGCCCATGTTATTTGGAAGTATGAATATTGGTTGAGAATTAATTAAAGTGTCGAAAGTAAATTTAATTTAGTTATTTTTGATGCAGAGGTTTTGTTAAACGCGCTGCAATTAAGAGACTTATGCCTAAATGTGTTACAAAGTCTGCTAAATATGGAAGAAGCAAGCAAGGGGATATTCCGTCTGAAAAAGTTGGACCGTTACTACGAATATTTGAAACAGTAAATGCGAATGAGTTCCTAAAGCTCCTCCAAAAATATGTTTTACATTCACTCCAACCATTTTAGAACAAGCCAGCAACCAGAAAATATGGAGGTAAAGAACTCGCCTGCGCAAAGCTGGGACCTAAACCCATTAGAGAACCTCTGGAAGATTATTGGAGAAAAAATGTTAGCTACACTAGCAGCCTTAAACTTTGACGGGTGTATGAACGAAAAATGAACAACAATGGAATAAAATAACACCAGAATCTCTAAGAAAGGGGTGAGGTCCTGTGATTATTGTTGTTACAAAGTAATTCACAAAAAAGTTTCAACCCCTAATATAAATGCTTTAAATTTTATCGTTGCCAATATTCTCGCTTGTTTATGGTGCATTTGCTTGCAACGCCATTCTGTGAATGATCGTTCTCTTATTTCGTGTGTGTAAATATTTTATTTTCTTAGCATATTTTGTATAATTTCTTGAATATATGTTAGATTATATCATGAAATCTTCATAAAATATATTCAATGCATGCTTTTATCTACCATGGAAATTTCCTTTAACTACTTAGAATATTTTTAAAAGTATTTTAATTAAGAAAAATCGTTTTATTATTTTGCTCAGTAGTGTATATTTAAAGCCATGTTAATTTGTTACCCGTTCACAGACGAAACTGCTATTGTGGATAGGAACTTGAGAACGCGCTCTTCTCTGTATGCTTACAAATTATGGCTTGCTTGCTCAGGCATGTATTTTTGAGTTTTGTAGATAAAATAAAATTTCTTGAATTGTAAAAACTAACATTTGTCATTCTCTGCAATTGAAAAATTGAAATATTCTCTAATATAATTAAGTTAAAAATAAATTCTTTGACATTTTAATAATACAATCCCAAATGAATTCATATATTCTCCAATATTTCAATTATAGCAATTGAGTAATCAGAATATCATATCTTGTGTCTTATTAGTTCACACATGAAGAAAATACGGGACGACATCCGTCTCTTAGTCACGACGGACGTCCGTAGTGGATAATAAAATCAACATCAGGATCACGAAGTCAATCGTTGGTGAATCCTATTGGACTAGTGGCCTGTCGTCGTTTTTTTGGATGGTTGAGAGGTAGGTGTGCGGAATTATTTGTTTTTTTCACCAACCAGCCAACTTACATATATGAACCATAGCACCTCCGAGGGGTTATGTAGATACAGGGTTATGCAGATGCAACTGCCTGATCACAGAAAACCTTGTAACAGAGGAGAAGATTGTGTGTATTTCTGTGAATACAGAAGGAAAAAGCTAGCAGTTTTTTGATTGGCTCTGAGAGTGATGAACCGTCTAAGTTCGAAATAGCACCGTAGGGGTAAGCAGAGCGCGTCTACCAATTAACGCCATGATCTTTACGTGTATAGACCTTATAAAACAGTCACACACTACCAGATCTTCCATACCAGAGTCTCAGTCAGATAAGTCCGAGGCTTAGTTATTTACTTGCGCTCTTTTAACAGGAAGCGCTCTGATATAAATGTAAATATAGTAGATAGCAGGAATCTCTTATTAGTTTTAAAATTATTTCTCTTTGAAATATAAATAATTTCTTTTTTAAATTATCGAAAATAATCTGGATAAAGAAATGCAATATTGGGTTCCACATTATGAAGACGAAGAGAAGCATAAATCAGAAGAAAGGGAAACAAAAATATTGTTTAATTCAATTAAAATTGAAAAATGGAAATAATTTGTAGAGAATAAAAATGCTAAGCTCTGACATATGATGAAGGTTAAGCCAGAAAAAGCTTTATAAATTTAATCTAACAACAAAGGGTACACGTTGAATAATTCGAATCGATCAACCTATGGATATAATATAGAAAACAACACCTAAAATTTTATTGGACACTAAAGGTTTCGAAGCTTACTTAATAATGGCTTTTTCACCCCTTAGTTACATTCTTTCTACTTAGAGTGTTATATAAAAATGAAATATTTTGCTCTTAAAATATCAATTATTTGCGTATCTATAATAATAATAAGTTAAGAGAGGAAAATTTGATAACAGCTATGCCACCACTAAATTTAGTGAAAAATATTTATACTGAAGCCTCGCTGGTTATCACCATTACCAAGTCTCACCGAAAGAGAAAGCAAGAGAGAAATCTTTTTAAGAAGCTTCATCAACCGTTTCATTTAATTAATGAAATCTCTTTCTTTGAGCAGAATAATTAGCTCAATCTTCTGGAGTAAAAGGGTAACATTTAGGAGATTTAGCCATTTTTAGTCCTTTACCCTTATCTTAGCTTTTTACTTAGCTATTCTTGCTATATACCTTCCAATAAATCTCTATATATACTCAGTTCACCCAATCCCTTTCGGATCTTATTTTAACGAACATGAATTTCTGGTTGCCTTTCTCTAGATTTGTTTAAAAGGTAAGTATAAACTACTTAAGGAAAATATTTTTAAGTAGAACTCCCATTTTTATGAGGATGACTGAATAGTTTTCTTTTATAGAATGAACAAAGTGAAATCTATATATAATATGGGGCAAAGTTAGACATTACCCACTAAATGAATAAAATACATGTACGGTCACCCTACGTTTGTAATTTCATTAATATGTTATATAATTACATACATAATCAGAGCGGAGCTTTACTAAATATCCTTATTTGGGTCAAGCCAGGCCCATTATTGTGATATCACTTGACGCAACCATGGCTAATATTCTCATCGTTGCCTTGCATGTTTCTTCAACCCTCGTTCAATATTGTTTCTCTACCGAGTACCAAATCCAAAGTTTTCCTAAAAATAAACTTATAAAAAGGCTTTAATGAAGTACTCTATTCAAAGATGGAGAACCGGAATGAGCTCTATTAATCGGGTATAAAATATCACATTGAACAGAATTAGTTTACATATATGTACGAATATATATTAAGAAGCATAATGTAAAAACTATTTTATTTTTATTATATAGGTCAGAAAAAGTTGTTTTCTGAAGTATCTGTTTGGGTAAATAAGTAAAAGCAAGGCAGCTGATTTCAATGGAGAATATATTAATTCAAATCCAAATTTTCAACAATTATCTCTATCGTTTATTTAAATTCTGTGCAGAATGGCGCAGACTTGTGGAATGATTAATGATTTTTGTATTTTTGCCAGTAAAGTTCCTTTTTTCGTTCCTTCAAAGTTTGGCAACTAATAAAAGTTTTCTGATTACTTGCTAACTCTTTGTTTTCTCCTTTTTAAACTAATGAGAAAATATGATTATAAGAGATAACCTACTAAAAATGCACTAAAGAACGTGCATTCTTACTGTGAGCTCCTTGATCTTTACGCACCAGTGTTTATATATAGTTCCCCATCATAGCAGTGTCCTATCTTCCTTGGTATCTTTTCTTCATTACAGCATTGTTATAATGGAACCGCTCACCATGCCCTCACTCACTTCTCCCAAATTTTCAAGAAAAAACTCCAAATGTAAATGCAAAATGTGCAACTTTACTGACATTCTACATACTAAATTCTTATAACTTTATAACAGTTTGCTACTAGCTGGTTGTAGTTTGGGTCTTTATTTTTCCCCAAGAAACCATTAACTATATTTTCAAATGCAGAGTCAACTACACCCGAGGTTTTGCCTCCGGGAAGCGTACGGCCATTCTTGTAAGGGTCTTCTGTTCGAAGAGGACCCCCGGGTTTCCACCAAGCTAGGCCTGGAGGGCATATTCCTTCAATTGAATTGCCGTGGACTTCGGGCCAACTGGGAGGAGCTGCGGCAGCTCGTCCCATCCAGTTGCCCGTTAGTTTTTTTTCTGCAGAAAACCACGCTAGGCGCGTGCCCCCCTGCCCGCCCTCTTGAGATATAAGGGTCTTGCGACCCCACCATCATAAGATGGCCGTGCTTGGGGATGCGCGGTTTACACCCGGCATGATGTCTCTGTTCTTCCTTTCACTTTAGATAACTCCTTTCAGGCAGTGGCTGTGCAGCTTCACTTGGATAGGAGGTATACTATATTTCTGCGTACATTCCACCGTCTGCTGACTTCGACGCGGGGGACTTCCGCCGCGTCGTTGCACGGTTGCCGAGGCTCTTTCTCTTGCTTGGAGATCAGAACGACATCCTCTCTGGGAAGATTACTCAATAAACCTCAGGGGATTAGTCCTTGGTGATCTGATCGAAGAGCTTAAGATAGGTGTCCTAAATGTGGAGGAGTTTACGCATCACCTGCCCGAGAACCGCTTCATTTTCTTGCCTTGATCTATCTTTGTGCTCTTTGGATGCACAGCCTGATTTTGATTGGGGGGTGGTCGATTACCTCCATGGTAGTGATCACTTTCCCATTCAAATATTATTTTCAGGGCAACTGCGGGCACAGTGTCCTGCATTTCAGGAAATAACTGATTTCTCTATCTGAGTCGAGGAGTTTAGGTCGGTAGTTGAGGCCGTTGAGTTTTTCTCCGGCAACCTCATTGCAACGAACCTGACGACTATTTCCAGAAAGTCTGGTAGTTTTGCCTTCGACCACTCCCGCGGTGGGCGGCTGAGTGTGAGACGTCCCTCAAACGAAAGCGTTATGCCTACATGCGCTATAAGCGCCGCCCAAACGATTTCCATGTCGGTGAATTTCGTCGGGCTAGGGCTAGGTTCCGGTATATTTCGGCGCACGCCCGCCGCTCTTCTTGGCGGGCATACGTGTCTTCACATAACGGGAAGACCCCTCTAGGCAGATGTGTGGAGGCGATTCAAAAGGCCCCTTCCCCTTCCGTTCTCCAGGAGAATGAGACCGCAATCTCGGATCCCGCGTCTGTGGCGAAATCCTTCGAGACCACCTTCTCCGAATTCTCTAGCCGGGATGCTGCTCCGCCAGCATTCAATGCACGTCGTGATGTCGCGGAAGGCCGCCGGCTGGACTTCACCTCCAGAGGCGGAGAACACTTCAACAATAAGTTTACTGTGAGTGAGTTGCGCTCCGCTATTGCTACCTGTGCAGACACCGCCTATGGTCCGGACGATGTCCCGTACGCCATGCTTCGACACCTGGGTTAGCAAAGCATGGCCTTTCTGTTAGATTTGTTTAACAGGATCTAGGTGGAGGGTCTCCTCCTAGATTCCTGGGCAATTGCTACTGTGCTCGCCTCTCGCAAACCGGGAGAGATTACTCTACTTCGGCCGGTTTCTGCCCGATCCCTCTAACCTCTTGCATATGCAAGTTGATGGAGAAATTGGTAAATGTTAGATTAGCCTTTTTCCTGTACAGCGGAGGCTATTTGTCTTCTATACAGTGTGGCTTCCGCAAGTTCCACTCAACGTCGGATGCTCTGATCCAACTGGAAAATACCATCTGCGAGGCCTCCATTCGTAGACAGCACTACACCACGGTGTTTTTTGATCTGGAGAAGGCCTATGATATCGCATGATGATACAGTATCATGGAGACTCTCCACGCGATAGGAGCGAGGGGTCGCCTCCCAATGTTTATATCTGAATTTTTCGAGATCGTCGATTCTGTTTACTGCTGGGGGGGAGCCCTCTTCGGCCCAAAGGAGCAGGAAGGGGGTTTCTTGCAAGGGAGTGCCCTCAGTGTCACACTCTTTGCCCTAAGCATCAACGGCATCACCTAGGTGCTGCCGGAAGATGTTCTCGCTACGCTCTACGTGGACGACCTATTGATATCTTTTGGCGCGGCCCAGATGCTAACTCTGGAGGGTCGACTCTAACAGGCATTGAACCGTATCTCTCGCTATGCCGAATCGCACAGGTTTCGGTTTTCTTTGGTAACACTAAGGTAGTGCACTTCTGCCTCCATCCACGGCTCCACCATGATCCAGATTTGTTTTTTAATGGGGTGCGCATGGAAGTGGTTGAATCCTACAGTTTAGTTGGCTTTGTATTAGACCGACGCTTCACCTAGGAGGCTAATAATCACAGCATTAGGGTCTCTTGCACCTGCGATATGGATAATCTTAGTTCCATGACGTTCAGCGCTTGGGGCGCTGATAGTGCTACTACTTTACTTTTTTATCGATCCTTTGTTCGTTCGAAGCTCGACTACGGATGCGAGTTTTATGGATCCGCAGTCGAGCGTTTATTGCGGAAGGTGTACTCGATCCACCACATCTGCCTTCGCCTTGCGACTGGAGCCTTCCGCATTTCGCCCAATGAGAGCCTGTTGGTCGATGCTGGGGAGATGCCACTCGCTTTACGCCACGTGTAGTGCATGTTTCGCCTGTACGCGAAATCTAGGTATAGCTCTCGGGCCGGTGGCGCCCCTAGTTTTGCCCAGGATGCCACTCTGGAGGGTACCACATTTGGCTATTTGTCGCCACGTCTCTGCTCCCAAAGCTTGTACAGCGCCGGGAGTATTGCGTTCGACCTTTTTGGAGCACACCTCGTGTCACTCTGGAACCGTGATAGTGTATACGGATGGCTCCAAGTCCGAAGAGGGGCTCTGCTTCCATGCCGTATCCCCTCTGTTTGAAAACAGCGGAGCTCTGCCAGGCACTGCGTCTGTCTTCACGACCAAGCTGGTGGTAATACACCACTCGGTACGTGAGATTACGCGACGTGCCCGGTTCGGAGACTGGATTGTGATCTATAGTGACTCACAAAGCGCTCTGAGTTCTCTCGCGGCATTGGAATCTCCACATCCCCTGGTTTGCAATATCCGTGACGCCACGGTTTTGGCGAGCTGAGTGGATGTCGAGACTATCTTTTGCTGGGTTCCTGAACATTTAGGAATTGCGGGAAATGAGCTCACCGATGAGGGCGAGGAATCTGCGACCGGACCAGCGTTTCACTCTTCCTCACACCGACTACATGGCAGTAATATGTTCCGCTCTTCGGGCTGCTTAGTAAAAAAGATGGGAGACGGTCAAAGGGAATTTAAAGATACATGCAATTGCACCGCTACTGTTCCTATGGACCTATACCCCAATGCCGCGACGGCTTCAGGTGGCTTTCTGTCGTCTCCGAATTGGACACACTCTTGTGACGCATCGCTATTTGATGGAGCGCTCGCCTGCGCCCAATGGTGACGACTGCACCGTCCCCCAGACTGTTCGGCACATTCTTGTCGAATCTCCCAGTCTGGGGGATCTTCGTGCACGTTACCTGTCCCGGTACCGGGATGGGCGAAGTCGCTACCGTCTTTCCCTTGTACAAGTGCGTGCACATTGACTGGAGGACTTGTTGACTTCGGGGGGAGGCCGGCATTTTCCCTTTTATTTAATTAGGTTTTTTGTTTTATTTGTCTTTTGTTATTGTTTTATTCGTAGGTCGCACGCTCCTGCGCCAGGGGGAGGGGGACCTCCCCCCCACCTGGGAGCTTACTTCCTTTTATTGTCATTTTTCAATTTTATCATTGTTTTTTTTTTAAATTTATATTTTAAAGTAGCCTAGAGCTAGGCTATTTGATTGCGGTGACTTATGCCCAAGTGGGCAGTCGCCAGATAGCCCCTTAAAGAAAAAAATGAAATGCACATGACGCCTCACTTTCGACATCACTCATTGCATTCTCAAGTTGTACTGATTTCAACATTTTCCTTACTTGCGGTCCAGTGAATATACCACCATTAACTTTGTCCTCTGATAGATTTGGAAAGATTATACGAATCTCTTGGAACGCTTCTCCACCGTGATCTAATACTTTTGCAAACTGTTTGACCAAACCAAGCTTTATATGAAGTAGACGTAGCAAAACTTTAGCAGGATCTACAAGAGGCTGTCTAATAACATTTAGTTTTCCTGGCTGCAAGTCATCTCGAGGGGGCCACTCATCCTTCTGGTAATGTTCATGATCAGCCCTACTATCCATAGGCAAAGAAAATAATGATACTTGCTGTACCCACCCTACAATCCGAGTAAGAAGGCAATCATTTTAAAATAACCACAAATATCCCATTTAAACTTAGTATAGTTTACCTTCTCGAGAAGCTTTTTTACATTGTCATATTCTTCCTTCATATGTACCTAGTATGCTATAGGCAGATATGGATACTGATTTACATTATGTAGTAAAACATATTTAAGACTTTTTGTAGTTTTATTTAAGAAAAGTCGCCATTCTTCAGGGTTGTGACCAATTCCAATAGCTGTAAACAAGCCATTAATAACTTTGCAGAAGCAGAAATCCTCACTTATATCAAAATATACTTCGAACTCCTATGGTGCTTCCTGTATACTGTTAATCTGCAGTCTTCCCCACCAAATTCCATTCATTAAGTCTGGATGCCAAAAGCGCAGCTCCTGACTTAGTGAAACCAAAGTCCCTGATGAGATCATCCAGTTAACGTTGATTTGGAAAGTGTGGGCGGGTACTCATTCTTGGCTCAAACGTTTCATCCACTTTTTCATTGTCACAAACTACCCACTCTCCCGATGAGGACCTCCATCATACCCTATACCTAAAAAAATATATATAAAAGAGATACATTTAATAGCTGGAGCATAAATATGGATTGCATGTGTAATCACATTACAAGAAACCTTAGCTAGATGTTTTGAATATTTAAGTTTTGATTCTGTTACAAAGAATTTAGCTTACAATTTGATAAGATTTACTTACATTTTCTGGTGGCACTGGAACCAATAAGGAATCATCAAGTGGCACAGGTGCATTAGAGGATGAAATGTTGAGATATGGAAGGGATTTTCTTCCCTTAACTTTTGTGTACTTTGATATGTCAATCATGCAAAAATAGCAATCATTGTGATGATTTTTTGGCTCCCGCCAAACTCTCAACACAGCAAATGATACTGCTTTTCTTGCACTTCTCACCCATGCATCTAAATTTGATCGAAAAACTCCACATATCACATGAGTGGCCCATGGTTTGCCTTTGTCACCCATTCTCATTCCAAATTACAGTCCATTTTTAAAGGAAATGGACCAAGATGCCAAATTACCTTGTTTGATGTTTTGTTTATGAAAGACACTAACATGATAGTACAGACATGAGTATCCTGGGAAAGACCCACTCGCTCAGGATTTGAATTTTAAAGTATTTACAATACGGCCATTACACCCTTCTAAAAGGCTATAAAAAAAATTGCAGCAATGTCTATTTACGGGCAAAACAAGACGGAAACATGAATCTGTGTTCTCGACAAACAACTATCCATAAAGGTTTGTATAGTTACCAAGGAGAATATGTACATGAATATAGGAATGGACATAGCGCAAGAGAATCACACTCAATTTCAAACCTGAGTCATCCTAGATAAGGTAAGAATACTCCGCCTAAGCAAAGATGACGATGTCCATAAACCAAACAACATTTTTATAAACCATCTCTTGAAAGTGACAGACAGGGATAAGGACAAAGAAAAGGCCGGTGTCCTTTTCGAAATTAGTTGTAAGCATTGTTCAGGGAATTACTTGAGAGAAAAAGGAAAACAACTGCATATCAGCACTAAAGAAAACTAGAGAACCCCATGAGGAATAGCCCAATCTCAGCCAATACATCACATATGAACAGGGAACCGTTAGAGTTTAGAGAACCCTAAAGTTTTGGGACGATCTGCAATTACGAAGTTACGAGAGTTCCTTGAAGCTTTGTTTTTTTTTTTACAATCACTATCTCAACGGACACATAGCCATTTAAATGGTTCCACTTAGTAAGAGTTTCGGATTCACTCTTCATTTTCCTAACATTCTTGCAATTTTTGCGAGAGAAGGTATCTGACTAGCGTTTATATTACCATTCGTATCCGGGCTATAAATTAGTGCGTCCCATAGTCCAACCTCGACGGATTCAAGTCCAAATGGTTTTACGTGGAGCACACATCTTTTCTAAACCACACGCACAATAGCAGTTTTAAGTAATCTAGGAATTGTCTCACTTCCACGCGGAAGAGTTTGATGCCACCCTCTTTGGTCCGAATAGCGGTGCTAGACAAATCCACTAAGCTGACTACTCTTATCACCGTATAGGAAACAGAACACTACATTAAAACAATTGAAAAAGGCACCTTTGGCCCCACCGGCCTCTCAACCAAAATATTCAAGAACTTACCAGAAAACATATTCCTATCACTAAAACAACTATTTCACGCCTCTCTTGCCTCTAGCCACTTTCCTTAGCTATTTGAAGTTTCAAAAACTAAAAGAAAAAAGAAGAGACAAAAGATAAAGAAAAAAATAAAGAAATTTGCTGAAAAATACTATAAGGAGTAAAAATAAATAGAGAAAATCTTTTTAATAAAGTATCGTGTCAAAATGTAAGAGTTTTTCTAGTTAATTAATAAAGGGAGAAAAAAACGAGTACATCTCGTCACGAAAGTTTTAAAAGAGTTTAGTAGTGTTATGAAGGATGGATGTGAAGATGAGTTTTAAGGATATTATCTAAAAAGTTAAAAGTGGAGAATAATTTAAGCAGCTAGAATCTGGAAGTTATGCATATTCCCTCTAATAACCTCGGACTTTAATGAAGCAATCTGTTTAGTTAGTTAAACTAAGAATTATAAACTGCGAGACTCTCTCTACCAAAATATTTTCAAGGAAAGATGAGTGAATAAACTTTCGAATATGGAGACAGTGGGAATATTTCAAAGACCACTCAATTTTTCTAAAATATCAAAAGTTGATCGGTTTCAATTTTGTTCCTGATCTTAATCAACTGGGATGTAATTAATTCCTTTAAATTTCCGACTTTTCATCTTTTTTCTGGCATTCCATTGCTTTAACGGTCTCAGAATGATATAATTATTTGCTTCATCTGACAATAAACATACCTTTTATGATTGCTTTAAAAATATAGTTTAATATTATAGGAAAATGCCTGCATATGTAGTAAAATAACAGCAGATTTAACCCACAAGTGTTCAATAATTAATTTGCACGACTAACACATTCTGAACTAAATTTAATTTTTTTTGTGATAATAGTAATTTTTAAATGTTCTAATTTTCGCACTCATTAAAATATATCATAACTTGTATAAATATCACCAAGTAATGTATAAGAAATGAATCATTACGTAACTTTTATTAACCGCGACTAAGTCAATTTTACGATAAATGAATTTATTCATTTTTTTCATACACTATTTCAGGGTCCAAATGAGAGATTACTCGTCTAATGCAAATGTTTATGATGTAAATTCACCATGGATATAAAATCCTAATTTAGTGAATGAAATAAAAAAAATAAATTATAGTTCTAATTTATAATTCAGTAACCAACAATTTAAAATTATTTAACTTTCGTAAAAAATATGAAAAATTCCTTTGATTGTTAGAAAAACTAAGAAAAACAGAAATGATATAAGGACCAAAATATTAATGCATACTATTGGAATCTACAAATTTATAAAAATTTGATTAATTCGTAAAATATAATATAAATATTGGTAACGAAGACTTCGAAAAGGAAAGAATAAAAAACAGCTAAAACTGTAAGGTATGAAAATTATACCTGTGGTAAAAGATAGGTCATCAAACATCAAAGAATAGGGATAGGTCATCAAACATCAAAGAATTTTTTTAAACAGTCCTCAGAACCGATCATAGAATGAGTTACTAGAACATATTTACGGTGCTTGACCTCTCTGTGATGTAATCTAGTATTTACCAGCGTTTGGACTTGGGGTGCGTTCATGAAGTTTTTAAAGTATTTCTTTGCTTAAAGAGGTTATTTTTTATAAGCAAGTTATGTTCGTCGCATTTGGAGAGCAGAAGGGTACCATTTGAATTAACAGCACCCAGACCTTCCCAACCGAAGTTTCCTCTCCATATATCAAAGTCCTTACCAACTCTAGGGTTAAAGTCTCCCAGAAGGATAATTTTGTATTCGTTAGGAAAAGATGATAGACCGTTATCAAGACTGGCACAGAAAGACCCCTTAGGCCGGTCATCAGCTGCCATAGTGGAAGCGTACGGACTGATAAATGTGGCGTATTTCTTGTCTTCCACTTTAAATCTAATGGTTATAAGTCGTTTGCTAATGCCAGACGGTAGCTGGGTTAGGTTTACTATAAATCTGTTTTAAATTGCAAGACCGACTCCATGTTGTCTTTGGAGCCCTGCGGCATAACCCTTCCAGAAAAAGTTGTACCCTCTTCCCTGATTGCACCATAGTACCTTGCTGGGGAGTCTTGTCTCGGAGAGAGCAACGAAATCTAAGTCTAATTTATTAATTTCCCTAGCAACAATAGCAGTTATACGTTCGGGAATATTAGGGATATTGTTAAGTAATTTACGTAACTTCCACGTAGCAATTGTATGACTTCATTCTTTCCACCACAAGATTGTTTGACCCCCTATGGAGGGGTTTTCCGCCAGGCAAATGCCAGACAGACTATTTTTAGGGCATCTTTTCTAGTCTTTCCCCTATATAGAGTAAGCAGAGTGGATCCTAATCAGGGCTGCTCAGACATCGATGCAACTGCCAAAAGGTTCGCCTGTCCATTCCAAGAAGCTAGAGACTGAACTGAATTCCCACTACAGGACGTGCTGCTCGAGATTAGGGACTTTCAAATTCCATTATCCTGTTCCCAGCGACTATAGTAATCGCCACCAAACTTGATGTTTGAGTTGGCGATTTCTCTCCGGGTACGCCTGTGTGTGATTTATTTAGCGTTGATGACTGGAACACCAACATTGCACCTACGATCTTCACTGCAAAGATTATTGATTAGTGGAAGAGGAGAACAAAAAAACCGGGTCTTCTGCAGAGTTGCGACACCTCATCCGCCCTTACATTCATTGGAATCCGGAATGCGCCATCCCATCTACCTGCTTGACCATTGGTGGATTTGAGTTTGATGATCGTTCATGATCTGGCTCTTCATCCTCGAACAGGTGCTCAAATACAATGAGGCTGCTCTAAGGGTGTTTGGAACACGCGAGTTTCTCCACTGTGACAAGGTGACGAACGATAAGAAGTTGAAAGGAATAAGAAATAACGTCAACTATAACAACATACTTTATTAACAACGCCAACCAAGACAAGGTTCAGTCAGCAAACTTCCATGATATTAGCATGTTATCAGAGTAAAAATAGAAAGTACATTAATCTTATCAACTTGAAATTATCCGGCAAGACTATGGAGTAGTAGAAAACCCAAACACTTTTGCAATAGTTTAAAATTAAACGCTTATGGGTTGATCTAGAATTTCACCTTGAGTAAATCAAATGTTATAATAAAATAAATAGCTGGTTAAGTCTCTTGCATAAAAATACTGACAACTTTGCGAATAGAACTGGTTGACATCTACATCTATGTAAGAAAATAGGTGGAACTGTCAACAGAAAATCTTATGAATTTAATGGCTGAATTACTTTCGTTTGGCATGTATTCGTGAGAGCAGCCATTTTCTTCAAAAGTAAAAGCCGTTACTGTATGGAAAAAAGAGGTATATAACTCATATAAAATTCTAACTACAAACTATAAAACTAAAACCTGGATCCTGACCAAATAAATTCTTAACAAACTTTAAGACAGCTAACAATTCCCGCTAAAAAGTTTGATGTTGATAACATGAAAGACAGGCAAGCAACTACTTGAATACTAGAAACTAATCATGGGCAAGTGAGGAGAGAAGCATTATGACAGCCGCCGAAATGTTAACCCGAATCAGGACTAAAGTTTGGTGACTTGCTACCTCCGATGTGACTTAACTTCGTTGTAATCTATAGCATCATTTTCTTTCGAATAGGAAGTAGCAATTATTATTCAGAGATTTAAAAAATGTACTACAATTAATAAAAGATAACCTAAAAGATGACAGTCAAGATAGACGAAATTTATATATACTCGTACTATAGACAGGAAGAAAACTAAAAGATTGACAAAACTTTAGTTGGATGAGAAAAATGTTCTCACAATAAAGTGTTGCATATACTTAAAATGATATTATTAATAAATGTGGCATTGAGTAAGGCCAAGGCAATCCGCATAAATCGTAGATCCTCTGATTAAAGCTGAAAAGTCACCAGTGTAGTCCTCTCAAACCAGCGCTCTAGCAAATTGAAGTGTAAGTCAGCTAATTGAGTATGGTCTTCGTACTAAGCTTATCCCTTATGCTGAAACTCAAATTTTATGCTATTATTTTCATTCTTTGACCATTTCATATTCTTTTTTCTCGCTTCAGTTCCAAATTTAATCTTAATAACTTACCAATGCCAATGCCCATCGACATTTTACGCCATCGAAAATTTAAGCTCAAACCTGACCCTTCTTTCTTCAAAATTGCAATAACGCGAAACTGAAAAATGGAAGGACGATAAATTGATAAGATAAGAGAAAATGAAGTTCTGTTTAATCAATTTCTTAGGTGATTTAATACATTAATGACTAGCTGAGGTTTATAGCATTCTAACGATTAATCTTGCTTCCCTTTAAGATCCGATAATATATTTATTCTATTCATTTTCTTCATTACATGTTGGAGGTTGAGATTTTATTAATATATATATAGGGTTTCGAAAAATGATTATATATTATGATATACATATTTAAGCTTTTGAAAAAACGAAAAACACTATATTGTTCGAGCAATCATTGGGGAGAAAGAAAATGGAGGTGTTTTCATGTTTCTCAGCAGAAATAATCTTGTGTGAGGTTAACCCGTTAGTTCGGCAATATGTTTTGCACAAAATACTTGCCACTAGATAATATTCATGTGTTATTTTTTGTTTGTGAAATATCAAGGAACAAATGGAATGAGGAAAAATTGATTCGAATAACATTCAATTTTTCTGGTTTTGAAGAGATACTTTTCCACAGGTGCCGAATCAAAATTGATTAAGATTCTCTAGCTAACCAATGGGAGGACAAAATTATCATTTTTATATAACTCACATCGTTAAAAAATATTTGTACGATTCAAGGTCTAATTTCTTTGTTTGATTCGATTCCGAAACACCAAGGATGATTGACAGGCCCGTAGCGAAATTAAGACGTTTTAAAATTATTCTTCTCTCTGAATCATTGATTAAATAGGGTTATCAAGATTGAATAAGGAAATGAAACTCAGGGATTCTAGTAAATAGAACTACTATAAGATGCGTTTATTCTAGTGCTCATTCAAACCATTGCTTTCAATGAAAAGTTCTTTATGGAATTTTTGTGCATTTGCCTCATAGTTAACGTGTTAGTTCTGTTTGCGCGCGGGGAATGCCTTCCCCATCCTACAGTCTTTTAATCCTATATATATATATATATATATATATATATATATATATATATATATATATATATATATATATATATATATACATATATATATATATATATATATATATATATATATATATATATATATATATATATATATATTTATATATTTAAAGGTAAACAAAGATTCCTAAAGACTTAATTCCAGCGCCTTTATTAATTGGATTCGTGAAAATCCATGAAAAGTATTTTGGGAATGGAACACCTTATTTAATATTATATTGATTGTATAATTGAGGGGAATGTTAGTAAATGAAGATTCAACATCATAACTCTCACTATATATCCATCGTTAACTTTGCTGAGTAATTCTTCTTTAAACTTATAGGAGTTTTGTATGGAGAACTTATTTTAGATAAAGGTGAAAGGAGTTTAACTAAATATTTGGCCAGTTTGTATGATGGTAGAAAATACATGGATTCTAAATAACGGGAAGATAGGAATAATTCATTATAGGTATCTTTAGGAATAATTGATGCCTGCTTAAGTTGTGTTAAACAACAATTAACTTTATCTTCAAATCATAGAAGAATAGTTTTGAGGAAATAATTTGTAGGAGGAAATTTAATTCTGTCATTCAATAGCTATGGGATTTTTGTACATAGTCCTCCTTATCAAGGATCACCACACCCTTCTCCTTATCAGGTTTAGTAACTATTATATCCTCTTTGCCTGCAAGTGTCCTTAATATTTTTCTGTCCTTAGGCTTAATTATGAAGTTCGAAGTTCTAGATGAATGTATTTTAGAATAAAATTCACTGAAGAGAGAAGATAACTCAGAACAAACGTTAGTAAAGTTTCCTTTTATAGCTAAATCCTTAACTTTGCAAGCCATATTTTCAAAATACAGCATGAATTTAGGTACAGCTATTTTGTAAAAACAGATTTTAAATTAAAGTCCCAAAGTAAGTAGAAATTTTTAAGGAAAGCTTAAAGCACTACGTGGCAAGTTGAAAACCACTTTTTCCGGACCCATTAAGGTTGGGAAGGACAATCCCAAATTTAATAAGTTTCTGGTGTGTCTTTGGATACAAATATTTTGGTGAGAAATTTTGGTTTTATGCAAAAAAAAACTTTGAGGAGAATGTCTAAAAGGGAAAGATGCATCTTCAAATCGGCAAATCCTTTGGATATATTATGTTGATGAACGGTAAACTTTTTTGATTTAGAACTTATTTCTAGGTTAATAATTTAATCCAAGGAATCTTTATAGAAATATGAGTTATACAGAGATTTGCGATGTAGCTTTAAGTAATAAATTTAAGTATGTTTTTAAGTTGATACAAACTTCAAGGAAGCGACGTCCTTCCTGTCTGGCTCTAATCATCTTCATAGTTTCCTTCTCAAAATGGCGAATAATTGTGATGACTTGCTGCCCATATTTGGTATAAATATATCTATATGGAGTTTCGCCTTGAAGCCTGCATCTAAAATTAAGGATAAATCCTAGAGCAACCAGAAACGGATGTAGCATTATTTAATTTCTTACTAAGTTTCGGAAACTACAAGTTTTCATTTTCAGGCTGGAATAGGTTTACTAAAGTTAATACATTTGAAGAGTCCGATTAATTTCAAACTTTATTTTGAGCTCTTTATCAAGTTATAACAAAAGCACAGATAAATGCAATATATATATATATATATATATATATATATATATATATATATATATATATAATGCTTTCATTTAGCTAAAAAATAGTTTCACGTCTCGCACCTCACTCTTTTTTTAATAATAAGAATACTCTTGTACTTCCTTTTAATTCACCCTTTGCTTCTCTTACTTATATTTTAATATCATTAGGCATTTCTATAGTATTTAATTATAATACTACTATCCCAAAACTTTTAGTCCAGAACGCCCCTTCCACTACTGGCAATGCATATTGCGGAAAATGTATCCATTGCTTTAAATATTACTTTGAGCAATCAGGTGAATTTTTAAATAAACAAAATATCCCAACATAAATATAATGTCCGTCGTGGAGAAGAAAGCAGCTCATTTTATGTAAATATTTCACATCTTAATCATAATATTGATTCGAAATCAGCCAGAATCATTTGTCATAACAAAGATAATATTGAGTAAGTTCCCAAATTTCAATTTAAGCCCTGGCTTGTTTAAACTCGATAGTTATATTTTAAATTGCATTCACACTTCAATATTGAAACTTTTAACTTGAAATTGATTATATTTATTTAACTTAATAAATTAATTATATTTTTTGCATCTATTTATGTACCTGTACGTTTCTTTTGTCAATTTAGTTAATACTCTAAATACTCTAAACCTCCCAAGAAGAGCCCCAGTCTTCTAAAGTTTTATACATTGCTCTGCTAAGTTACAGGAAGAAAATCTTTGATGGTTCCACAACATGGTTGATAGACAGGGTCATTAAACATATAATGAGAGTCTACAAGAGTTCGTGTTACATGAGTAAAAGAAAGTTAGAGGAGATTTTGCATTTATACTCTCGTTATGTTGTCGTGTTAGAGAGTTTAACAACAAATACACTTTTAATATAAAGTAAATTGTGATATAGTGGAATGGTTAGTGATAAATGCTAAATAATGAGTTAATGTAATGTGAATTAAAAATAGAAATTACATTGGTCACTAAGGTCTCCACCATTCTCCTACTATCGTGAGTCAGCAACTAAAGTAATGGGCCAAAGTTTGAGTATAGTATATCTATTAATGATACGTTGCATTTTGTTTAAGTATGTTATTATCATAATTCAAAGGTAAAATATAAAATAATGTATACACCAAACCTATTTCATTCATAAATAGATTCAAATGTGGCGAGCAGTCACTATAGACAATGATGTCTCTTTTTCTTCAGGACGGCTTCAATTCGCTTTGGTATGCTGGAGACTAAATTTTCTGATGACATCATGTTGCCACATGTTTTACAATAGGCACCGGCAACTACTAACAATTAGATTGATTGCTTTTATCAACCGACAGTTTGATTTTCACCCACAAATTCTCTACTTGATTCAAATTTGGTGGATTCTCATGACAAGGACACAAAGATTCAATGATTAATTTCAGCCAAGAACTTTCTTAGTAGTCTTGCTTTGTGAGGACCTGCGCCATTATGCTTGAAAATAAAGTTATCATCGCCAAATTAGTTGTGAACTGTTGAGGAAAAATGCTGATGAAGCACGTTTTGGTACGATTATGATTTCCTCGCAGTGTTCTCGGATAAATTGGTTAATGCTCTAGTTCCTTTAGATGACAGGTAGCCACATACATTTAGAGTGCACGAATCCGTCACCGCGGGTATTTCACAAGACTCGTAAGTGTGCTTTCCTAATATCCTCCTTAATGATGATCATCCAGTGGCTCCCCAAAAAAGTAAAAGAGCCTTATCAAAGAATATTCCTTTCCCTCAGGCTTCAATACTCCATTATTTAAATTTCCTAAAAAAGTGGTCCTTATCCATAAAGTTTTTCTTGGTAACTAGAGGCTTCTTTGTAGCCCTCCTCAAATTGAAACCTTTTTTTGAAAAGTATCTGCCTCTCTTTGCGC
This sequence comes from Ceratothoa steindachneri, assembly GCA_963969495.1. Lineage (NCBI taxonomy): Eukaryota > Metazoa > Arthropoda > Malacostraca > Isopoda > Cymothoidae > Ceratothoa > Ceratothoa steindachneri. The sequence goes on from OZ018328.1 coordinate 91,377,801, forward strand.
GCTGAAGCGTTCACATCCGATTCTTTCCCATTAAAGCTTGGCACTGGAGAAAACAAATTCATTGTTGATTTGAAGCTTTTTGCTGTCTTGAAGGCATACACTTTGCTGCAGAATAACAAAGTTTGCACGCTTTTGTTTGAAAAGAATCATTTCTGGAATAGAAAAAGATTCACATATTTATTTTTACCTCCCCAAAATACATCATATTTACACATATTTTATTTGAGCTATAAATGTCATCATTTTACCATTTTGATCGAATAGCAAAGCGCCAGTGACTGAAAATAATATCCAAGAGCAAGACCAGAGCGCAATTTAGGATTCAGAGATAGAATGCATTGTTATTTAATAAACCTGAAATCATTCAAATATTTTATAATTATCCTACCCGGCTAATTTTAAAAAGAATATAAAAATATATATTAATCTTAAATCATTTGGTAATGAATCATCAACCTCCCCTTTATTTTTGAAAAGATAAATGAAACGAGAAATTTCAAAATTAGCTTTCAAGATGAAGAATTTCGACAAAAATTTATGGTGGGTCCAAAACGGAAAATTGGAAATATTCTGGAATTATTTGAAAAATTGAAAAAACAATAGAAGAATAATCGTTTGAAAATTAAAAGTAACTTGTGGGGAATAAGGGATTTAAAGTAGATACTGAGGGTACATTTAAAAGTTATATAATGTGTTTAAGGAAGAAGAAGGGAATGGAATATCGGTGGAATCAAAGGCGAAATATATTCAAGTAGTCATCACTCCCGTGATAGGTTTAAAATAAAGATACGCAGCAGAAATAGATTTAGTGTTACTGAGATGTCACAGATTTGGGGGGAGGCTGATGGCGGGTATGGATAGGGGTCGGAATTTTACAGGGTGCCCCACAAAAAATCAGGAAATTTGGTTCAGTTTATTTAATTGTTGGAAACATTGTTAAAATAAAACAGAAACATTGTTCAAACAGAAAAAAACACAAATGTTAGATGTGGTGCACAGAATGCTTTCCACCTGCAGCGGCAAAACTACATATGTAGACGGTATAGCCAACTTACAGTTGGCCTTTCTATTAGTACAAGCGAGTTTATCAGTTCTGTAAAATACATAATGTTAATCTAAAATTTCCTGTTTTTCTTGTGGGGTACCCTGTAGTTTAAAAATTAACTTTATAGTTGTCCAAACTCTAACAAGTAAACTAAAAAATAAATATAATTTTCTATTTGAAACACTTTAGAAATTTATTAGACCAAAAATAGCTGTACTTTGGAGAGATTTTAACACCGAAACTTATGTAGATTTCGACAGCTAAGTGATGCACAGTGAAAGACAGCGTCAGGTGGAATTTATGAATGATAACTTTCTTTATCAAAAAAGAGGAAAGCAGCCATCATCACATAAATTGTTTTAATTTAAATATTCCACAAATTGTAAAGATAGCTGTCCGATTTTAGAGGTCATTCTTAAATTCTTTTCTTGAAAGCTTGATATGTGTTGACCGGGATGAGATTTTATACTAAGTTAGCTCTCAGTAAATGTATATTTTACTTCGCCATTCGCTTTTTGGCCTTAAAGATAAGCTGATGCGTTATAAACTTAATGTTTCCTACTAAATCTAGATGGGTGGCGCGGTTAAATATTAAAAATAATAAATGAATGAATTAGAATGGACTTTAATAAAGTATAATCGAGAGTACGTGTCTGTGTGTACGATAGGTTAGAAGACTGCTTAAAAAGTAAGTTGATTATGTGAATGGTTGTTTTGAGAGAGAGAGAGACCTGACCTACGAGCAACAGGATACCAATGTCTATGATAAATGTATATGGGGAGAGGATTTGGAAGTGAGCCTGCCTCTGACATTCTGACAAGAGCTGAGATTCTACCGTTGATAACATAGTTACAAGGGGGACATGTCAGCCACATTAGCGACACTAGGGATATCGACACAAGGCAAACGAAGAGAAGAAGTTAGCTGAATCTTTTCCTCTCAGCGGGCGAGGAGCATGACAGTCAACTAGGATGGCTGCAGAATTCACAATAGTAGACGACAAACGGAAAAAAAAGAGATTCGCAAATTCGCCTTGAATGTTTATACATAAGAGAATGTCTTCAAGTAGACTAGCGAGGAATGTGTTTTGTTTTCTTCTCCTTGTGAGGAAGGAATTGATCTTTTTCAGCTTAATAACGTAAATAGACTTTGTTGTTATTAATTATATTTGGTTAGCTGTTTGTCTCTGATCTCTTTTCGTGTCGCATGCAGTTAGTTATCTTTGACAGGAATGGATAGAGCTCCCACAATAGCAAAGTAGCACCTATTTCAATGAAAGTTACGTGATGATGTCTACATTCTTCAGTAGTGTCCCGAAGGGAAATATCATCTAATTTGGGCTTCCTTACTGAGGCTGAAAAGTGGAGAATTGAGTGACATCCCTCTTTCAACAACAGTAGTTTTCCATCTCTGCCTCAATACAAGTAGATGGATCTATGTAGGGTTCTATATCCTCCAAACATTTAGACGTTCCTTAGCATCTCCACTTTTGTTACACATCTCTTCTTACAAATTTTCTTCGTGATATGCCATCATTGGCATTACGCTTTAAATTCATTAGAAAGTTATTCTCATGCCGGATTGGAAAAACCGAGAGTTGTGGTTAGTTGGCAGAACAGGAGACACTTTGCGCGGAGTCGCGAACAGTAGCGGGAAGAAAAAGGGGGAAAAGTTGCAGCGAGCTTGCGTGTCAATATTAGAGAGTCATCAAATCAAAGATTCAAATAAGATAGTCAAATTAAGCGGATGTGAAAGAGTAATTTTTTGAAAGTCAGTGGAGTCCGTGGTTAGCCCTATTACGTGGTGTACCATTTCTCTCCTAAGGTAATGGTCCCACACGCCATTCATGCTCATTTGGGGAACATATCAAACATAGTTCTTGGCAGCTTGTTCCTGCTTTTCCTCGATCCATAACTCGTCTTTTTCCAGTTTTTGTTAAATTCACGTTATACTTTAATTAAACTAACCCCCACACTGTCGTTGTCAGAAAGATAATTCAAGTAAAAATGGAAGATGATAAAAGTGATTTTTTCACATTTTTGCAAGGAAACAAATTGTCTATTTGAAAAAAACAGTTTTAAGATGAAGCTCACGATAGTACAACCTGACAATGAAAGATATCAAAATTAAAGCGATTCATTTGCTGGGAGGACGTAAGATTGTTTTTCAAACAGTTTTTGATAAGTTCCCACAAACGGAGAAATTGTAGGGAGAGACTGGCTTTAGTAATTTTCATTTCAGGAAGAGAGCTACTGTTTACCTTCTGTTTTTTCTAAAATCATTAATTTTATTCAGTTTTAAACTTTAACAAGAAATAATTTTTATACACTTGGAGAAATTGAAATCCAGAAAAACCTTACCTTGAGTAAGCCCTTCTTAAAGACTTACCACGAGAGAATACCTGAACTCTTGTTCGACGCCAGCTGTCGATTGCGATAGATATTGAGTTTCAACATCAAATATATTGTTAAATATAAAATTAAAAAGCTATTTATAATTTATGGCAAAATAGAGTCTGGGCCTTTCGTAGGCATTGAGATGTGATATCTATTTTATCGGAGCCAGAAGAGTTAATCACTGAAAATACAAGAAACTTGTAACAACCATTATACTTTTGGCTAAATATGATGTAATCTTTGAAGAACACTTGCAGAAGAGAAAAGAGGAAACAAAATGTGTCCCATACTTGCTCAACAGAAGTTAAAACGATATAATGCATCTTTTTAGTGAAACTGTCATAAAAAATATAATTTCCGAAATTAAAGCTGCAAAATATTTTAACATGATGGATTAAAATCGAGATATTGCTCAAGAAATTATGATTTCACAAATTTTGCATTACTTTCTCATTGATATAATTGAAAGTAAAAGTTTAAATAATGGAGGTATTCATGTTCTTTTTGAAAAACAAGAAATATACACTCAGTCGGCAAATAATATTCTAGAGAAATTGGACGATAACAAAATTTCCATTAATGACTATCTTTGCCAAGCATATGATAACAACAATTATGGCTAGAGTGAGTAGATGTGGTATATTTTATGTATTTGATCCAAAACCTGCGTATGAGAATAGTGACTGTTTCTCTCTCTATTTGGCATGTGTCTATGCAGGTGAGCTACAACCAGTTTTTATTACATTATTGGAGTTCTGGAGAAGTTGCTTACTTTTTTCATCTACTTCTTCCAAAGTAACAAAATCCTTTATTTCACACAATGTGAAAATAAAATGTGATACAAGATGAGTGAGACAATGTTATTGCAACCAATGAACATCTCCCAAGAGGAGAATTTTCTAGAAAAACCCAATCTGATCTAGGATTGCTTCCTGTTATATTTTTATTAAATTTTTGGTGCCCATTTTTTTCACCAGGGTAGAAAGTTATAAAACATTTGCATGATCCGAAAATGCGGTTGTATTAAAATTCTTGTAATCGAAAAGGTATTATTTAAAACTGACTCTAAAAAATGACGCATATATTCATAATACAATGCATTCGGTTATTGACTATCATCAAATTTATGGAATACCAATTGCTCGAAAAAGGTGAGGATGAATTATGTGGACCGCTATTTTTGCCTTAGAGACTGCTGCGAGTAAGTCAGATTTTCATTTCGTCTGCACTTGAATTCAGCTATAAGTGTAGATGAACAAGAAATATAGAAATTGAAATAAGAATATTAGGACTTTGAAATTATTGTGAAAAAGATGTGACAGCGACTTTTTTATGTGATGAAATTATTAACTTTGTGATGCTGGTTAGAGCTGATGGGGATAGAGTTCGCCCTGATTACTGATTACTATCTTATTTCCACTGGTATGTTATCAAAGGTCACTTTCAAAATTGAGATTATTAAAAACACATCTCAGTTTTTCCATGTCACAAAAGCGACTGATCGACCATGCACCTCAAGTATCCATCTTCATTCAAGTTATATCTGTTTTTACATATCTAAAATTATTTTCTTTCTGACATATTTCAGTACTAGACATAAACTTGAGTCTTAAGGACAAACAATCAAAGAGGCAGCACCGACCATCACCAAACCTCTTGCACTAACCTGTTTCGAATGAGATATTCAGTATTTGAAAGGCCTAAACAAACGTCATACTTTGCTAGATAACGCTATCTTCTGAAGCACAGTGCTTTAAAAGGCGAGAACACAGTCACCATGGTTATGCGACATAATTATAACAAAAGCAAAATCTACCGAAATTATTCGAGAAATCTCTGCAAGAAAGATTTGAGCGATATTTATAACAAAATCAAATGTAAAGTGAAATGCTTTAAAAGAGCATCAAGATTGTAAGTCAGAGGTTAGGGAAAGTTAAAAGGGATATATGATATACAAAACGCATTTATTTAACTAATCATTTTCTAGTTTTATTTTATCGTAATACTTATCAATTCTATTCTTAAAAAGATACAGAATTTAATGTTCTAGCCACATTCCTAGGCAAGTTGTTTCATGTTAGTATAATTTTTGGAGAAAAGATTCTATGATATTGCAGTGCTAGATCTTTTGGTTATTAGCTTATAACCGTTAATTTTTATCAACACTCGGTTATCTAGTTCAAATATTGAGTTTTAATTTATAGAATTGAACCCTTGAGCATTTAAAATACTTCGATAAGTTAGCCTCCCAAATACTGATCTCTATATGATTTTTTTCTTAGAATTATTTCCCAGTCCTAAACTCATGGAGATGATTAAAGCTTATAACCGTTATTTGAGGCCTTGTATGAGTTTGGCTACTGCTTGAAGGGTATGGTCCAGTTAGGAACTCTGACGTATCGAGCTTCTAGAGTCATAGGGAAAGGTTTTGGGACTAATATTTTTATTATTTGTTTTTATAATTCACGTGATAGGAAAGGTTACTCTGAAATTTAATCTATTAGGTTGAGGAATGAGTTCTTGCGGTTTTTTTATTGTTGTGTTGATTTAAGTTTTTTTAACGTGATTTGTGCACATATTAAGAAACAATAATAAATAATGAGACCAAAATTTGCAAAGGTTAGGCTACGTCTCTTAATAGCGTAGTCTATTAGACTTTTGCTTAGGCTACGTCTTAAAGTTGAGTCATTGCACTTTATTTAAAAGTTGTGTTAATTTAATTTTTGTTCTGTACCCTCAAAATGGAATGTCAAGTTGAAAGAAAAGCGTATTTTAGACACTTGTTGTTATTCATTTTCAATGGAGATGAGAATAATGCAAACGCAGCCAAAGCTCGTCGTGATATTTGTGCTGTGTACGGAGAAAATTCTTTATCAGAAAGGACAGCTCAATGGTGAGTTTTACGTTTCAAAAACGGTCATTTCAATCTTAATGACGAAGTACGTTCTGGTCGCCCCATTAAGTTGGATGAAGATCGATTGAACGACCTTCTTCATGAAAGAGCTCTTGATGAGCTCCTTGCGAACAACGAGATTGTCAATGCAGAACTCAACGTTCAACAAATGTATCGACTCGCCGAAGCTATTGGTGAAAAGCGATCTCATCGACGTTATGGAGTCCTTCTGCAACACGACAAAAGACGCGATCCAAACGCTTAATTGGGAAATCCTGCCACGTCTTCCATATTCGCCAGATTTGGCTCCATCGGATTTCTATCTGTTCCGATCGCTCTCCAACAATTTGAGTGGCGTTTCGTTCAATACTGGTGTGTGATTAAGAACCTGTTGAGACGAATTTTTTAAGTCAAAATCCAGAGATTTCTATTGCAGATGCATCGAAAAACTAGTTGAACGTTGGGAAGAAGTCGTAAATAACAACGGAGAATACATTATTGATTAAATTGCATATTGTTATCAATTAAAAATGAATTTTTTCTAAAATTGTTAATGGTAATGAATAAATTTGATAAAACCGCAAGAACCTATTCCTCAACCCAATATTATAACCGCCCACTGGTCGGTTATTATAGGTTAGCTTATGTTTATTTAAGTTAGAATCTTCATATACTTAAAGCAATCACTAAAACAATTACACTTATTTAAATGCTTCCATTATGCATTTTAACAGTTACTGTTACTTTCGAGTGTTACGGGAATTCTCATATTATTTCGAAATGTTGCGTGAAGGGGGCAGGAGGGTCTTATTTAAATATATTCAATAAGTCCAAATTAACGAAAGAATCTCACCAGAATGATTTGGGAAACCAAGGAGAGCAGCTTTTGTTCAATATTTATATGGAGAGATCGGCCAATAAAGGGGTGTAGTTAGAAGGACGTCATAAACCATCTCTACCGAAGTCCCAATGAGAAATATTTTACAATCTGGCCCACCTTCGAAACAAGACTACGTCTGTGGGGATGGCGGTTGAAAAACTCAAACTACCCTACTTTCCCATAACTCCAACAGACCCAAACGGCTGACACCAAAACATTTTTAACTCATATACGTGACTTAAGACTAAGGTTTATTCTTGTTGTGCTGATATTAGCTAAAAAGTAAGTAATTTTAGCCTGTTTGCCATACTACCATTTGACGTGGACATCGACATTGCACCAGAAAATGTTTAAATAGAACTTATTCAGATGAAGTAGAACGATGTTTATGATCACAATTTAATACAACGCTCTAATCTCTAAAATAGAGTTCTACATGAGCGATCTTCTTGAAATTGCTATCATTACCAGATTTGTAGATCAGGCAGAAAATGGTTTTAATGCTTGGTAGTGCTTACTTACGTTTTATATACTGAATGAAGTCCATTTATATGACATCTGCCAGACACAAAAAGAGGCAGAGATGTGAAGAAAAGTTCAATACCAGATTCTCAATCTATTTGTCATATTCAGTAGAGATATTGATATTTAAATACATAAATGTAAGTAAAAACTGTGTATGTATTAGTAACTCTTTATTAAATAGGGCGATTGATATGGCCAACCATCTTCCACAGACATGGGCTTTGGCCATTAGGCGCATTAAATTTGCCGACCCCTGCTGTAAAAAGATGAAAACAACGGGAAAATCTGGTAAGTCAAGGTGTGAAAATGTTGGTGTCTAAGTGAGATAAGGGAGAGAGATAAAGTATTGCTAAGGGGAAGGCAATACAAGATCCTCCAGCTGGGTTTAAACTCAAAACTTGAAAAACTCCTCTGTGATTACTTCATGGATAGATTGGCCTACATCAGTATAGGGCGCACGGACGGTCCCGCCTTTAATCTACAGGCAGGATTGCCTCAAGGCAGGTGCCTCAGTCCAACCTTATACTTGATATATACAGCCGACATACCTGAGCCAACCCACCCCTCTAGCCTGAATATCCAGTTCACCGATGACGTAAGTCAAATCATAGTTAGTCAATATAGAAACGCGCCTTGGCAAGCTCGAAAGACTGCCGAAGAAATAAAAAAAATCACCGCTTATGAATCCAAATGGAAAATCCAAACTAATGGTGACAAATTCAAGAACGTTCCGTTATAACGAATAAACAAAACAGCTAATGTGAGAGTGGATGATACGCGTTATCCCTACACAAACAAGTGCAATGTACCCGAGATGAAGATCATTTCTAACGGTACAAGAAGCACCTCACAGAACGGATCGAAAAATCAACTTCGGCAGTCAGAACCCTCTACAGCTTCAGAAACCTCAGCCAAAAGAACAAAAAGAAACTGTATCTGACGCTAGTCAGACCCACCCTCATCTAACTCTCTGCATCCTTGTTTGGAGCCTCTAAAACAGCACAAAAAGAGTTGCAAAAGATACAAAATAAGTGTATTTATCTTATTACCAATACACGAAGGATGGAAATTAGGAAGCACGTGGATCTGCACAGAGCGGTGGACTTCAAACCAGTCAATACGATCTTAGAGGAAAGAGCGTCAGATATAAAAGAGAAAATTACGAAGTATAGCATCAAGGAAATTAGAGCACTCATCGCAGAAAACCAGCAAGTTCCCAGTCGCGAAAGATTCCCAAGCAGCGTCAGCAAGCTTAGAGACGCAGTTATCCTATTTTTTGCATAAGAATAAACTCTCGACCAAAACCGATGATGAAAAGCAACCGATAATGACGAACCAAACCGACTTTACCTCACGAACAAAAAAGACCAAGACAATTTAGTGAAGACAACGAAGAAAAAAAAATGAAGAAAATAGGTAAGTACGAAACACAGAACACACAAAACACAAATACTAAACAACCAAAGATGAATATAGCAAAACCTTTATAAAACATAGGAATTGATGTAAAAAAAACAAACAAGACGTAAAATAAATCTAAACAACAAAACTACACATCGAGATAATATTTAAAAAGCCAAATAGTACAAGAATTCAAAGGTTTGAACGCATTATAATAATAATATATATATATATATATATATATATATATATATATATATATATATATATATATATATATATATATATATATATATATATATGCATACATACGTGTCTACATATATATATATATATATATATATATATATATATAAACACATTTCTAAAAAAACAATAATAATAAAACAACAAAACAAACAATGAAAGAGGTTAGCCTGATGTCCAGGTAGCTATGTAAATCTTGCAACCCTCAGGCTTCCTTATTTCACCACTATCCCAAAACCCCACTATTCTAATAAACCAATATCTCTCACACTCACATACTCACCACTTTCTCAAAGACAAGACAAGAAAAGAGAATGTGGTTAAGGGAGTGACAGTAATCAAAATATGTAGTTGGATATGAATGGGTAGCAGAACTCATAAATCTCTCTCCGATTTGCAATATAGGATTGTATTATAATAGTTTTTCAGATATGCGAAATTTAATTTGTACCTTTTCGATAGGAAGCTGTTATTTAATCGACTGTTACAAATTTTTGAGAAAATTTCTTATAATTCATGTTTGAAACTTTGCGGGACTCAAAACCAATTTTATATTCTGTAATGATTTGACAAGAGTAAAAGGCAACATATAACTATGCACAATGTTCATTTGAATTTGATAATTAAAAATGAACTCATTTATTTTGGTTATATATTAAGTGGAACCGTGTAATTCGATCATAATATTAAGCAGACTAATGGGTGTTGTTCAAGAGTTCAGACAAATTAACGTACATAGGAGTATGATAGTCATTTTATTTTTATTTCACCTATAATTAATTGTAATTTCAACTTGCTTATCTTATGTGATTTTAATTGTTTTTTATATTTTTATTCGGTTGAAATAGTGAAATCGATATCACTTTCATGAAAAAACATTGATCTTTTACTACATGTCATACGCTTAGATGGTTACCTGCTTTTATCAACTTACCCATGAATTGAAACTACTTAGAAAAATTGGATTAAAGATTTAAGGCCATTATTTAACCCAACTGTGACGAAATCCCATTACAAAATAAAGTTTAAAAAGAAAAAGTAGCAGTGCGACGAAATTTTAAAATTTCCTTTTAGGATTTAATTTTTCTAGTTTTAATTACTCGCACTTGTAGAGCTTTCAGTGAGGAACCAGACAGATAGTCTTCAATGAGAAGCAGATGGGAAACTTAAAATTCGAGGAATGAAAATGACAGCCTTTAGTACGAAAGCAGAGGCACATCCTTGATTTAAGAACCAGGAAATTAGCGGTCATGGAAGAAACGGCAATGCAACCTTGAGTGGGGAACCAAAATATTTAGTAGGCAGACATGGAGGGAGCTTTCACTGAGAGAAAAAATAGATCTCCATCATCAATGAGGGATTTGAGAGACTGCGTTTAGTGAGGGATCAGAAAAACTGCATTCATTAAAGGACCAGATGAACAGTTCTTCGTCAGTGAAGGGTAACTTATGGTTGTGACAAAAGAGGTCCAGAGAAAAAATCTTCAGAGTAGAAAAAGAGACACATCCGTCAGTGAGGGTCAGCTCCGTGTGCAGGTTATATTTCTAAGTTTCTCAAACCTAGTTCATTAGGCCAGACACTGTCTCGGGCTTTAGGGGTGGGGGATACCAAGCAATCTTGACAGAAAGGTTAAAGGGATAGCTATATCCAATTAAGCTGTGTTGCGAGAGTTTCATAATTAGAAGCGGCAAAAATTATCTGATACAATGAAGCGTTGAAGTGCAAGTCTCAGAAAAAAAATATCATGGCATATAACTTTAAACTACTGCCCGCAGCCCCTTATCTCTGTCATGTATTCTAAAGGGCTGTTTGTTCTTATTCCTACCATGCCGTAAGAGAAGGGAAGAGATAAATGCCGGTCTGCTCGCTATTGGTGGGTGGGGGGGTATCCACGATACGGAGCCGGTCGAATAGCCCTTCGGGCTCTCTCGTGGCACGAGTAGGGGAGACGAGCTTAAATCGCCTCGGGCGCAGGAAATAGGCCTCCTTTGATAAAGCCATGTTCACCAGATTCCTTCCTTGCTTCTCACACTTTTTGTTCCAAGGTTAAGGCCACGTGGCTTCTCTAAAGGTTCAAAGTAGACCTCCTGATCATATTACACTCGATTCCTCCACAATCGTATTATCAAAATTAAAAAAAATATGTTCAGTGGAACTCATCTAATCGCATTTAGATGTTTCTCAACACCTAAGAATAAGCTTCCCCCAGGTTATTTGAAATCAAATAGCAATTCTATTCCTTGATTATACGATATCAAATCTTTACACTTTTTATCACCTGCTTTACTAGAAAGTAATTTTATTAAGCATCAAGACAACTCAATGCATGATACAGAAGGTAGTGCGCAGTCCCACAAATCACCTCTATTCCTATTTCCAATTACGAGGGGCGGTCAGTAAGTTTTGCAATTTGGATATAAGGAAACGAGATATGAGTAAAAGTATTTTATTATTTCTCAATATAACTACCCTTGACTTCAATGCACTTGCGCCACTTCTCCCTGAGGCTTCAAATTACCGACAACCAGAAATCTCCTGACTGCTGTTTAATCAACTCCTAGACGGCGAGCTGGACATCGCCATCGTCCCCAAACCGGCGTCCACGCAGTGCAAGATGAGCTGGCAGAATAAAAAGTAGTCGCTAGGGGCCAGATCTGGACTGTATGGGGGATGGTTGAGCTCCTCGAATCCACACTCGCGCAGAAGGGCTTGTGCAACTCTGACCTTGTTGACTTTGACGTCGTTGAAGTCGATCATGGGGCGTGAGGTTTCTAGGGACCCAACGGGTAGAGACCTTGGTCATGGCCAAATTGTCGTGGATGATGTTAATAACACTTCCATGTGATATCTCAAGTTCTCGCTCGATTTCTTCGACCTTCAACCGTCCATTATAAAGGATCATCCTTTGCACATGGGCCACATTGTCCTCGTTGGTCACGTCTAACGGGCGTCCTGGACGGAAGTCATCTTCAAGGAACTCATGACCATGGCGGAACTCCCTATTCCAGCGAGCAATGGTTGCATAGGAAGGGGCGGTGTCAATGTTCACTGAAGCCATGCGTTCATGGATCTCTTTTGCATTCTCGCCTTCCTTGGTCAAAAATTTGATCACTGCGCGGTGCTCAACCTTCTCCTTTGTTGACAAAATTTATGACTGACGATCTGCGATTAGCCTCTGCTTCTTAAATAGACGAGGCAGGAGCGTACGGCTGCAGGTCCTGACTTCTCATAACTTCTCCAACACCCACACAAACAGCCATCCCTCTTCCTCTGTTTTGCCCCCCTGATTCGCAAAACCTATTGACCGCCCCTCGTATGTTACCACTAAGAGCTATTTTACCTCTATCACCTTTTTCATTGGTATGGCTCATAAGAATACATCCTTTGAAAATAGAGTCCTCTTGGAATATTCTAGACTTTTAATGATCATGAGGGCCAATCCGTTATAAAAAAATATATTGGTAATAAATATAAAGATAATTCAAACAATAGGTAATAGAATCAAACAGAATTAAATAGAGGATAATGTATAGGCTCTCAAACATAGTCAGGATTCGAGTACAACTCGATTGTAAGTAATCTACGCACACAGGCAATGGTGAGAAACTCTAATAAAATTAAGATAATTTTTCTGTTATTCCTCGGAGCCCGGCCTAACTATTTATACGGAAGATTAATATATTTAGGAATATATATTTTTACATGAAATAAGCCATAAATTATTGGAAGCTAAATCTAATTTAATTAATTAATTAGCGAAAGTGATGAAATTGTGTGGTAGGTATATAAATGTATGAAAATGGTTTCTAGTTTGCCCTGGTGTTAGGGCATCACTAGCATTCATCTAATTTTTCTTTTTAATAGTAAAATTTCGTCCGTCATTAAAGGTGTTGACTGTTGTTGACAGCCAGTTTCCTCCATTATAATATATATATATATTTTATTTTATTATATTCAATTTATTTTTACCGTCGTAGCATTCAAGCCTTTCAAAGGTATCTCATATGCTGAAGCTCTTTAAGTTTTGTTGAGTTTTAAATTTATATCTTCCATTTGGGCACTTCGCCTCTTTTTGTCGATTTTAGTTATTTTGATTTATTTTATTTGATTGGGATTTGGGCACTTCGCCTCTTTTTATTCTAAAATTTTAATTCATTTTTTAATTATCTAATTTGGGCACTTCGCCTCTTTTATATTTAAAGTTAATTAAGTTTTATTTTATATTTAAGGGAATTCTTTAATATGGGCACTTCGCCTCTTTTTTATTTAAAATTTATTAAGTTTGAACTATAATAATTATGGCCCTTTGCCTCTTTTAAATAGAATAATTTCTTCTCCTTGTTTAATATCTTAGTACGAGTTGGATTCAGTATGGTTACTTTGATTTTGATTTTGTGTACTACTACGTATACATATGTAGTACTGCTTCTCTTGCGCAAGTTCCACTGCTTGGGAACAGAGCCGTTCTATCAATTGCGCGTCTTCTGTTCCACGTATGTTTACGTTAAGGTTTATTGTCGGGAGTATCTCTTGGTCTACTTCGTCCCATGTCTTTCTCCCTAGCCTTTGGATCTCCGTATTGACCGGCTTTAGTTTGATTCTATGTTCTAGAATCGATTGCCGAATACGATCGATCCTTTGCGTGCCAGTAATCAGCAGAGTGGCTTTATTCTGTACCCTCTGCATCATTCTGAGAAATGTACAGCTTGCCATCTGCGTGATCACGGCCGAGTACACTAGGACTGAGCGTACCAAGGCCACGTACAGCCTTTTCTTGCTTGGTACGCTGAGGCTTCGAAAACAGTAAAGTTTCCTCAGCTCTCTTTTGGCTAGGGAGACTTATATCCTGCTTTAAAGAGTTGTAAGCCCAGGACTTTACTCTCGTTGGAGTACGGATAGAGTTCGTTGTTGACGATGACGTCGTCTACTTTCCGGCGGTTCATTGGAATCATTGTGAACTTCTGGCGGTTGGTCTTAATTTTCCACTTCCTCTCATATCGGTTGATATTTTCGATTTCGACAGCTGTCGCCTTCGCCTGACTTCCAGATTTCCTGAATGGACTCAGGAAGATTTGGGTGATGTCATCTGCGTATTGCAGATACATCGAATCGTACCTCACTGGAGCCGGCAGGCCAATTGTGTACACTAGGTACAGCTGAGGGCTGAGACAGCTGCCTTGTGGAACTCCCGCCTCGAGTTCGAATTCGGGTCCCTTGCAGCCCTCGATCGCAATTTGGGCTCTCCTATCCGAGACATAATTGCAAAGGACCCTTTCCAGGAGTGGGTTAAGCTGAAGGTTGAGGAACTTGAACTGTAACCCTCTGAGCCAAATCTTATGGAAGGCCTTCTTTACACCCCGCAGCACCACGTCTACGTATCTCCTCTTAGCTTTACTGTAAGGGAGTTTTTACGCTAGGAGGGCTAGGGCTGTTTCCGTTCCTCGTCCCTTGCAGAACCCGTGTTGCTGAGGGCTGTGAGCTCCCAGCTCGGCTAGTTGTTCTTGAAGCCTGTCAGCTAGGAGTCTCTCGTAGACTTTCGCAACGATCTCCAGTAGGGTGATCGGCCTGTAATTTACCAGTTGATCAGGGGCTTTACCAAATCTGCGGTTTACGGCAACTTGGTTAGAGAAGACTTAAATGCGCATTTCCAGAATCTATTAAGATTTAAAGTGGAAATAGACCGTCAAATAATTTGATTGAATTGTGTTTGATAGTTGTAAAAGTACAACAACAGCCTTTCGCCAAGTCGAGCATATAAAAATCTTATCTATATTTAGCCGTATATTTTTTATTGAAATCATTTAATAAGATCTATTAGAAATTTTGTGGTTAAAACTCATAATGAGGCCATTTTCCCGTAAGCAAAACTAACAGCTTGGGCAGAAAGGATAGCAGGTGAAGAAAGAAGATAAAGGGCAATAGTGGTAAAGTTAAAAATGGCAATGAGGTTACATTAGGAACTCTCAGATTCCAGCTCATACTGGCCTACATCTTCTCAAATTAGACCTCAAGATGCAAACAGATCCTTGACCCATGATCTGATGGTTTTTAATACAGACATCCCAGAATAAGAGGGGGCAAAAGAAAACAGACTCGCCGACCTTAATTTAAGCATACTGAAATTTTAGCACTCTGACTTTAGAGGATTTAATATTAATTATTAATCCAATGGTGATTTCAATTACTACTCAAAGGAGGATTTATAATTAGTAATTCAGTGGTAATTATTTTCTAGGGTAACAACTCTTTCGATTCGGTGGAGGAGAGAACGGATGGAAATGACGGCACTCACCTCTCAGACAGTTTCACTCTTACATAGGATCAACTGCACAGCTAGATATAATACTTACGCCTCTTCCTTCCTCACTTCTGTCACACATACAATGTGTCATTCTTCCGCCTTCGGTACCCGGATAAGGGGATTTTAAAGTCCACACTTTCTTGAGGTAAACACACCAGGGAATGCCCAAACTAGACTGTTACACCTGGTCCATAGATGAGAGGCAAGACACTGACTACAACAGTCAAAAACTCGATTGAAACTATCTGAGCTTTTAACCTTCTAGATATGTTTCCTTCATGCCAATCCACACCTATAAGCGGGGAGTAAATATGTAGGCTACTACTCGCAACCTATCTTTCGTTCCCTCATCCATAGTCAGTAATGGGAGGGGGGGAGGTCAGGTCGTCATTTTCTCATCTGTTGGTAGGGGCGTATTTATCTCGCCTGTTTTATTTTCACTCTCTTTCCTTTCTTACTATTACTATTCCCGGTTAGAGTAATGTGATGTCAGATGCAACTGCTTTACAAAGCTTGTTTCCACTTCATCAACAACGATACTTTTACTACAAATATCGTCTTACACAACATTCTTTAAGAAATGCCCTCGTTGGTTTTTATTGCCTTTTTGAGGAAAAATAAAGGTAAAGGTGGACGAGCGGGGCTTCCTTGGGCCATGAGAGGTCCCAGTGACCGAGAAGTAGGGGCCCAAAACAGTACTACCTCTCTTCCAGCCCCTTCTCTCCCACGACGAGCGCCACAGCTGGTTGCTACGAGCATGTGAGTGTTCGTCATTTTGATCTTTATTCGAATTACATTATGTTATTCGGGCAATTGGTGCATAATTGAAACGAATGGGAAATGGGGGTGGGTGGGCAATGAATTCGTTTAATCAGTTATTTCTGCTCGTACTTAGATTAATTACCTTACAATAAATGGCATAAAAATTAATGTGATCACCAAAGCAGGGAAGTAAAAAGTTGTAGGGCGCCATTTTTCCCCCTTGCGCGATTGGGAGGATGATGTCGCTGGGGTAGCGCCAAGGCTTTGGAGGAGGAAGAAGATCGAGCAATTCTGATACACTTTACAGAATGTTATTGGTTGAACGCAAACCATTCTCGTTCTTATGAACGGAATTCAGAGAGGCCAAATTTACTCAGCAATCATAGAAATAAGTTTTCGATTTCCTGATTGAAGTCCATCGCCAAGAAAATTGAAGTTCCTAAAAAAAACGACCCATGTCTGTAAGAAGTAATATTGGTTTTGATTTTTTTTTTTCTAGCTCCTTCTCTCTTCTTTCTTTTTATGAGAAACTGTTGATAGTTTTATTGTACATTTTCATATCTAATTTCCATGCGAAATTAGGAGTCAAAAGGTTTACGGTTATTGGATGCATTCTTCATAATCATCACTAACTCGACAATTTAAGAAGGGGGATTTTTTTGAGTATTTAAATAATAATTTCATCTTAGTTTGGTTATGACCTATGTTTTTTATCAGAGTTAGTTCTAATTATTCTTTTATAATATTAAAATACAAAATAGTGAAGTTGAGAAATAAATATAAGTATCGAAATTTTGTGAATTTTTTAAAACCCAAAGAATTATAAATTGTGAAGTTCAGAAAATTTATTTTTATATATCTTCTTTTATTCTTCTCTACTAAATTCAAATCTGAAATCAGGTTCTCTCTAAATGCTACATATTTTTCGTAATATCAATAACTAATATTATACAATAATTTTCATTTAATCACACCTATCATCATGCCCTAGGTAATTTTGAATTATCCTTTTGCGTTATTGATAGTAAAGCAGGTTTAGTTGCACAAACCTTTTTTGCATATGAGAAGAAACTTGAATTAAACATTAGGATTACAAATACTGTAATCAAATAGATGCTAATTTATTAATGACCATACATCAGGCTGGAGGACCTTTTCTTGATTTCAATCGGGTAAAAATTTGCCTTTGTACCTCTTTCTCTTGTAAGTCATCTCTCGCTGATATCTTCTAATCGTCTAGCCATCATGTGTCTATCCCAGTGACCTTGATAGCCTTCTTCCATCTTCATCAAATCCTGATGAAAGCGTTCCCCTTGTTCGTCGCTCACGGCTCCCAGATTCTCTAGGAATCGGTCGAGGTGACTATTTAGGAAATGCAGCTTCACACTGATGTTGCATCACAGATCACGTTATGCTAAAAGCATATTAGTAACCAGATCCTCGTAGTAATGCGCTTTTTTGTTTCCCAATAAGTTACAAACAACGGCAGAAAATGAGATCCAGGCTGCCTTCTCTTTTTCATTCATGATGTTCACGAATCTAGAATCGATCAGAAGTCTTCGGATTTGTGGACCATCAAATACTCCTACTTCTATTTTTTCGTATGTCAAAGCGTAAAACGCTGATACTATGTACTGAAAATAATCATTGACAGTGGCCAACGCATTGGCATACTGCTTCATCAACCCCAGTTTGAGATAAAGTGAAGGGAAAACGATCTTCTCTCGACTTACGATTGGCTCATTAACAATCTTTGGCATTCCTTCTTCGAAAGTTACACGAACTAGCCAATCTTTTGGGGTCCAGTGTTTGTGACGGGCTCGACTGTCCCACATACAGATAGCATAGAAACTTTGTATATCCCTTTTGCTGGCCAAGGATCTAATTGTGTTCATGGTACTTAAGTAAATCCATGAACATTCTTATATTATCATGAGTTTCTCGCAGATGAACAGAGAAACCGAGAAGAACTGCACCAAAGTCTTTGCCATTATGCCAAAGAACACATTTAATGCTATGCTTGGAGCTATCCAAAAACAGTCTCCACTCAGCAGGGCTATAGATGCCAAGTCGCAACTCGGTAAACAGACCAGGTATATCGTGTCAGTATACAAATTGTTTGTCCTCGGAGAAATAATTAAAAAATGTACTCTCCCTTGTTCGGTAATATGATACCCGTACCAACTTGTCAAGCTTAAGTCTTTCACTCAACCTGGAGGCTAAAAGTTTTACATCTTCTTGGAGAGCGCCAAATCACGTATTAAGTCCTTAAAATCCCCTTGATTGAAACAATGAGGAGCTAATGACTATTCAGCATCTGATAATGATTCTGCAGTCTCTGAATTCATTCCGTGGACGTCCATATCAGGTACATCATTTTCATTCTCGGAGAAGGCATATCCACTGAAATCGCTGAGGGAATGTTGGGGTAGTCGATCTTGTGCCGATTTTTCTTGCCAATCCCTTTAGTATTCACCAGACAGAAATTACAGTCAAATATATGATCCTTTGGCTCTCGATACACCATGGGGCCCACTTCTTATTATGATCGCCAAAAGGAACATCAAAATATGCCTTATAAGTGCGGATCACAAAGTTTGATATATTGCGCCTTTGATTGGTGAACTAGCATGTAACAGCCACACATGTAGCAGAAGGTGTCTGCATCATTAACGAAATTTCCTTTTGACGAAGCTATCCCTCTAACATGAGACCTGAAAAAAAGAAACAATAATGTCCATATTTTGCACAATAGCACTTATTACTATCTTACTACTATGTACTGTGAAGTATTTGCTTTCTAAAAGCACTTTCTCTGTTGAGCCGGTGGGCAGTTTTAGGGGAAACAACAAAATATGAAATTACAGAATAACTATAGCATGTAAGTGAAAATGGATTATATATTTGAAATCAGCATGAACAAACGAATTAAAATTGGCAGATGAATCTAAGTTATCAAAAAATGTGATTAAAATTGTTCCCCTGTGTAATTAATGGTGTTTAAAATAATTTTAACTGATGAACATCACTGTCAATTATTAATGTCTTATTGCAGTTTAAAAATGGAATTTTAAGTGAATTCGGATAAGATCAAACCATCAGACATCCATAATAATTATTATGGTTTGGGGTGTTGCAATCGTTGGCAAAGAGGGGAATGTTCAGAAGAGATGCTAACCAGACTAGTACTTAGTTCCACGAATCGTTTCTTTTATGCCACCTATCCACCTTTTGCCCATTTTTGCACTTTCCTAACTTTAACAGCTTTACCATGAAGCTCTGTTTAGATATCTTCCGGAAAGCTGCCCTTGTTAATTCTAGTTTTCTAAAATTCACAATAAAACTATCAACCACTTTCTAAATGCCTTATGCAAACCTTTTATTTGTGTATTAATCACGGCGAATCTGGAGCAGCGTGATGCTTGCGCCAAGTCATTGCTTTTATGACATCTTCAGTCACCATTTTGGGGCATTCTTGTTATTGGTGATGAGAACTGTGTTCTTAATCCTAATGTTAAACGCCACCGTTGCTAGATCAGTCGAGGAATTAGAATCTCTCAACACCCGAGAAGAGGAATTCAACCCCTAACGATCATTTGAGTGTATGGTGAGATATTGAAAGAATTGCCTATTACGAATTTTTAGAAAACAAACTAACAGTTAATGCTAATTAATCCTTAGTAAAATTAACTTTGTCGTTTGAAACTCGCCTTGGTCCAAAGGCGACCCTCGTTAGTCAACAATAGGGGTGTCATCCTCCATCATAATAAAGCCCTTCCCCACACAGCTCGAATTAGCTAGGATTTCTTGTTGGAGTTTAGGAGGGAAATATTGCTTCATCCTCTTTATTTTTCTGACCTTGGCCTTTCTGATTATTACTTGTTTAGGGGATCACAGAGCCACTCCGAAGGACTTAGGTTAACATCAAGAGAGGAAATTGAAAACGAGTGGGATTCATACCGTCAAATTTTTACAAGCCTGGCATTTATAAGCTTTTAAAAGATAGAATAAAGTTCTTGAAAGGAATGGAGGTTATGTTCATGATTATATATTTATATATACCGTACAATCGGACATTACTTTCGTTCTTACCTGATAATTATTTAATTCCATGAGTATTACGCAAAATAGTCTTTGAAAATTTTCAATGATACTGTTCAAATGTAATTTCATAGAACAGCAGGTAAAAAAATTTATGAGGAAAGTCATGATTATATATAGAATGATGAGTGTAAAACTGGAGAACGCTTGTATTTCTAACAGGAAATCTTTCATAAATTTTTCCAGAAAAAATCCAATGTTAGCGAGGTTGAAGTACGCTAACCTTCAGTTTTAAACTATGTATGGATTAAGATTATGAACATTTAGATTATATAATTAAAGTTCTTAGGTCATAAGTAATTTAATATAAAAATAGTGTCCAAAATGATGACATGAGAATGCTTGGTACAGAGAACCAGCATTGTCTGTATAGCAAGTAACTTCATTTCAAACTCCTGTAAGTTACGTCATTTTCTTCCTAACTGTATTCCGGGTAACGTGATCAAGATATTGGTAACAACTTTCTCTTTCTTTTATCTAATCATAAAGCTAAGCTACCAAAATAATCTTTTAATTGGCGCCATATAAAGAGAGTGCCAAGCGCTCCCAAAACGTAGTCCATAATATTATAATATTCTTGGATCTTGGAAGAACAGGTTGAAGTGAGGCTAGTAAATCATCATGTAAGCTAAAACAAGACATGCTCCACTCTAACACACCAGTAGCCAAGCCATTGGTTGGTCAAAAGAAGGAAATGCTTGACTTGCCTTTAAACGGAGGATCAATGAAGCCAAGTCTAATTCAGTGACCAATCTTAGTTTTATCTGTTTAGATCCGATGGCAGGATGGTCGCAAAACAGGCGAGAGCTTGTCTGTTGTTTGCAACAAAAAGAGTGTGTAGGATGGCAGAGGAATTGTCATGGTCTGAAGGTGATTTCGCTAGAAGACACTGGGCTACTTGTGCGCTTGAAAGGCACAGTGATTTCACAAGTGTACAAGGAATTGAAGAAAAAGCTTTGCCCCATCTGCGAGCTCCGAAGCCCAACCTAAAACTTTCGCTAACCATAATGGTCTTTATCACAAGGCTAATTTTGTGTAGAGGAGGAGAGACGAACCAAAACAATGTTCTCAATTGAATGCACATGAATTTTATTGGAAATGTTAGAAGACACACGGAGTGAGGGATAAAGCGAATAATCCGAAAAAAAGTTCAGGAACTGGAAATTCCTCAAGATGAATGGAGCAGGTTCTCTGCAAAAGAGTGTTAACATTTTTTTCACCCTTGTGGTTGGATATGTCATAGTATGGTTAAATATAAAAGCCTCCGCGCTAAATACTAATTACTGATAAATTATCTAAATTTTTCCTCTGATAATTTAATCGTTATATTCCAATAGTAATTTGTTGCCACTGAATCATTTTGGACACTTGAATTTTTCTAGTAAATTGTTATCTGCTTATAAAACTTGTTTTATTCAGCCGAATTTAAATAAACTTTATCTAAACTTAATTAGTAATACCTGTAGGTTATCGTACACCAATTTTGGAAACGTTAGATTTCTATGCCAAATTTATGGAATGAATAATGATCAAAAAGAGGGATTCTGACTTATTGAACCTTACTGTATTAATGCAGTCATAACTAGAAAACATTTTCAATATTTCATAGCCAATTTAAAAACATATTAATAAAATTTATGATGATTCTTTTTTTGAATGAATTAATCACATTTTCGGCCCACAGGACTTCAACAACTGTTCGCATTTTTCGGGCTTGATTTTATCTATTACAACTTCAATCTTTACCAGAGACCTTCATTTTTAATCGGTTTCATAGTAATAACTTCATCGAATATCTTATATGGATATTCTATCTTATTGAACTCCTTGCCTGGGTTCATCACTGCAATATTTTGAACATTCAAGAACTGTTTCTTTGTCTTTGTTGTGTGGTAGTACCATTTCTCTGCAAGAAATTAGAATCACTTCCTCGCAATATTAGGATAAAGAGACACACATGTTCCTAAAGCTGATTCTTGTATAGAGTATCATTTGCTTTGCTGCATAAACTGAGAAGAATAAAGAATCCAGGTCTTGAAACATGACCCAAAATGATAACTCTGATTCTTCCAAATTTACCAAGACTTTTGTGTATGTGTGATTAATCTTTCAGATTAAGAAACCGTACATGTTGCTTTCCATCCCAATCTGAACCATTTAAATTTGCTTTTGTTAGTAAAAACATTCCCACTTTTGAGCACTCTCAGATCACGTTCAGAAGCAACAGAAACCCAGTAGCTTTATTCTTTTTGATTATGATTAAATTTATGAGAACGGGATCGCTCTAGGAGGCTCAATTTTGTCAAATGGCGAGACGCATCGACATCAGTTGTAACGAACGATCTTCCCAAGGAATATTGTTTCTTCGGTAAAAATAAGGACTCTAAATCCTCATGGAGTTTAATTAAGCGTGAAACTAAACTGTTTGACAATTACAATTCCTCAAAATTTCAGACACAGTCATTCTCTTACTCTTCCCATCAAGAACCTACTTCATGAATAATTTGTTCACCTCAATTCTTTTTGCCACTCTGATAAATTAGTAATACAATAAGTATCATATTATCACTATACAAGTGACTCTAACGCACTACATAATTTACTAATTTGTACGTGTAAACTGAACGTTATAAGCTATCTCTCTCTAGTTTCGGATGCCTCCTTTCTCCTAATACACATTACTTTCCTGATAACGTTTTTATCCATTCACTATCAGAGGTAAATTGCAAAGAAAGAATATTTTGTGCAAATGTAGTAAAAAAGGAATTTTCAAGAAAATTTAGATTTAGATATTTGTTTTTCTAGTTTTGAAATGTATTTATAGAATTAGAAAGCGGGATGTTTCCTTTCTTTTTCCTCCAAAAGTGCTACCTCACTGATTAATAGACCTTTTGGAAATAAGGCTGCCTCACTTCTTCAACACACAGACCTTTAATTTAAAAGTTACCTTCGCCGCAAATAAAAATTTCCTTTCTTAAAAAGTACAACATGATACATACATTTGACTTTTGTATCAACATATGCAAATGAATATGAACATAAAATAATCAAGGGGTGATCTGACAAACAATTAGTTACCCTGCTTTAGTATTATTGTATGATGCTGATTGTGATGGATCATTAATTCTATATAGATAACAAGAAGTGGCTTCGCTATTATTTAAAGGGGGAAGATGAGTTTCACACGCAGACCTTTGGTATGTTGCCAACGGCCTATACGGCTCTGGCAACGGGATTTTGGTCTAAAAAATATTATAAAGTTTCCAGTACTTATCTCCTAATAATTTTATCATGATCTATGGTTTTGTAAGATCCATGCTTATTTTTTATGCCTAAAGGCAAGGAAAAAACCTATTATGTTTAGTGTTCAGGATTTTTTTCTCTTCTTTCTCATTTTTCTTTTCTTTTCGTTTAATCTTTATTCAGTTTTCTCTCTCTATTTCGTTTGTGAACGTTTTTTAGCCATTAAATTATTTTTCCTTTTATTTGTCTAAACGCTATCTCTTTCATTATATCACGGACGTGCTTTGATGAAAGACTTTCCAATATTAATTGTACGTTATTTCTTATCCCTTTTGTATTAACTGAAAAAAATTATGTTTTATTTCTCTGCAATCTCCTTAAAAAAAATTTTAGATATATTTTCAGCTTTTTTAATTATCTCCATTTTTTTATAAATTCAGTGACAATAGCGTTTGATTTAATTTCACTAGTTTCAATCAGTTCTTCATTGTTAAAGAATAGTGTCATTTTTTTAATTTTTTATCTATAATTTTGTTTTGTCCTTTTTTCTTAAACTTGTTACGTTTATTCACAAAATATTAAACCCGATTCGAGCTTTTTGAATTTTTTGCTAATATTAAGGCGTTGTTTCCCTGTGAGTTTTCCTTTAGATTGATAGTTTTTTTTTCTTTAAATATTAGTAAAAACTTAAAATATATTTTTATAAACGATTGAATTTCCTAAATAAAATATCAAACATAAACTGATTTAGTTTATTAAAAATAGAAGTTGATGGACAAGAGGAAATTTTTTGCGTTGTTTTTCAGTTTCTTAATAATTCCTGCCGTAATTTCAACAATTTATGAAAATCTTTCTGAACCTCTTTGTTTTTTAATCCCCTTTCTTCTAAAATACTGTAAAACATCACATAATGAATTATAATTTCAAATAGTTTCATTATGTCAAAACAGTAAAAAGGACCTGCAAAAACCCTTACATTATAATGTACGAGTAATTATAATTAAAATGGAAAATCTATTTTAGAAAGAACTTCGATAAAAACCTTCGAATAAAAACCTTCGAATATATGTTGCCCTCCCCAAAAAACCTCGCAGCAGCTATGCCTTAATTTTAATATATTTTTGAAATTTTAATCGCGTGCGACTCAATATCTCACAATGTCGGGCGATCGCTAAAGGCCGTCCGTCCGTCGGTCCTGGTTTGCTTTTTTATTGTTTTGGTAATAACATTGTAACTTTAGTCAGATTCTAACGATATTTGAAACCCTTATGTAGTTTTACATTCTGTTTCGAATGATATAATTGCCAAAGTACTCTTAAGGTTAGGCCGAGAATTATTATAAGTTTTGAAGGTCGTAAGATTATAAATCAAAATAAGTCAGAGTACGCGACTTTGGTCAGCAGACCTTGTTTTCTGAACTTCAGAATGTGTGATTCTTCTTGTTATAAAAAATTATAAAACATTCAACAATCAGATGTATTTTCTCTGAACTTTACCGTTTGTAATATCTTTGGTTTAAAAAAAATTAAATACATTCGATAGTCAGATTTATTTTCATCATAACTTCACTATTTGTAATTTGTAATTCTCTATTGGTTTATAAATGAGTTTAATTTTTTCCCACAAGATTGTTGGTCTAGTGATGGGAACGTGTGAGAAGGTAGAAAGGGAGGGAGAATCAAACGTAAAGGGCAGTTGAATGGGAGAGAGGGAAGAGTGCCTGAAAAAGCAGATATAGAAAGATAGAAGACGTACATGAAAATGTGGAGGTGGAGAAAGTGTGGAACGATATTAAGAAAGGAATAGTAAATAGTGAAAAGCGCTATATGAGTATACTAGAACTAGAGAGAAAAATCACCATAATGAATTGTGTAATGATAAATTCTAATAGAAAACAGAGAGGAGAGACACTTTTAAATACTTTTTAGTGTAGATAAGATTTCAAGAAGATGCAGATGAAGGCATAAAAGGGGACGAAATAAAATTGGGACGAGCAATTAACCAAAACAGCGAATGAAACATTTGAAAGAATGAGGAGAATGAGGATCTAGATAGAAACAGGAGAAAAGGGTAACAATGAAAAGATAGTTGTGAGCAATGAGGAGGTCGAAAGTAGATTGTGAGAGTACTTAACGAGCTATACAATCTGGGCATTGACGATAAAGTAACAATAAGGAGTAACAACAAGGAAAGAAGGTACCCTAGGAGACCTTACGGTCCATTCAAAGAGGGTACCTTTGGACTAGCAATCAAGCGGGCACAAGGCTGCTCAATTGTTTTGCGTCCCTAAACGGCCACTTTTCAAGACTTTGTCTAGTCTTGACTTTAACTAGTCAACAGATTCACTGTTGACAACTTCCACTGGAAGTGCGTTCCACATACCGCAGATAATGTAGGTGGAAAAATTTCCACACAGATTGCGGTTGTAACGCTTCAGTTCAAGTTTGAAGCCGTGATTGCGCGTTCTGTTCTCACTCAGTGTGAAAATATCCCGGTAGTCAACATTGTCGAACCCTCGAAGTATTTTGAAAACTTTGATGAGCTGACCACGCTGTAAACGGGTTTCCAGCGAGAACAGATCTAATTCCCTTAGTCTATCCTCATAACTTTTATGTCGGATAGAGGGAATCAGCTTGGTTGCCCTGGCTTGTACGCGTTCCAATCTCGCGATGTCCTTTCGCAATGAAGGACTCCAAAATTGTACGGCATACTCCAGGTGCGGTCGGAAAAGTGAGTTGTACAGGCACAGTACAATCTCCTGGTTCCGATAACCAAACTGGCGCTTAATATAGCCTAGCATCCTTTGGGCCTTTTTCTCCGCCTCAATGCACTGTTTCGAGAACTTGAGGTCACTAGTAATAGTAACACCCAAGTCCTTCTCAGTGTCACTCGATTCAAGAGCAGTGCCCTTAAGGATATACTGAGATTGGGGGTTTCTGTGGCCGATATGCATCACTTTGCATTTGCCCACGTTAAAAGGCATTTGCCACGTGTCCGACCACTCCCCAATCTTCGTAAGATCTTCCTGCAGGCGGGCAGTATTTCCATCCTTTGCAACGTTCATACCAAGCTTGGTCTCGTCGGCAAATTTGGAAATCTTGGCAACCATGTCACCGTCCATGTCGTTGACGTAGATGATGAATAGTAGTGGTCCCAGGACAGAACCTTGAGGCACCCTGCTAGTAACGGGCACCCACTCAGAAGACTGTCCATTTACCACCACCCGTTGCCGTCTGTCACTTAGCTAGTTCTCGATCCAGCCGGCTACCTTTTCGTCTATGCCAAGCGCTCGCACTTTCCGGAGAAGGCGGCGGTGTGGTACCTTATCAAAGGCTTTCTGAAAGTCTAGGTAGACCACATCCACCGCCTTGTCCCGATCGTGCTCTCTGAAAACGAAGTGGAAGAATTCTACAAGGTTCGTCAGGCATGACCGTTGCCTTCGAAAGCCATGCTGGGAACTCCTCAGTAGCAGGTTTGACTCTAAATACGACGTGACTTTGTCCACCATGATGCTTTCCATGAGTTTACCGACTATCGAAATCAGACTGATAGGTCGGTAGTTCGACGGTTGGTTACGGTCTCCTTTCTTGAAGATAAGAGTCACCTCCGCCTCACGCCAGTCTCTAGGAACGCATTTGGTTCGGATTGACATGTTAAAGATAGCGCACAGATGTCGTAATACTTCATCGCACACTTCCTTCAACACTTTAGGTAGAAACCCGTCCGGTCCAGGGGACTTATTCGTCTTTAGGTCAGCGATCTTTTTCTTTATTTCTCCTTCGGTGAAGTCCATTGCCTCCAGCTTTTCCATCAAGTAGGAATCCGTCGGCTGGGGAATGGGACCACACTCTTCAGTAAACACTGAAGAGAAGTAGTCGTTGAGGAGGTTGGAATTTTCTGCATCTGAGTGCTTTAATGTCCCCTCCTCATTCCTCAAAGGGCCAATCGTTCGACGGATTGGTTTACGGCTGTTCACATATCCAAAAAACTCCTTGGGATTCTCTTTACAGAGTCTCGCCACTCGGAGTTCCTCAGACCGCTTAGCCGCCCTTATGCTGGACTTCACTCTCCTGGCTAGCCTCCGGTATTCGTCAAAGTCACCCGAGATCTTCAATTGCCGGTACACATTTCTCTTCTCCCTAAGCAGTTGCCCGATTTCTCGATTAAACCACTTTGGTTGAAGAGAAGACCAACGGGGGCATTTCAGAGGGATAAAACGCGATTCAAGACTCATGAATGTGGTTTTGAAACTGTTCCAAGAGTCTTCAACAGCATCGCACTCCTCTAGCCTCGCGTCAGTCAGTCCCGCGCGTAGACCTGCAAAGTCTGCTCTTCTCAAATCCAGTTTCCTTGATTTACTAGTTGCAGGCTCTGCCTTGGGGACTTTGACTACAAATCTAATTAGTCGGTGGTCACTGCCACCGAGCTCTTCGCCAACAGAGAGGTCCTCAACGATGTCATCCTCAGAGGTGAAAACCAAGTCAAGGATATTGTCTCCTCTCGTTGTCTCTCTCACCTATTGAGTGAGGAACTCGTTGTTCGTGAACTCCAGAAGTAGTGCGTTTATGCCACAGGGTTCTCTGGTTTCCCAGTCAACTTGTGTGTTGAAATCACCCATGACGATACACACTCTGTCTTTCACAAGTTCTCCTAGTAGCTAGTACAGATCTCTGTCCTTTTCAACGAGTTGGGCAGGTCTATAAAGC
Organism: Ceratothoa steindachneri; assembly: GCA_963969495.1. Lineage (NCBI taxonomy): Eukaryota > Metazoa > Arthropoda > Malacostraca > Isopoda > Cymothoidae > Ceratothoa > Ceratothoa steindachneri. The sequence continues at coordinate 91,406,301 of OZ018328.1, forward strand.
ACCAGGGTCCTGTATTTGGCAGGACCTATATCTAGGTCAACACCTAGTAGTTCATGGTCGGATACGATGTTGCAATCCGTCGAGTTGAGAGTATCCTTGACATACAACATCACACCGCCACCATCTCTGTCTGGCCTATCTTTCAAGAAGAGCTGGTAACCAGGAATCGTGAATTCACCTTAAAAATCTCGGCTTGAGGTTTTTATCCACGACTCCGTTATGGCCACCATCTCCGGTTCTTCTGTCGCTACGAGGCCACGAAGTTATAGAAACTTGTTTCTGATAGACCTCGCATTAAACAGAAGAACTTTTAGGGAGTCCCCGACTGTAGGACTCCCTACGCTCTTCCGTTTCCCGCTTTCTTTCTCTGTGGCAGGATCAATCCACTCTTTGTGACTTCAGAAAAGGTCGTTCCTGGAGTAACACGGGTGTACTGGCGTACGTCCTCCTTTACTCGGGGTCTGACACTTCTTTGGGTCCGCTCCACAACGTCCTGGATCATGTTTGCGAGTGCAGCTTTCCCTTTAAAGGAAAGATGCACTCCGTCCCTTTTGTACAGGTCATTTCTCCCGTAAAAGGTGCGGTAGGGGTCTACAAAAAAGACTCCTTCCGCCGTACAAAGATCTCCCAGGCGTTGGTTTATGGAGACGTTCCTCGCGTGAGCATTGCGGGATGGACCTCGTCTTGGGAGTATCCCGACCACGACACGTCTGCGGGTTTTTAGCCCACAGTCGTCAACTCCTCCCATAACCGTGGTCAGGATCTTCCCGCTGGCGCCTACATTGCCTCCTCGTAGGTAGAGATCGTTGCCACTTGCCATGAGGGCAACTACTGAGTTCTCAGAGATCTGAGATTTCTCAGCCTCCACCCTTATTTCTCCGTTCTCCTTTCCTGGAAGGCAGCTTACCTTCACACTGGTGCGAAGGCGGGCCGCTAGCAAGGGTTGTAGATCCCGCGCTTGGGAGTCACCGATCACGATGACCCTCGCGCATTTGGGTTCAGAGGACAGAGGCTTCCCTTTCAGTATGGGCTCTTTCGATTCCTCTTTCTTCCCCACTTTTTTGGGTTTTTTCTTCTTTTTCTTCTTCGTTTTTTCTTCCGTTTCTACTTTCTCTTCTGTTTTTCCTTTCTTACTCTTCCTTTTCTTCTTTTTGACGCCCTGAGTAACCCCACCAGCTGCTGGCTCTGGGACGTCGGATGGTTGGCCTATCTCTATCGACGCGGTGCATGAGGGCCCAACAGAGGAGCCATCCGCGTCGTTGGGAGTTTCTTGTTGCTGTTGCTGTCCATTGGTGGCTTTAATCTCTGAAATGATGGCTTCGAGATGACGGATTTGAGTCACATGCTCAGACTCGAGGATTTTCACCTTTTCTTTCAGCCGTCGTGTTTTTTCCTCAGAAGATTTAAAAATTTCCTTAAGCTCCGTGCAGATACTTCTAAGGTGGCATTTTGAGAAATACCTCTCCGGAAAATCTACGCACCACTTGTCCTTTTGGCATGTCGAGCAGGTATACTTTAACGCACCAGGTCCTTTCTTTCCAGTCATGCTGAACACTTTATATCTTCGAAGACTTTGTGACCACTCAATAAAAAAGAAAGGGGGTGGTGAGTTCGCCCCGCGTGAGTCGCTCCCGCCTATCGATCAGAGAGGTTTCGGATCTTTCAGAAGGCACGCTCCTTGTGCTGTTGTTCGTCCGACCGAGTCGTCAAACCTCGGCGTGCCGTGGCTCCCAACCAAGCAGCACTGACGGTCCCCGAAGGGGCCATCGATTTCTCACCAGGTGAACAACGGAGCACACCCCGTACTAAACTCCTAATAGTTCCCTTCACGACGGCCAAGATCTCGGAGCAGCGTTCAGTGGATATCCCGCCACACCAAGAGACTCGACCCAAGGCTTTTTATTGGCCTGGCAACCAACATGGGAACAAAGGGCCATAACCACGGACCAATGCTACCAGAGGCACCCCTCAACGGTCACTGGGAATAGTCAATAATTATGCACCAGGAAAGGGGTTACCGGGGCACTACCCTCATCCCATTCATCGTGCCCCAACGCCTAAGACCCCTCAAGTCCTAGTCTCTCGCAACCAGTGAGCGTCGATTGGCGTTGTTTATAGAGGTTTCAAAGCCTCTCTTCTGACGCGTGAGGTAGCTGCCAGGTCCTTATATGTATATAGATGAAAAAAGGGTAAGAGTGACATAATAGGTATAGGGATTGTTTTTTTTTTTGTTTGTTTTTTTGTATAAGTAGAAGAAATAGGATTAATTTTTAAAGAAAGATGAAGGATAGAGTAGGATAAAAAAAGAAAAGACGCACTTAGTCTGGAACCTAATTTCCGACCAAATCGACAAGGTAAACCCTGCCAGGGGTGCCAGAAGATAGGTACCCCCGCCGACATAGATCGAAAAGTCAAGGGTGCGCACAAGCTCTCTTCCCGCGACAAGGGGGCGTCACCTCTCTCTACTTTCTTTATGAGAGAGAGAGAGAGAGATTATGCTTGTCTTTTGGGGTATAATGTGATTTGAAGGCGCAGGAGGGTACGATTGTGCAAATCTTGTCCATGTGAGTGAAACCATGGTATATGATGATAAGAAAAGATTTATACTCAGTGTAGTCTAATACTCGTAGATATGCTGAGTGGAGTTCTTAAAATGCAAAGGGTAAGTAAAGAGAGCAACGATGCTCTATGATGTATTTAGGATATGAAGAATAGTGGAGGCGCATTTCGCAACCCCCGACCACCCCATGTTGGCAACATTTAGCAACCTCACGCGACTCGAACTTGTTGAGTGTTATTTTGTCGATCGCAGAAACACACTCGCTTGCTCTATGCTAAGTATCAGGCTTACCGTCAAACTCCAGGCTTGGGGTGAGGTAAGAATCTTGGCTTCCCTAACGCTCTTGCTTCTCGGGTTGGTCTAGTTCTTGTTTTACGTGAGATACAAGGGGTTAGCCATCTAACTGCTGTATTTTTACTAGAATTATAAGGCGAGATCGATTACTACCTGTAACCCTGTGGCTTCCGTAAGGAGGGAAGCCAATTATTATCCTCTCCTGGTTCCTCAAAAGGAGACTCTACCTCTATCACTACAATCGCTGCCGGAAGACACCCAAAAGCATCCTATCAAAATTTCAAATCCATCAGCAGGTACCAGTCTTAACAGTGTGACAAATCCAGACATCTCACGGAAATTTACAGAGTTTAACTTCACCAGTCATCAGACTATAGATCCAGGAGAAATCACCATCCTATTTCACGTTGAGGATCTTGTAAAGTTGAGCCAACCTGAGGTTTTTCGACCTTATTATAACCTAACCAAACCTAACCCAAACTAACTTAGCATATTCTAGATTATGCTGGTTTGGTTAGGATAGTTTAACTTTGGTTAGTTAGGTTATTGTTGAGAAATTGTCTACTCACTTTTGTCTGAGAATATTCTTCAACTGTTGGCCGTTTAATATATACTCCGATACAATACCTCTTTGTCAAAGTATTTATTTATTTTCTGATTTTTTAGCGAGCCAGTCTGACACCACTTAGGAAGGAAAATATTTCCTCTATTGGCTGAGTGGACTTCGAACTCATCTAAAGGAGTCTAATTACTGAATTATGAGAGTACCACAGCGTTTAATCAGTTTTAAGGAAAGAGCCGGTCAACACGTAAGGATCCAGTAAAACACCAAGACTTAACCAAAAATATATATCTTTTAAATTATCTATTAAATCAAATATTTATATTCACACGAAATTCTCTCAGTTTAACATGGTTCGCACGATTCGAATATTGCCCTACTCGTGACGAGAGCTCTGATCAAATCAATAGTAGGCTCCACGTAAACAAACCAATTACCAGAGAGCTAATTTCTGGAGATCTCTAATTTACAGAGTTAAACTACCTTTTACTCTCTCTAATCTAACTATAATATGACATAAGTTACGAAATTATATTTCTCTCTTAGTTAGCTTTGGACAGTTTGAAAATCCGATTTAATTAATCAGAACAAATATATATAGTCATTCGGACTTACATGACCGTGATCGGAACAGGGAATGACGGATGTCGCTATAATGAATATTTTCCTGAGTCAGAGGAGTCAACAGACAGACTTCACGACGTAGAAGGAGGAGTCAGGTGTCCCTTTATAAAGATGAAGGGGGTGGGATGAGGGAGTTGTCACGGTGTCAGTTAAACCGATGCCAATCTCCTTTTTATGATTTTATTGATCCGGTTATAAGTCTAAATTATGGAGAGAGGGGTTGTGCTCTCTGGCTTAATGAGTACTCTTCTTTGTACCTCTCGAGTTCTCCTTGTACCTTTGTCTACTTTGCAGGGTTACCAAACTGTGTTTTGGTATATGGGGTGATCTCTAAAGTAATTAAAGGGAACTTACTTGGGAATCAATTCTTCTTCTTTCAAAATTACTCAGATTTCGATTTGAGAGTTCCCCAAGGGTGAGTTGATGACTTCTTTTATCTTGCTGCCGAAATTCCTCTTTGGTACTTAGGAATTTTGATCCAACCAGACATCTTGCTAAGTCTGCAAGGGATGAATCGGTATGACACCGATAAGAAAACGAGATGAACTTCTAAATCTTAGAAGTCGAGTCCGAAACTGTGCGAGGGAGTAATCACAAAAAAACAGTCATCTATTGTCTCTAAGAGAATAATTTCTTTCCTTCCTTACGAGGCTTATTTATAACCCGGGGACCACTCCAACTAAGGAGAGTGGGGTAATGCCACCAAGGGGAGCACGAGGGGGGAGGGGGGTGACACCAGGGAATCTAGATCTGCTTCTTAAGGAGAGGCACCGACAACCGTGCCACTATTTCTCCTCGGTGGTCTTTTGTTTTTAGGCCACACTTTGGCACTCTAACCACGGGCCTCCTGATCTAGTAGGTAATCGGATCTTTTGAGTTTGGTGAATAACTGGGTGTTTTTCCTAGTGAGTGGTTTAAACCTTCAGTTATATGGATTTCCTCCTTAATTTCACTGGGGCCAGTTTCCTTTTAGAGCTGCTTAATGGCCTTTTTCGGCTTCCTTGGGACGCGCAGCTTGATTCGACTACCCACCGGGTGGGGAGATCAGAGTCATTCGGCAGTTTGACTGATAGTAAAACGCTTATCTTTCTCACGCACTTCAATTTCTTATTCTTTTCTCTCGCTTCCTCCGAAGATGGATTTTAATATATATGTCCGCTTAGCCCTATCGGTGGCGTTACGTTTTAATTTCTCTACAGTTATATTAGGGTAAAAAAAATTTAAGATGCCTCATCTTTACAAGATCCTACGTTGAAATACCAAACGAAACTTCTACTCGTTAGAGTTCTATTCCTTTTTCCACACATGATCTTTGGTGCTCTCTGACAGGGCCAACAGCTCCATCTCATGTGCACTTTCCTCTGCTGGACTCCATCAAACCGCATATGCACTCACTGTGAGAGCGATTCAAGGCTCGGACCTCTGCTTCTTTATCCGATATTCTAATGCCTGATTCAACTTTCTCGTTGACAGCAGCTCTACTGTTTTTTTTTTCGTCTTCATATCAGGCCTGACGTCCATCTCTGATTGTCCCTCACTCCAAAATATTTCAACTCAGCCTCTTTCGATCTATTCTATGAATCTCATTTTGATCTGGATCTTTCCAGGTCGATGTCTCACTTAGTGTTTCTTAGTCTCTGACTTTGAGCACTTCATCTCGTAATCCGACCTCCTGCAATACTTTATAAGAAAGCGTTTGAAAACATTATTGGCTGATCTGAAATATATGCCAATTTATGTGATGACGAGCATAGTATTTGTTTAACTTATATAATATGATCATCAATTACATTGTTTACAAATACGTAATTAGAATTCTAGAATGATCTCTGTTTGCATCATTTTCTTTAATTTCGAAAATATAAAAAAACTGGTTTAACCGACCCAGGAATTTTTGACGGATAATTGGGAGGGCACAGACGAGAAGGATAGCAGTAGATAGAAGGATGCTGATCTCGTATGAGGTATCCCGTTAATGCGCACGCTACAGAAAATTAGTGCGATAGCCACCAATGCTTTTATATGCAATTTTACTTGGCAATATTTTAAATTTACCGAATTAACACTAATGGCTTTGATGTTATATAATTTGAATAAACCAGGAACCGACATGATTAATTTAGATCTTGTATAAAGTATAAAAGTAGTAAAGGAGTTTTGTGAACCACTTATTTGAAAGTTTCATGTCTGGTAGCTGGATATGTACTAATTGCAGTTGATACGCGCCAACTCAAATTAAGGAGAAAGAGTTTGAATATAATGATAAATACAGATGCACACTATTATTCAAGGGGCGGTCAATAAGTTTTGCGAATCAGTAGGGCAAAACAGAGGCAGAGGGATAACTGTTTGTGGGGGTGTTAGAACAAGTTATGACAAGTCAGAACCCGCAGCCGCATGCTCATGCCTCGTCTATTTAAGAAACAGTAGCTGAACGCAGATCGTCGGTCACAAATTTTTCAACAATGGACAAGGTTGAGCACCGCGCAGTGATTAAACTTTTGACCAAGGAAGGCAATAATGCAAAAGAGATCCATGAACGCATGGTTGCAGTGTACACCGACCCCACCCCTTACTATGCAACTATTGCTCGCTGGAATAGGGAGTTCCGCTGCGGTCGTGAGTCCTTTGAAGATGACCCAGTCCAGGACGCCCGTCAGACGTGAACAACGAGAACAATGTGGCCCGTGTGCAGAGGATGATCCCCCAAAATCGACGGGTGAAGGTCGAAGAAATTGGGCCAGAACTCGGAATATCACATGGAAGTGTTATCAACATTATCCGAGACAATTTGTCCTTGACCAAGGTCTCTGCCCGTTGGGTCCCTAGAAACCTCACGTCCCTTGATCGACTTCAATGTCGTCAAAGTCTACAAGGCCAGGGTTGCACAAGCTGCCCTGCACGAGTGCGGATTCGAGGAGCTCAACCATCCCTCCTACAGTCCAGATCTGGCCCCTAGCGACTACTTTTTATTTCACCAGTTCATCTTGCACTGCGTGGACGCCGGTTTGGGGACGATGACGATGTCCAGCTCGCCGTCTAGGAGTGGATTGAACAGCAGTCGGGAGATTTCTGGTTGTCGGGAATTCGAAGCCTCAGGGTCAAGTGGCGCAAGTGCATTTTCCTCATATCTCGTTTCCTTATATCCGAATGGCAAAACTTATTGACCGCCCCTCGTCTTTCTTCTCTTGTGTTTGCAAAATGAAATTAATTTATTGAATTAAATCTAATATATTTGAGAAAAAGAAACCCATATTTTATGCCAAAGTTTATTCACCTAAATGTTGTCTCATTATTATATATTTACTTTTAAATGATAACATCAATAATAGAACACACATATTATACCAGGAACCTAAATGGAATTCGAAATCCACTGTTAGGACTGTTTTCGTTATACTGAAGGAGCATCCCGTGACATCAACGTAGAAATGTGGGAGTTTTCCTTTTTCTGTTAACAAAATAACAATCGAATTTAAGTAAAATTCGCTTCGCTCTCGAAGAGTGAGGGTAGGTAAAATGAGCTCTTATTTGAGCGCGCTAAATACCGTCTAAAGATATTTCTAACCCAATTGGTGAGAATTATATGGGTTTGATAAAAGTGTAACATATATGAAATAATTGATAGAAAGGGTTTGAAAGGGAGAGATTCAACCCTCATGGTATATCTCCTTGGGCTCTAAAAACTCTAGCGAAAAGTACTCTTTATGGAAGTTTAAAAAGATGCATAAACCCTCGAAATTAATCCTATAAATGAATATATGAATATATTTTCATCTTTATTCGTTTAAATAAAGCAAAATCTAATGCGGTTGTCTTTCCAGAATATTTGGGAAGAAGTATACATAGAAATGTCATAGTAGGTTAAAGTTTTAGTAGGATACACATCTCTTGTTGACAAAAATTGATGGATTCACAGTCAGACATAATTTAAAGTTTTAAGACTCCATAAGATAGAAAAAAATGCTCAACCTCTTTCGCTACATTTTTCGGAAATATTTCAAACTCTGGTTAGCTATCTTATTGAGACATTATCAATATTAGAGTTTCTGCTTTATTATTACCCGTATATGCAATGCTAAACCTAAATTTTAAAATTCTCAGTGTTAAAATTAGTCATTAAAGCTAAATCTTGGCACTTTCTATTTCTCAAGATTTTTTAAATCCACTTTTGAGTGGATTTCCCTCTACCAAAACTCAGTCAACATTTTCACACTATTCATATTGTCTATACGACTCTTCAAAAGAAAACGTCTTAACCAAACTATGGACGATGTAGGTCTCTAATTTTACAACTATTTCACCGAGTTTACTACCATATATCTACATATATGTTCTATTACTCTCCATTCGCATCAGTGTTTCTTGTAGCGAGAAGATTGACTGCAATTATAGAAAAGCCCTGTGTGTTTACTTAATATTTTTCGCTGCTTTTTGAATTATTAGACTACCTTCAGAAAAAGAAATAGATATATATTTAACATTACTATTATCATGTCATTTTTTTTCTGTTTAATTCATGTAGAATTATCCCGAGCGACAGCCAACTACGGATGATTTTTATGAATTTAGGCCTATTTACATCGTGCTGTAGCACTAATGCAGTAAAAAAAAAAAGTTGTTGGCCCACTGGTTGTATATAGTAAGCTTTAGCGATTAATTCAAGGACATAAAGCTAAATGGAGTAACATTTTATATTGCCTAAATTACAACCTGACAGAGTTTGCATTTTATTAGAATTTTGGAAAAGTTTGGAAGCCCCTTCATTTTTCTTGGTTTACCATAGTCACAATCGTCCTTCACTTTTATTTTTTACTCATATTCAGGCCTTTCTGCATTTTTTATCTGTTATATTCATAACATCTTTTACCATTTATTATTTCCACGTCCTGTTCAATCTTCCTTTACCAGAACATTGATTGTAACTTTGTCTTTTAGTGTTTTTAGTCGCGTGCGACTTTTTATCTCATTATCTCGGTCGCTCAGTGGCTCGATCTGTACGCCAGTCTCCATTTTGCTATTTCGTGTTTTAATAACATTGTAACTATTCGGCCGATTCTAACGAAATTAGAAACTCTTATGTTGTTTGGCTTTGGCAATAACATCATAACTATTCCTTTTATTTTGCATTCTCTTTCGAATAATATAATTGCCTAGGTACTCCCAAGGTTAGTACGGGAATTATTGAAAGTTTTTAAGGTCGTAAGGTCATAAATCAGAATGAGTGAGAGCACGCGACTTTGGTCCGCTTACATTGTTTTACCAATTTTTTGTTTCACTTATTTTTCACTCGTACCTCCTCTTTCCGGAACATTCCCAAAGAAATTCATATCTCAGGGAAGTGAATTGTTCTTTATATAACTTCTCTCGTGTGACATTCATAGCGGAAATCCAATATCATCATTTCCAATCTCATGTCCATTTTTCAGAGAGCCCCATATTCTGCCCCCCAAAATTCTTTTTAAAGCTGACGATTTAAAACATTGGGGAAAGTGCTTGTATAAGAATGAAAATTTATTTTCACTTTTTATATTGCCAATACACTCATGCAATTGAAATAATAACATTAAAAAAATAATATTAACATTATTAAGGAAATTCAAATTGTTCACCATTAGTTGTATTTTTTATGTCAAAATTCCAGAAGGGGTAATCTCTTGACCCATACCTGCCTACTGTCTAAAAGTAAGGAACCCAAGATGCCTTACAAAGAATTATGCTATGACCAAATTCCAAAGTCCTGTCACGCATTTCTTCATTCAATTTCTTTCTCTTCTTAATATTGAAAATATCTAACAAAATCATCCTCCTGGTTGCACTTTCATAATATTTTATCGTCTTTGGACGATTTAGAATATCTTCCAAAGCTTTAAGCGGAGAGTTTTTTTCAATGGATTTTTCAAAAGCAGGAATCTCTATTTTAACAACCCCAAAAGAACCAGGTTATGTGGTTTAACTCCTTTGTATATATTAATCTATAATTTTGTTAATGAAAGAAGTGGGTATTTCAAGATTTATAGTAATTTGACTTTGGGACATTCCACCCTCATATTGAACAAAAATTCTTCCTCTTTTAAAGTAAAATTTCCTTTGACTTTTGCGCTCTTTATTCATGATTAATTATTACTAATGTTTAATTCTGATAAGATAAAAATATTTCATAGCGATAATAATGGCCAAACATTGAAATACAAACATTTTTTTATTAAACTCTTTTTTTGTATTTTAATACATGTTTCTTCAGATATCTATTGAGGTTTCGGAAAAAAGCTAATAGGATGTAGCTACATAGAAAGTATATTAAGGGTGTTTAAATGAAGAGATGTATTTTGTCTATGCCTCTCACGCCCCCTCAAATTTAACATTTTAAAAGCACCCTTGGGAAGTTTAAATAATGACATCTTGTATTATTTTCTCATTCCCGGACCCTCCCTCCAATTTAACAATTAAAATTTAATAAAGATTTCATCGGCTTCTAAAGTCACTTTACTAACATAAGGTTAAGAACCTATTGCTCGCGTCCTGAGTTAAACTGCAGTTCATCTCAGACTAATAAAACGGCCTCAAAAGAGAATAGAGATGGGTAAATCAGATGGAGAGTTACACTGTATTCGACTAGTAAAAAATAAAAGGCCTATAAAGGCAGCATATGGGAAAAGATCCAACTTGAAAGTTTAGGTTAAAATTGTGAGAAAAAATGTCTCGAAAAAGATTACAGAATGATAATTCGAATCCAGTTATACACTAGGTCTCCACACCGAGAAGAAATATGTAAAAAGGATTAAGGATAGTTGATTCAGTTCTATAATTGCACTGTAGTTATCTAATGAGAGATAAAACGCCTCGAAAAAAGGAGACAAATTAGCAAAATGATTATAGATCGGTAATTACGATTCCGATTAAAAATAAACCTCCACACTGATTTAAAACGCTTCTAAAGTGCAAATCGCGAAGTTAGGTATTAAGTGATACTCTAAAGTCTTTATTAAATAAAAAGAGTTCTAGTTCGGTTTAAGGTTTAAGCTGTAGATCCTCAGTGAGAGATACATTGCTTCAAAAAATATTGCAGATAAGTAATTCACATCTCTAACTAAAACTTAATTCGACACTTTGAGATAATAACGCTTATAAGATAGTGCAGATCGGTGAATTAGGTCTCACTTGAAATTTTAGTTCTCTATTGAGAGATAAAGAGCTTTCAAATAATTAAAAATAGTCGATTCAATTTAGAGATATAATTTTGTTCTATAATTAGAGATAATAGGCCGTAGAAAAAAAGAGAAATTAAGATCTTTCTTGAACCTGTATTTCACCTTTAGTGATAAAAAGCCTCAAAGAAGTGAATGGTGATTAAGATCAATCTTTAAACTGTAGATCCCTATGGAGAGATGAGAGACCAAAGATAAGATACCATATCAGTGCTAAACTTTCACCAAATTTAATACAATATTACGCATAAAAATTTAAGTAGAGAATTTAAATTAAACTCTTCTGGCGGAACCACGAAGGGTCTTATTATCGCCAGGTTTTGAGAAAAAATAATATTACCTTTACGCCCCTTAATAGAACCTGCCTCTGGTACCACGGTGCTTTCCAGAGATTTTCATTCTGATCTTTATATACATTTAATGTAACGTTTATAAGACCTCTTCACGATGCAAAGAACTGATCAGATAACTTAATACTACTTCGGAATCTAACACAATTCGAGGAATGTAGTAGATTTTAAAACTTTTGCCAAGGAAGATGGATAACTATGAACAAACAACCGTTAATGTCAAAGGTTTTCTCCAGATTATTGCATTTGCCAGAGTTTCAGGTAATTATGTAATATTCGAATGCAGGCAGGTAATTATGACAATTTTTAATTTATGCCGTCGAAAACCACCTGATACATTACAAGTTTTATTATTGAGTAATATTCTTTTTAAAATTTATTTATTATCAAAATCGGCGAAATATTGAAATTAAATTCCGGATTTTCGTAAAGAAAATTTTTAAATAATCTCAGGAAAGCCAGACACGGTTTAATAATTTTCCTTGGTAGGCTCACTGATGAGTTTTATTTAATGACAGTTTAATAATCCATTGGAAGCTAAAGACAAACAGTGAGTGATTCCTTAATATCAACGTGACCTCCTTTAGGAATGTTCCTCCTGCTTAATCCGATCTGCGAAGGACAAGCAGCATTCAAAAGCTTTTAGACATGGCAAATAGATCAAAATTACCTATACATATTTTTGTCAGGTAGTTGATTGTTATGAATGCACAGCTAGGAAGAAACCGCCCTTACATCTTTTTACCTTTAAATATCATGAAGAATGAGTTTGTCTATGAGATGATTGTAAAATCTCTTTTGTGAGATATTTTTATACAGAAGTTGCTATTTTCATGTTTCAAATGGGCTCGGAGATTACCTAGGAAAGTTTCGATTTTGATTGCCCTAAAAAGTGGACTTTGCCATTGTTTTCCAAGAATTATGAAATTGGGACCCGCCCCTTAAAGTAATTTTGTAACAGCAACTCAAAAATTCATTATTAGCTTTCAAGTTCTTTTGCCGAAATTATCCAGTGAAATTGAAAAATAAACATATTTTACATAAGATGAAGTTTCCTACCGTAAAGCGAAAATCTTCTAAAACTTAAAGGGTGCGTAAAGATCTCAAACGAGTATCCCTTGAGCTTAAATTGCATGCAACCAATAAACATGTTGTCTAAAGTAAAAAGTAACTTTTAAAAAAGATACAAAAATCAAACATGATCAAAATTAATAATTATAGTTTAAACAATACTATCACTCAATATATTTCCTGAACTCCATATGTGTATTATATCTTGGCTTATTTTATTCAAAAATGATAAACAAGGAATTTAACTCATCTTGTATGTAGAGGCTGAAAAAGTTCTGCTAGTATGTCGTATATTTTTAATTATCTCAATAATTTGATAAGGACGTAAGGGAAATTACGGCATCTCAAAACACTGACCTAGAGAGAATTGCTCCCTTCAAAATGCCGCAGGAACTACATTTTATTCCTGATCTTCTTGAAGCTGCAATCGATATTCCAGACCAGCCGTTTATGTTCCTCCATTTTAGAGCGTTTCTTTTTTCCCTGAGAACAATTATTATAGTCTTGAACGATATTTGCGTAACTACGTCTATTGTTGCATTACAGTAAAACGTATAGCGCTTGTTTATTTTGTTGTCACAACTGTTGAAATAACCTACTCGGTTCCTTCTTTAAGTAAAATCGATTAGGATTATAGAAAGAGTCTTCTATTACAGCCTGTAAATTATTTATAACCACTCTTCAGAATAGTAAACCGATCGGTATATAATTACCGGTGACTTTCTATTTTCGCTTATTAAATGTCTGTCATTTCTATAACGCGCATACTGTATAGGGTAAGTTTGGACTATGAATTTCTACTTTTCTATAATTATTATATTAATATTGTGAATACCTATGAATTATGTCCATGGAAAGTCTGGCTCAAACTACTATTAGACCTTTATATTCTCATATTCTATGTAATATCAAAGGGCGGCAAGATAAAACAAACTCTTTGTTCTCCTTGTATATCTTTTCCTATAGAATTATTCAGCCACTTTCCAATTCAGCACAAATAGCTATCATCTCCTCCAGCTACACTCCTTCGTCAGTTCTTTGAATCAAAAATACAAGTTTATTCAGTTTCATTCAAGATGTCGATTTCAAGTGATTCTCGACCATTGTTAGGAACGACAGTCAAAAACATAATCAAGATATGTTCAAATGCTCCGTTCAGCAATCGAAATTTTGTGGCTAATAATACTATTATAATGGAAGTTTTCACAAATAGTTATTAAAATGAAATATTTTGTAGTGATTCTGTGGGAAATATAATGAAATCTTTTAAAAGTTAGATTAAAAATGCTCCAACTTGAATACTAATATATCAATAGTTCTAATTATTTTTAATTATTCGCCATTACGCTACGGTTAAAATTCTAGAGCTCTCAGGGGCCAATGGCTCGAAGAAAGAGGCATAAAGAAGTCTGCAGGGGGAAGGTAGTGATATTCATGTATCGTGACCCTACTTTTTAAAAAGTATGTTTAAGGTTAAAAATTCAAAGATGAAGAGGTGAATTGTGAATATTAATTTTAGGTACTACAATGAGTCACATAAAAAAATGTAGGGGAGAATGGAACAAAAAACTAGGTGATATAAATGCAGCTATAAATAGTAAATGACTTGCGTTTTTGGTTTTTAGTTGGGCTAACCAAGTTTCAGTAAAATCAAGCGAAAGGGTAGTGTTTGTTTAGAGCTTCTTTGTTTTGAAAGGCAAAATTTCCTATTTCAAATTTTATTTAAATTTTAATTACTTAAACAATTTTTATTTACGCCTATTAATAGAATCAAAATAGATGCGCCATTGGACGTTATGTTTGCAATAATTAGAAATCAGCGCAATTGACTTAATTTCTGATATTTTATTAACGCTGGCATTATAATCATGATTAATTGAAGGCGAAAACACCAACTGAAATTTCAACGAATTTCTACATCTCTCCCTGAAATGAATCAAATTTGTTATCTTCTCTGTTTTAGTAGGATTTATGGATAATTAACCTTTGATGTTTGGGACTTCATAAAACCTTGATTAACTCGTGTCTTAAAGTGTTTCATTCAGATAAGTTCAAAGACTAATGTAGGCTCATAGTAGCATTTCATATGAATAATAATTTCATCGTTAATGGGGAAGAATTTGACGAGATACATTGAGCCAATTCAGAATATTACGAGGCATTAATTAGAGGATGTCGTGGTACAACCACTCTATACTATACACTACTCCTATATTATGTGGGTGTGTGTGTGTGGGGGGACTTAATCACCTACTGCAACGCGAAACATTGAAGGACTGTTCGCAGAGATTAACGAACAACTAGGAGGTCACACTTGAGGCGTTGGGATTCAAATCCTTAATAATCTAACAAAGGGCATAAATGGTCGGCGAGAATTACTTGAATAGGCCAAGAGTATCGTTCAAGGTTAGTTAAAGATGAAACAACAAAAATATAATTTTATTTACAAAGATCAAAATAAGAATAAAAATATGCAAAAGGGAATTATTTAAATTGAAGTAGACTCTTGATGATTCTTATGAGGAGGGATTCTCAAATAGAATTAATTGATTAACGTTACTAGGCTCAGATCAAAAGGAGGAACTTGACAATACTAATACTGGAAAGGGTTTCAGTCTTACGGGTCGATGACTTTGAAGAAGGTCATTCTTGCGATGAGATGAGTGGGGAACAATCCGACGAGGCAAGTAGGCTACGATTTGATGAGGTAAGTTGAGCACGGTCCGAATGAAGATAGCCAAACTTAAAAGATGACGTTCGAAGAGGAATGTAGGAATTCTCGTAATTCCACTGAAAGAGGAATCTTCTTTTCCTTAGAGGTTATCTATAGAGATTTTCTTTGGTTTGATTAAAAGAAGGGAGACTGTTGCGCAAATTCAAAGGCTTGCCGATCAGAGGAGCTATAAATTGATTAGGGTAGAATCTCGGCTGAGAAAGTCTTGCTGTCTGACCAACGCTCACGGGACTTACATACACTAGAGACGATGAGGACAGCGTTAAGGGCCGGGCTGGACGCTTCAAAATACAGAATAAACCGAGTATTTGCATACTGATTCTGAGGAGGAGGGGGGAATTTGGAGAAAGTAGTCACAGGCTTTAGACATCTTAATCCGGAGGCAGAGTCGATTCATCATTTAACCCCGAGGTGCAAGATAGAGCGGCTCTTTCTCGCCCTGTCACCGGGGGGCAGCAGGCGGGGGGTGGGGTCTTGGGAAGAATTCGCAGGATTGGGTAATATTTTCCCAATGCGCTCAGGAGTCGAAAATTCGAACAGGAAAGGACGTCGTCCACAACGGGATACCATCGCACGTGGTCCACAATAAATTTTTTTTGGGGGGGGCAGGGTCAGAGTTTGTTCTTTTACACAGGATAAACGGATTCAAGGTTATTTTTGACAGTTAATTAAGTCAAATTTTAGCTCTTTGATTAATTAAGGCTTAGAATAAGTTACAAGCAACTGCTGTGGCTAGTATTTGACAGCGTAAAATGAATAAAAGCGAAAACCGAATATAAGGAATTGAAAAAATGAGCAACGTATAAAGAAAAAATGAGGTAAGTTTTCTAAGGAGCAATAAAGAGAGGTACAAAATAGAAATTACAACTAGGCCGATATGGCAACCTTTTGAGCCTTTTCGGCCACGTTAGATATAAAGTGTTCAGATAAAGGTGTGAAGGATAGAAAAAAAATTTCGAGAGAAGTGGAAAGGAGTAGTAAGTTTGCAAATGAATCCTAGGTTACAGGGAAGTCATGCAAATATTTTTCCGTTTTATAGTATGGTATAGTTAGCAAATAGATACGTTATTGAGTTATTGCAGGAGGCTCAGTCAAGTATTCTTAATTGTTTCATGTTGTAGTATTTTTGCTTTTTTAGGCGTTAAAACCGAATTTTTTATTCCTTCTACTGCTGGTTTAGTTTTCTCGTAACTCTTTTTTTACTTGTTCATTTTTTAAACATATTTAAATAGTTGTTGAAAAAAAGATAACCATTTTTATGTTAATCTTCGCTTCTAATTTTTCCCCTTTTCTAAACTTTTCTAAACTTTCTCTTCCTTTTCCTCTTCCTGGTAGATCTTTTCTGTATAGGTGGGAAAGAGGCAGTGTGATCTCCTTTCCTCTCTATAGGCTATCTATATTTCCTCTTAGGTCTTTACTATTAGTTTCATTGTTCTTTTCTCATTTTTTTGCTAGTGGTTTCGTTTTATTTTTTTATTTCTATTTCTCTTGATCTTCCGTTTGTAATTATTATTGTTGCCTTGTTTAATAATGATTAATTTTGAAGATGATTATATAGGTATAACGGAATACGCTATTGCTGATGGGATAATAGCTTAGTATATCTTCGCTTTCTTTTTCCTTTGATTGATCTGAACCTGTAAAGTAGTTTTAGTTCACGTTTTGCTCTGTTATATCGTTCCTTACATGTTTGATGTATCCTGATTTGTTTTTTGCTACTCCTAGCACTTTGGTTTGTTAGTTTACCTTTATATTTCTTCTTCGGCATATATATCTCCGAGTGTTTCTGAAAAAAAAGTGATTTTAAAATTGTTCCTTCTTCCTACTTATTTTCCATTTTCTTATCTCTTCTGCCATAAATCTTGCTTGGATATCGCCATTCTTCTATAGAATTATGACGACTTCCGTGATGTCATCGGCGACCTGGATGTTGATGCACTCTTCGAAAAGGGCTACTAGGATGTCTGAGGTGTACCCTGAGTATAACAATGGACTCAGACACTCTCATTCCGGAAAGCTATCTTCAAGGTAACATCTTTCTCTTTGATTGTTCCAGATGTCGATCAATGTGTATCGTTATTTCTAACTAATATTTATGCCTAATTGTAAGATTTTGTATTGCAACCCCCTTGTCTACACCTTGTCGAATGCCTTTAACACCTACCTGCAGAAAATATCAACACAAGCCATTTCATTTTAGCTTTAGCGATTAACTCAGTGATGACTATGATGAGCATATCTGTGCCTCTTCTCTTCCTGAACCCATGTTGGTACTTGGTTATTAGTTTAATTGCCTCCAGGTGCTCACTTGTCGAAAGTTTATAATCTTTTCAAATACATTCCGATGAAGAAAGTAGAGAGATAGCTCTGTAATTGTTCACTTACCTTAGTATTTTTTCCCGTTTGGGTATAAAGATCATCTTTGTAACCTTTAATTCATCTTGGAAGTAGTATGTTGTCGGGGGCTTTCTTGTAACTCTTCTTGGTGAGTCCTGATCTTCCTGGTTCTTTTGCTTAAAGTGCGATGTTATGGTTTTCACTTTTTCCTTGGTGATCTTCACCTTGTTAGCACTTTTGCTCTCACTCCTTGCAGCTGCAAAGTGGTGTATATATATTCTATCGATTTTCTCGTTAAGAGAGTCTATGAAATTGTGCTCGAAATCGAGTTCAAAGTCTTTATTTTCCTCTCTTCTTATGTCGGATATCCTCTTAAAATATTCGCTGAATATCTCTTCAATCCTATTTTTGTCTTTTAAGTCGTTTCATTGATTGTATTTTAATTTTATTTTTAACTTTCCGGTTTTGCACCATTATCAATCCTTCGTACTATGTCGTTCTAATGTTCACTTAAGTTTTCCATTATTTTAGTAGTCATTTCTCATTTTTTTTGTCATCTTGGCATGTTAGTCCTACGTTGTGCCATTTCTTCTTATTTGTTTCGATATTGCATTTAATATTATATTCTTTTGATCCATTTCAGGCATCCATTTGAAGTTCTTAATCGTCTAAGGCCGTTTTTATGTATCGCTTTTTGTTAGCTGCTTGAACCGTGGTCCTAATTTTCCAATTTTTTATCTATATCTTCTGTTGGCCCTCCTTCTAGTTGTTTTGGCATAAATGCATTTAATTCTTTTCTGTATCTCACAGTCTGCTCTGTGTTATGATTTTCTTACATAGCTGGGATCTGTGTTCGTCTATTTTTAATGGTAAGTAGAGAACATTTGCGGTGTGTACACGTTATATCTGTAGGCTCATTTAATAGTTTTAAGGGAGATATGTATTTGTTCCAGCTAAATAAAATGGGTAATCGAATCCTAGTTGATGGTTGATGCATCTTACGACTAGTGTTTCGAGGTGTCTTCCTACTCTGTTTCTATCCATATATCTGTTCACTGCCAAATTAACATTTAAAACGCCCATGAATATCACCTGGTAACTATAATTAAAAATATTTATAAAATTACACGGTACAACATTGAAATAAAACGGCAAATGAGAATAACCTTTTTTGAGCGGATTTGTTGCATAAATCACGAATATAACATCTGTAACTTTCTGCGACATGCCAGCGTCTCGTAAATTGTCATTTTACTCACGTTAAACACACTGATGATTGAATTCAAACAAGATTGGGCTGAAACTGGCAACTCTAAAAGTTATGGACGGATTTTTATATAATTTTAATGGGGTATTCCTAAGGCATTTTTCAACCTAACCTATGAAATCTATCAAAGTATACTCAATATTCTTTTAGTTATATGGGTTATAAGGAAGGCAAGAATGCAAAAGAGATCCATGAAGTCATAGTTGCAGTGTACACCGACACCGCCCTTTCCTATGCAACCATTGCTCGCTGAAATAGGGAGTTCCACCATAGTTGTGAGTTCCTTGAAGATGACCCCCGTCCAGGACGCCCGTCAGATGTGACAAACGAGGACAATGTGGCCCGTGGGGAGAGGATGATCCTCGAAAATCGATGGGTGAAGGTCGAAGAAATCGAGCGACAACTTGGAATATAACATGGAAGTGTTATCAACATCATCCACGACAATTTGCCCATGACCAAGGTCTCTGCCCGTTGGGTCCCTAGAAACCTCACGCCATATGATCGACTTAAACGGCGTCAAAGCCCACAAGGCTAGAATTTCACAAGCTGCCCTGCGCGAGTGCGGATTCAAGGAGCTCAACCATCCCCCCTACAGTCAAGATCTGGCCCCTAGCGAATACTTTTTATTCCGCCAGCTCAAGGCTACACTGCGTGGACGCCGGTTTATGGACGATGAAGATGTCCAACTCGCCATTCAGGAGTGGATTGAACAGCAGTCGGCAGATTTATGGTTGTCGGGAATTCGAGGCCTCAGGGAGAAGTGGCGCAAGTGCATTGAAGTTAAGGGTAGTTATATTGAAAAATAATAAGCACTTTTCCTAATATCTCGTTTCCTTATATCCGAATTTCAAAACCTATTGACCGCCCATCGTATGAGAACCTTGCTTTTATTCTAGCCCACATAAGTTACAAGGTACATGAATGGCTAATTTGTGCGGAGTTGAAACTAGTATTTCTACTTAATGGGCTAAAAACTGGATACACTAAGTTTATGTGCTTTTTTTGCAAGTGTGACAGTAGCGCCAGATCATCAGATTATGTACGCTAAAGGTGTATGCAAAAGACTTCTGGGAAAACACCAAGGGGCCCAGAGAGAGAGCCTAACCAAGTGCTTCTAAGATCTCGGATGCAATATGCTACTGAAGCTATATTTTTTTCATTCTTATTTTTCCTTCACCAATAATGCAGAAGATGTGAGTGATGCACATGGAGAGAGGTTCTATCAGAATATAGCGTCAATGGAAAACAAGTATAATGGAAAATGGAGCCCTGCTATGCTGGCTAATTTCTGCTGGAACCTGAGAAGTGATGCACATGAGACGTCTTACAAACGATGGAGTAAATGCTAAAATGTAGGTTAATACATTATATAATGCAAACAAATCTGCTGATTCATTATATATTCATTAATTAATTACAATGAAAACATTTAATCTGACTTTGGTAGCGAAATTCATTTATGGTAGCATAGAAATTGGTATCAATTGCATAATTATTAAATCGGCAATTTACAAGAAAATGCTACGTGTGGCAAATTTTCGTTTAGCAAAATTGAATTCAGCATTCTTATCCTCATAATGAAATGCACATGAGATCTATGTTTTCTTTATTTACAGTAAAATTTGTTGTACAGTGTTATTAATCGGTAAATGATTTCTCCTCGGTGGTTGATATCCTGTGGTTATTAGGAGGTTAGATATTTCCAATTTTTACCTGTCCTTCGATAAATGACTTGTCTACATAGTTCTTTACGAGTTTTGTAGTGAATACTCTGTAGGGTTTACAAATCTTTACCTCCTTGGTCCAAAATTTAGATGATGTTCGGATCTATTCTTTTGAAAATATTCACATAAATATGTTTCTTTTCTCTACATCCCACGATATTTAATTTTAGAATTTTCAGTTTTGTGTTATCCATTGTGATTGGGGTATTTCTTTAATAGTTACGAGGCCAATTGATCCTATTATCTGTACGTAAATATATACTTACTATTCCCGTTTTTTGCGTTGTTCCTTTCTCTTTATTCGTCCTCAGTATCGGCTCCTAGTTGATTTTAATTTTTTTTCTCTTTTGTATATTCCTGATTCCTTCGCTTCTTCTTTTGACGATCCCGAACCCTTTTCGGTGTAACTTATTTCTGTTTCTGATATTTGCGTTTCTTCTTGTGTTTTCTGTTTAGTGATTGTTTCTGGCGTTTGTATGTTCAAAATTGCAATTGAGTCTACTGGGTGTGGAATTTTGATAGTTCTAGTCAATTTGCTTTGAGAAATGTGTTCACTGTTTTTGCATATATCCCAAGCTGTAGGGAATTACACACATGTGCATTAATTGCGTTTGTATATATTTTGTCATACATGCCTTCTGCTATCATTGGAAGATGGTTTTTCCGTCATTTATATCCTCGTTGCATTTGACTACAAGTATTTTCTTTGATAGTTTTCTTTTCTTGTGGCACTTTTTCCTTTCGCTTGAACACTTCTTTTATTTTGGAGCAGAACATGGAAATCGTCCGATTATTTTCTTCGTAGCTAATGCACTTATTATTTAGATTTGCGCAATTTCTGAGCGTGTGCCCTTCGGTCAAATATTCAAAAAAGATTACAAGTGCTTTTAGGTAGCAGTTAATTTGGGTGTGTTTTTTCAAACACGTAATATGTGAAGGAAATTGGTATATTCACAAATAAATATCTTTGTATGTTTTCAGTGGGAATTAGGATAATAAAAGCAAGAAACCTTTTTTCCTGTGTTTTGTCGCCATTTCTGTATTTTCGCATATGCCCTTAAATACATGAGTGTCATCTTTAAATTTGATGAACTCTTGTACTTTGAGCCATCTTCGCCTTTCCATAATTTTTAGTCTGATTTCTTTGCTTAAGTGAGCTCCTATCCAGGCTTCTACTTTTTTCGCATATAAAACTCTTATTCCAAGTAATCTGTTGTGGAATATTCTCTTCCAATTCCAATTTTCTCAGTATTATGCTGCCTGCTGTTGATAAAATATGCTCTACATCCTTTTCTTGTAGGAAGATGACAATGAATCCATTCAGAATCTTAATGCATTAAAATATTGAAATTTATATATCTGAGAACTTCTCCAGAGAGATATGTTGTGTTGTCTGTTTTTTTTATTCGTTATTAATCTGAGTGTCAGTCACTTAAATCATTAAGGGATCCATTTTCCATCTCCAGACATCTAGTGTGATCCACTTCGTGTGAAGTTCCTAGCTGTTAACGGCTGAAAGAAAAATGATTACCCTGTTCCTCAAGTTGGAGAGCCTTTTTAATATATCCTAATACGATCTATCCTACCTTTCGTGGGTTATACCTAATTAGACTTAGCCCTATAAGCATTCCACAGTTTGGTTTCGGTCGTGGTCGATAATCAGTCCCTCTTTTCTGGTCCCCTAAGGGGGTTCTTTTGCAGGGGTTCACTATACTTTAATACCAACTACAAATCAGACCTTGTCGGTGACCAAGTTATGTAGTGCTAGTAAGAAAAAAAGCAAATAATCAGAATAAGAAAAAAGCAGCCCTTTCGGGGGAATACGATCAAACTCAAATCAACCCAGACTTTGAACTACAGCGTAACCGAGTGCAGGACCAGGCAACCTAAAGCACCTTCAATCTTCCTTATAGGCTAGATAAAGTTCCTACAACATGTTTATTTTGACATGCTGAAGGAAAAGGTCATCTTCTAGGTGGCTCCATCGATGAGAAATGCCGTTATAACCTTTCAACCAGAGAAAGCAACCTCACACAAAGCGAAAAAAGGTAAAGACTGGTTCTAAGCAAATGCTAAGTTTTTTTTCGAATAAAACTTTGTTTCTGAGTTTGCCATATTTGAAACCCCATAGATTTATACTGTGTTCGCTGCTTGAACACAAAGCCTATTTCAAATCTCTCATAAAATTGTCGAAGTTCTGAATTGTAAAGTTCAATCTGTAAACACCACTTACGCTTAGGCCATACCGATACTTCTTCGTGTCATTGCCACAAAAGATAATACAATTTAATATTACCTATATACTATGATAGTATATATATTTTTCGTTTTATTTTAAGCATTATCGTAATATTACAATGTGATCTGAAATTACTTAAATAAGTATCAATCTACAATTCGTGTTTTCACCCTGTATGAAAAGCAAGGGGTGCGTATGAGTCTGTCACAGCTATAGAAGTGTAAAATGGGTCGCTGGAAGATAGAGAAATGTATTCATCTCATACATCTTTTTATAGACAAGTTAATGATGTATTATTAATCTCAATAATCAAGTGATACTAAGTTATGTACGAAAAAGTACATTGCTTCAGAAGTTTCGCTATTCTTTATTTTTGAGATATAAGTATTAAAAAGGCGTCGTTGGAAGATATAGAAAAGTATTATTCTACTGAATCCTTTTTCATCAGATGGTACATTTTAAGTTAAATTAGGGTACATTAATTTTCTTAAGTTATTTATAATAAACAAAATATAATCATGACATTAAAGAAACTTTAAACCCAAACAAACGTAAGAATCATAACAGCAACATATATTTTTTTTAATAAAACCCCAAATCCCAAACAAGTAGTCCTAGCATTCATTTTACTTCATACAGCTCATAATTATCAAAACACAACAAAAGGGCAAACTGTTCGACCTAACCTATTGTTTGGCACACTTCTCACATTGCCTAATTCCTAAATATGACTAACTCACCAGAAAACTTAATCAAGAAAACAGCAAATTTCAACAGAATATCTTGTACCTATTTACGAGAGTGCTGCAAATAAACTCAAACAACGATAAAAATCTTTCCAGTAAATGATAAAATTGACTTATAGCTAAAAACGAATTTTTTTTACTTAAATTGCCACTAGTATTTATTGGCTAATAAAAATGTCCCAACGGTCTACTTCTTGCTGGCGTCTTACAATTCTAAACTAATTGGAAACAATTCATTCTATGGCTCTCTCGATACTATGGTTTATTTTCTAATTGTATACTTTTTCTCTCCTCGATTAGGCATTTATGTATTTAGCTTTGGAATGGTGATTTGTAGAAGGATTGCTTAGAATGTAAACATTTTGATGCTAGCAATATATTGTTATGAATGTCGGATCTATAGTTGCTTTAAATAAAGTTTTGGTGAAGAAAGACATATTAACGTGGTTTGGCGAGTGAGGGAATCTGCGTTATTTTGAAAAACAAGACAAATATTCCACAACTCTATACGAAAAACGTTATACTGGTAGTTAGCAGCCTCGGAGAGGAAGCGCAAAGTTTATTTGTAGATATATAAAAATGAAGCAACCTGATTAATGATATATTGTAGCAAATAAATGTCTCAAAATGAAAGTGAAATGGACCAAGAAAGACAAGAATTTTATAAGAATTGAAGTTTGCCAGGTCAGAAACCATAGAACGTATGTCTTTCTAACATGATCTATATAAATAGGACTATATTTTTAACCGTGTAAGAAGTTAAATATTGATAGCATGAAAATCTTTATGAGTATGCAAGATTAAGCGAATGTGACTATGACTGACTTAGTAGACATAAATCGCGTGGTGTTACTATGTATGGAATAGATTGGTATTTAAAATGTCCTGTAAATGTGGAAAAAATTCTAAAAAAATTGAGTTGATGATAGTAGCCGAGATTCCATAGACAACAATCATGGTACAGTGAAATTGATATAAGAGGTGTGGTGTAGGATATTTGGAAATAGAACGATTGCTAATGAAGGGAAAATGGCAGGATAGAATTGTAAAGTAATGGAAAAGTAGAGATAAGATACTATAAAATGTTTCGGAATAAGTCATTTGAGTATTTTTCGTTTAAGTTATAAGAAAAAAACATAGTTCATTGTGTAGAAAAACCTTTTAGGCCATCCTGGCAACTGACGCCTAATTAAAGTATATTAAAAAACAAAAAAAACAAAACCCAAACCGAGAATAAACTACGCACACTAGCATACATTGGAAACTAAGAGAATCCAATAAAACTAAGGCCAGCCACCTCCAAAATCTCTAGTAATCCAGTGAAAGGAGTGCAGGAGCAAGGCCCGAGTATAAGGGACAATCGATAGTTACCGGGAGACTAAACAACGTTCGCGAAGATACCCAGAGTAGGACACTCGATAAAATGTAGCTTCATTGTGGGAAAACGCACTTCTTGCATTAAGGTGCACGGGAGTCCCCATCAAATGTATAAGAAGAACGAAAAAAAAAAAGAATAATGGATATTAAAGATGAACTTTAAGCAGAGGGCATCAATGCATCTTGAACCGAGAACACAAAACGAGAGGCTTAAGGTAGATACTAGTAATAAGGATTTATAAATTACGTAAGATAAGGTAGGGTTTGGTAAATTTAATGTCAAAATTGACGTATTTGTAAATGAGTATGATAAGCTTAATGTTGTGTTTATATACCCTCTAAACCAAACTGATAACTTGGTAGGTAAAGTTAGGGTTTCTAGGTTATTTCTGAATGAATTTCGATGATAATTTTCCCATCTGGTCTGAAAAATATGCCAATACCAATGTTATGTTTTGATTATGCTCTGTTACGCCCTTCTATCTTTATTTCAAATTTGTCGTTTTGGGATGAACGCACTTATAGCTTTTGAATTTAAAGTGCCCATCTAGATATATTTTTGAGATAAAGAAGAATAATTATAAACAATAAGCATACCTTGCGTATATATTAAACAGAAACCCATAATTACAATACACGATTGGTGGACATAATGAATTATTTGAGCGCCATTCCGACGGATGACTTCAAAAACCCTTCATCCATGAAATATGTTAATTCCATAACTTTAGCAGATTGGACTAATTCTTCTGCAACTTTTATGATCTCCCATGAGAATTCTTTAGGCGCAAACTGACGTCCATCCGCATAAACATCTTCTTTAATGATGGACCACATATTTGGGATTAGGTTGATATCCGAAGAGGCTGACGGTCAATTCGTTGCCTTGTATGCCGTAAGAGCCTAGGAAGGTTGGGGTGGTGATGGCAGATTGGGATGGAAAGTTCCTTGGTGATGAAAGACTTTTCTTCATCATTGAAGCCTTTGCGATGTTCCGTGCTCTTAAAGAGAATAGATGCTATTAGCGTTGTTCTATCAAATAAAAATGAAAAGATGTAAACAACCTAATGAAAACTTAACATTAATATTGTATTTTGTGCAGAGAAGCTGGGAAAGGTTTCATCAAAATTGATTCACAGAGAAGCGAGAAAACCAACCCATACCAATATATTAGCGTGGTTCAGGCAGTATATAAATTGGTGAGGTACGGAAAAATGTACTCGCTTTATGGGCGTAATGCTGAAAACAGACTTAATAGGTTTAAGGGATATATTATGTGCTTGTGATGCTGATGAAAAATGCTGATATAATAGTGGTTTCTAAGTTCTGACACTATGTGATAATTTGGGTTTGGGAACTCATAAAAAGATGAGATTGAGAGAGAAAGAAGGAAAGGGGATTGAAAGAGAGAGAGCAGGTAGAGAAAGATATAGGAAGTGAGAAAGCAAGAGAGAGAGAGAGAGAGAGAGAGAGAGAGAGAGAGGGTATCAAGAATGCAGAGAGAAGGGAAAAAGAGAAAGTCAGACGGCGTTACAGAGGAATTGTGTCCAAAAGAATAGTAACACTGGCGAGATATTAAGAAGAGAGGATGATATACAGTTGGGGAAAGAAGGGGAGCCAAGATGGTAAGTGTTTAGGGTTGGAAATGGGAAGAATGAGGAAGGAAAGGGTTTGTCAGTGAGTGAGTTAGATTAGAGTGTGAGAGGCGAAGTGAAACAGAATGAAAGGGAGTGATAGGGAGAAGAATTGATTGTGAGGGTCAATTAGGAAGAGGGAGTCAGAGTGAGAAAAAAAAGAGACCGAGAAATTGAGTGGAAAAACTTATCCTTTTTCTCAATGTAAATTTCTATCTCCTTTCTTGTTTTGACCAAAAGCAACTTTTGCTAAGATTGCGTTTCCCCCACAAGCAAGGGACGCCCGCTAGACTCCACCAATTTAGAAGAATAAAACAAGTTTTAGAGAGATAGATAGATTAATAATTTCAGAGATGTTCATTTTCAACTCCCAGCTAAAATCAAACGCTTTCCTAAAGAGATCTTATTTTTATCCATGATATCGATTACGTTAACGTCATTTTAAGTTCAACGCGTACTTTTAACGTAGAAGCCTACTTCTCCAAATAAAACCTATATCATAAATATAAACTTTCTTCTCTAATCAAGTGCGCAAATGTTTTTTTTGCCGTCACCTATCTCCGATCTCCGTGAATATTGACTTACTCCACAAAGTATCAGTGACTGTAGCAAAAAGTGAAAAGCTTAATTACCAATTCCTATATTTTCAGTTTTGTGAAGGTTCCTTACCTAATGCGTATAATCAGTTTAATAATTGCAAATTAATTCTTATTATTAATTACTCTCCAAGTAAGCAATTCAAAATTTTATTTAACCATTTAGCATATTAGATTAATGTTGTAGAGGTAATTA
Source organism: Ceratothoa steindachneri (assembly GCA_963969495.1). Lineage (NCBI taxonomy): Eukaryota > Metazoa > Arthropoda > Malacostraca > Isopoda > Cymothoidae > Ceratothoa > Ceratothoa steindachneri. Next base: position 91,433,823 of record OZ018328.1, read on the forward strand.
TAATTTCCTATGAATGGCTGATTACGTAAAAGATTCAATCTCTCCAGTGCCAGCTTTAGAATAACGATATATAGACATTAAACATCTTTCCTATTAACTCCAAGAAGCCCCAATGATTCCAGAGGGCAATCAAAACAAAAGCAAATGTTTCCTATTGAAATACTTTTATGCGTAGATAGAAGGGGTGTAGAGAGAAGGGCTATGATAAAATGAATAAGGAACGTAGTTAACAGATTAACTATGTATTCTAAACGTGCAACCTTGCAGTCTAAGAAAGGGCAACGCTCGATTTTCTTACCTGAAGATACAAGACGGCAATTTTCCTTACCTAAAGATAAATGACTCCAATTAAGAGAGAAAGACCTAAAATAACGACCTAACTTTAGCAAACTATACAAATATTAGTTTTTCTTTTCCTTAAACAAATAGTAAAAGGAAATGTATCACCTCACAAAAGAGGCAACAGATTGTATTTGTAAACAGGTCTAGACATCCTTGGGTTTGGTTAGCTTTTATAATGTTTTAAAGGTGTTAAATGTCACCAAAACCTCATTGTTTAAGGTAAATGTTAAAATTCTACACCTACATTTTGTTAACCTGAAGAGTGCTCGAAACCATTCCACCTTTTCTTACCTTATGATAATCAACCCATACTTTTTACTTCTAAAGACGAGCGCCATAAACTTATATATATATGATCCCTTTATACAACATAATTAAGTTGAATTGATATAAATTATTGCTTGCTTAATACATAAGGCTGGGTTTTCAGCTTAGCTAACTTGATTAAATATCATCGTGGTTCCTATAAATAAAAGAGCTTTGGGTATCGCATGTGGCTCGATAGCCGCAGTTTGCTCACACCTGGAAAATATTAAGTTTGATTTTCTTTTTACTACTATAGATTTTGCGGTGGGAACGCTCTTGTTAGTTATTGCCATGATGGGAACATGAATGGTAAGAATATAATTCTTCCTATAATAAAAAAATAATTTTGAATTGCTTATATTTAGAATCATTCTATTCCATCTGTCTTTAATGATTGCGGATTAAATGTTCGAGTAGATCTAACTAACTTTGCTTCTGATATAACACACTTTGGATACAAGCAGTTCTAATGCGTTAATAGATCAAAGGTGATTAGGTCAGCTGTAGGAGACGATTACAGTGTCTAATTACCTTGAACAATTATTGCGAAGTTAAGGCAAAATTCATAGTTTTATCAATAGCTTATCCTCATTATCATTTAACAAAATTGAGGAAAATTTAGGTCAATTTAAATCAACATGACACCATTTTAGGCTTACTATTATTTAAATTTAGGTTTTTCTATTTATTTTGGGACACAGCCTTGATTTTTTTTTTCCAGCTGGCGCGATGCAATAATACAACTAATGTGATGCTGATTTCGCCTCGTGAAATGTATCAAATATGGCCATGCGTAGCGTGAACTGCGAGAAAGAGCTTGTCTGTGAATTTGCTCGCTCACAAAATAATTCCTTAAACAAGCTCAGTGACTGTAGAATGGGTTGGAAACACGCTAACCTCGACTTTAAAGAAAGAAAAGGAGGGGGAAAGAGCGATATTTTTGAATTTTTGTGTCGTTTAGTTAGAATCACCACTCTTGAAAAGGAGGAGGCTATGTCGAGTCGAATGTAAAACAGGTTATTTATGAACATTAATTTTTAAGTATGAAGTGTAAAGAGATGGCACTTGCACACTTGAACTCAGAATAATTAATCGGCAAATTAAACGTAAATAATAACCTCCACTCTCTGTATTTTTTACATATTAAAGTTTGAAAAACAAAGGAATTTCAGGCACAAACTATCTCAAAAGTCGGTTCGTAAAGAAAGTATAAGTTTGATAAATACAGGGTGGTTACAAAACCTAAGTAAATTAATTACGCGTTCACAAGAAGAATATATCTATATTTATTAGAGTGCAACTGGTGTTATTCTATTTTATTTATAGAAATGAGTGGAACATAATGGGTACAACTTACTTGCCGAATGTAAGAGACTTGCCTTATGAAGTTGACAGTGAAGGTGATTTTATGCGCATAAGCAGGTTAGGACGTTATTGCAAGAGTACAGTTACAATTCTAGATAAGTAGCAGAAGCCCAGGCGGCGGAAATTATTAACTGTAGCTGTTTCCATATGAGTGATGCGGCTAGCCATGACTGGACTGGAAATAATTCCCGGACAAGCAAAATAGTATTTATCCTGCTGGACGACGTATTTTTCTGTGTGTTTTGTATGTGGGGATTTTGGGTGAGTGAATTAGTTTGTTGCTTATTCCTTAAGGGTTATTTTATTATTATTTTTTCTAACGTGCAATGACTACCGATGCCCTTTTTGTGTTCAGTTGTTTCTAACTAAATATACACAACTGAATAACCTTCCTCAATCATCTTTCTTAGAAATGGTTTTAACAATGTATTGACAAAATTAAGAAAACTTAGCAAAATAAATTTTCTGAATCTACAAGATAAACTGTTCTTAATCATCCCAAGTTATGCTGAGAGCAATTATTATTTAAAAACGTCTTATACTTTAGTTCCTTAATATTTTAGAATCAGAAAACATAACTTATATCAACCCAAACATATTTTTTAAGTGTTCTGCTACCAAACTTTACTGTAGGTCCAGAAATGAATGTTAAGAAAACAGACAAAGATTTCTTTCAATGAAACTCATAAATAACAAAAGAAGAGGCAAAGATTTTCAGCCTGAAAAATAGTGTTATAGCATACAGGGTCAGTCTTAAAATGTTTGGGTCGGGCGATCGTATTGGCAGCCCCCTAGTAACAAATTACTTCAAGTATCACAAACATTTATAAGTAAGGATTTTCCCTTGAATCGTCGTCTTTGTGAATTCAATGAATTCTAAGAATGTGAGAACGCAGGAGAAAGCAAAGGATAAAAATATTTATGCTTTCTGAATCAAAGTAAGTTTCTGTATATTGGAATGGCGAGGCTAATTATTTAATGGTAGCCTTTGAAAGGTATTTGGAAGGAAATATAATGAAATTTTGCTGCCTTCTAAAAATTTAGCCAAGGAAATGTGACGTTGGTAATAAAACTTTGCCGCTACTAGTAACTTTAATTTAGGTGATAGTGGTAGAAACTTTAAGATTCTTTTTTTTAGTCGAGAAAGGTGCTAGGTTTAACAATGAGTTACACCTTTTTAGATGTTTGTCACCCTAGAAGCTCTTTTTAACGTGCAATTCCATCCATGGGTGTCATCAGCTGAAAATTAAGGTTTCTTTTTCAGTAAAAATTGAAAGGTTATTCGGAACGAAAATGCTAAAATTAGGGAAAATAAAAGTGCATGTTTATACATATCAAGAGGAGACAAGGGTAGATTAACAAATATTCGCCCTTTCTTCTCAAGAAACAATAAAATTCTAATTGCTAAGAACTTCTGATCAAGTGAAGAAAATTTCTCTGGGCCAAAAAAATGTCGAAATTGAATTTAATAAAGATAAGGACAAGATGTATGATAATGTGTTTGTTCTAGCAAACGAGAAGAGATTTAATGCAATAGAAAAATGTTCAAAAGGGGACTCTAGAGGTTAATATTTTGTGCGGTTGCCTCCAAGGAATCAAGGTGAATATTTTATTCTTATTTCCCTATGAGAAAAAATCTTATATTATAAGGAAGATTTTAATGACACTTATAAGTTTTGCGCCAAAAGATGAATGTAAAGTTTTAACAAATATGAAAAATAGTGGCCTTTACCTATTCAGATCATAATAGTTGGATAGAGGGTAAATGCTCACCTAGAGTCATTGAGAAGAAAGTTTTTACAAAGAAAAAGAAAGAGGCAAAAATATAACAAAGAGGAGAAATAATAGAAAAAATGCGTTTAAAATGTTAATGCAAATTAGGTAACTTGGAGATAACCTTGGACTGTTAAAATAAGTTTGGATAAAAATTATCCATAGAAATGAATTTTTATGATATTTTATTGTGAAAGATATTGCATGACGAGTATATTTATCAATGCCATTTTAATATTTATGAAATTATTTTAAAACCTTTTAAAATGTAAAAGCAGCGAGTACGAGAACCTTTACGACTGAAAAGTGGTATTTTATGTTTGCGTATGAAGTCGCTATGAAGAGACACTAACGTTGTAGTTGATTGTGTGCGATGAAATGTGAGAATTAATATGCCTGCAGTCACTTGTCAAACTTTGCTCCGCCAATAGGCGACTGATTCCCTACAAACGTCGAATTTTTGTCTCCGCTCTCGCCGGTGAATCGAACCTGGTACTCAGGTCTAGGAAATCCAACGTCTTATCCACTAAGAGCACTTCGATTTTCTTGATGTGTGAATGGGTTCGGTTTCGCAATAAATATTTGCCTAGAAACTGCGTCTCTTTTGTAAATAACCATCCAATTTCATGGCTTTGAAATCTTGAGTCCCCCTTCCCCCAACGAAAAATATGTGTCGCTTTGCTATTGTTAACTCTCATTCACATTTTAGTGGAAGAAAATTGCCAGTTTTATCCCAAAATGTTTCATCATTTGTCATTGAAGAAGTCAATGGGAGAGAGAAAGTGGAACAATGCCTTTCTGAGTGTCTGATGGCCTTAGCTTTGCGTTCCTCATGTCATTATTGTTTTGTTTTTTTCTAACTGGTAACCTACAGTTTAAGGTAAGTAAAATAGGTCTAGCCAAGGATGGAATTTTCATTCTTTATATAAAGACCATGGGAGAGATAGATAAGGATAACAGTTGGTAAATAGAAATAAGTGGGATACTGCAAAGTGTTAACGATTCCTAATGCACCAACAACCCTTATAGCTGCATATAAAAATCAGTGTCTATATTGTCCTTGATTCGGAGCATTATGCATCTATGGTAATTCAAAAAGTCAAATCTTTCTTTAATTCAATGATAACCGCAGATTAAGTCATCTTCAAATGTCATTTTAACTAATGATTCACATTAGTTCCAATTAGGATATTGAAATCAGAATCCTATTTAATGAGGCTTTATTTACTACAAACAGAAATGTCTTAATATAGTATGTAGTTGTAATGAAAGAGATATGATGATGGTCTTGCTTGCTTGGCTATATGGCTCTTACTGTTTCTTTAATTTCATTCGCCTCTTTTGTTCGTCTACACTTCATTAAATGCCCCATTCCCGTTCCCAATATTAGCAACCTTATGGGCATATTTCATTTTCACTAATAGCAGAGGAATGATTATTACGACCTCGTTCGGTTGTTGAAGCTTGAGCTAAATGCCTCCCGGATGAGATATGCTGAGGGCCTCGTTTAAAAGGGCATTTATTTAATTTTTTGTTTCCTTAATTTTGTACGGCATTTGTTTGTTTGCCATTCATTCATTTCCACTTTATTCTCTTTAGGCTTGTGACCTTTAAAACATATTTGCTTTGCTTTTCATTTATAACAAAGTAGTGACTGCTCTGACATTGTTCGTTCGTTAAGATTTCAGCTAAATCCTTCTGATCGAGTCATCAAATTGAATCAAGATGTTAAAGATTTACAAGATTTGCGTTGGAGTTTGAGATCCAATAAGGATGAGAGAAGAATCCTGAGATTATTTTTTAAAGTTAATCTTGAGAAAGAAAGGGAAACTTTTTTAAACTAATTAATAATTGTGATCCTCTGGGAAAAGAGCGAAGATAGACAAGTATAAGGTCTGAATAGCTCTTCAGTATCCAGCTTCTTCCCATTTAGCCACTGTTTTCCTTATCTATCTCTTCCATGTTTTTTTTTCTAGTGAGTGAAAAGGCCTTCGTTGGTTAGCCATATTTCGCCTACGTTAAACTTCAGGGATTAATTTGGAAAGAATGCAAAAACACCCAAAACAATTAGAGTGACTTTGCTGGAGAGCGGTAAAAAAGGTTCCAAAAGGAAATGGTCAAGTTAGGGCAAGAGAATTTATGTTAGAATATCGATCCATAAACGAAGACCATATAGGGAATCTAATACAGGTGTTATGGCCAGGAGGACACGAAAGGTTTAGCAAAAGAGAGAGGCCTATTTGCTTATCAGCAACAATAGAGAAAAACAACCTCCCCACAAAAAAAATCCAAAAAACATGAGCCCAAATATTTTTAATTCCAATTCATATTTCGGTCAAAAAAGGCCATTTTATTCCATCAAAATACAAATGAGAGTCAGCGTTAATAAATCGACGCCATTTTATTCGATGGAATGTAGGGGGTGGGGTGAACTCAAGATTTCAGAGCTATGAAGTTGTATGGTTATACCCGAAAGAGACGCAGTTTCTAAGCAAATCTTTATTGCGAAACCAAACCCATTCACACATCAAGAAACGCGAAGTGCTCTTAGTGGATAAGGCGATGGATTTCCTAGGCCTGAGTACTAGTTTCGATTTTCCAGTAAGAGCAAAGACAAAAACTGGCCAATTGTAGGTAGCTAGTTACCTATTTTCAGCGCATTCTCTGTCTAGTGAGCGCAGGCAGATTCATCCTCGCGTGTCATCTCACTCAACCAAGCAAAAAAAACAGTGTCCTTTCCTATATGTTTCCTCCACAACCACAACACACCACTCTTTCATCCGAAGATCTGTCGTAAAGGTTCTCGTATCCACATTCTTCTGACCTGGAATGAATGGCTCTCCCTTGAGCCAGGGATGGCTCCTTACTCGCAACTTAGTAGCAAAACACAGTGCTGCTACTCTTTCTTTCCCTTACCGTCACATAAGTTACTAGGTACCTGTTGCCAATAGGTTGTTGGAATTTATCGTTCTGATCTTTATGTAATCTTCATTCTCCAGTCAGAAAACCCTATCTATGATAGAAAAGGCACAAAGAACAAAGGATAACAAGTTTTGCCTTTGTTAGCGAAAATGAATTGATCTGGCACAGTCTCATATACCTCAGTCTCGCGACCCAGGAGAATGAAGCCTGAAGAAAATGGCGATGTTCGGTAGAGTGAAAATTTTGGAAGTTACACAGCTCAATAATATCGGAGGAAAAACTAAGAAAGAGGTTTAAAACGGGAACGCACGCATCTCTCTTTGTCTTTTGCCACTCCATCCCATCTAATAGTATACACACCAGTCACCTTTAATTGAGAACCTAGAATATAGTTTCCTTTCTCCTTGTCACCAGTTCTGTACTAATATCTTTACACTGCTTGCAGCCAAGTTGAAACAATTAAATCAACTCTAAGAAACACATTTTTTTGTGTGCTATAAACCTAAGTATTAATGTTTATTTTCTAAAACCCAATCAAAAATTACCAATCTTCTCTCAATAATTTAACACCAGAAAGTCTAAAAATTCGAAAATAATTCAACTTGCAACTCCAAGCATTTTAAAAAAGAAAAGAAAGGCCTTCTTGGGTTCTCGAGAATTTGTAATATTGTATTGTGCAAAAGTCCGCTTTAATTATTGACAAAATATAAAGCCTTCTTACGTCAACTATGTGATCTTCAATTTACAAAATTTCAGTAAAGGTGGGACAATCACGTGACTAATGTGGTATCATTGAAAACTTATTCAAGTTCGACACATACATTCCTGATGTAACCTTAAGAATTGCACTATCTAGGGATTTGAAATATATGTGCAATTAGAATGAAAAATATATAAATAAACTAGAATAACTCCCCTTATTATCTCATAAGTCTAAGAATATATCTTACTCTTATTAGAGTTTCACACATGAAATATTTTTCTCTGTCATTTCATGTGGAACAAATTTATCCATATATTGTCGAGACATTCCTATATGATACTTTGATGCCTTATGAAGATCTCTGACTGTCCTTTTAGGATTTTATATATATAATTGCTCATCAAAATTCAAATGTGGCAACAGAATATACATAAGCTTTGTGATAAAGAGTTTTTTTATCAAGATAAAAAAAAAATGCAGGTATATTCGTAAACCCTGAGGCCAAAGGCAATTGAGTTTATAAACTTAATCTAACATTTTGAGGTGAATATTCCATTTATATATGTTAAAACAATATTTATTTCTTATCAGAATCCGGGTTTTGAAAGTTTATCTTAAGACAGATTGATGGAGAATGTGTTAAGGGTCTTTTGAATATACTTTAATCCTATAAAATTTTAGTCAAATCTAAGTTTACTTCAGGTGAAAATTTTAATTAGCAGCAATATGGTTAACATAACCAAGTTTTAAGATAAAAACTACACCCTACAGTCGTTTGAAATAGCCACTTAATGTCGGTTTAGTTTTTATCAAAGGAAAATATAAATAAAAATGGATAATACAATTTGAATAAAAGATTAATGTAAATGATGATGGAGAGGGAGCAAACATTTGAAAATTAAGGCATTCTCTTTGATATAATTGATTTAGAAACGGTACGAAGGACCCCAGTAAAGTGCCAATTGGCAAACCCCAAGAAGAGGCAGGTTATGCTTCATTTACATGTTGTTCCTCTTCTTTTGAAACAAACACGCACGTATGCCTATGTTTACATTTATACCCCTGAACATTTAATTTACCAAATAATTTGTTTGCTTAGAAAAAGAATAGAGAAAAGGCGAACAATTTGACTTCCTCGAGTTAATTTAATTGAAGTCTTAGTACAAATATTAAAGCCAATTAATCCACTGTATTTTTTTAGTTGAGTGGGTAAATAAAATTTATAAAGTATATAAAGGCAAAAAAATTCATATAGTTTATGAGGATTTCATATGATAAAATCGTATATTAAAGAAATTATACTAAATAAACTTTCAAAATAACATATTGACATTTGCAAAAATAGACAATTATTTTTTAAGTAACATTCTTGATATTTCTTGATTCATCAGGCAAGACTTTGCAAGAAAGGAACCAAAAAACGCCAGAATTTAAAAAAAAAAATTCTTAATGACCTGTGTTCATCATTGCGCCAAAGTAATGAAAGCAAAGACTGCAACACCTTATATTTTTTAAAGTTTCATCGTTGTCAAATTTTGCTCTGTAATTAAAGTATTTGCTTGGTAAGCAATATTTTAGTTTTTTAATTTATTTAGTCTAATTTCTTGAATATGCGATGGTGTCATAACAAATATTCATAAAATATATTAAATGCAAGCCCCTATGTATCATGTAAATTTCATTTTCCAACTCATATTTTTGAAAATATTTTAATAAAACTAAATCGTTCTCTTATTTTGCTCGGTAGTGTATACATAATACACACCGTTATTAATCTTAAAAACTCATCCTCCATTATAATACAAGCATACTAACACAATCTCTTGAACTATTTTGATAGATAACAAAAATATGGTAGTAGATATATAGGTGTAGATTTAAAGAAGTGCATATATAGAGAAAAGATAGCACAAGAAATTTAAATTGTGTTTGAAATCGCTTTCGGCTTAATTTAATATGAAGAAAGATAAGTAAATGCCATAGCGTTGGAATGAATATGACATTTTCCTTTACGTTATTTGTTCGCTAAACACAATAATTATATATTTTGCTTTGGATTTTGACACAAGATGATATCAGACATGTGACCACATATTACGTAAATTTTTGCCTAATACATTTCTAGTCAGCCAACTTTAAATTAGCGAATACAAGGTTCAAAGAGAAATAATAAAATGTCTTATAAATAGATTCTAAAAAAGCCACCAGTTGCAACAACGAGACCTTACCAGTTCTAAAATTAGAGAACAAGTAAGCCATCGAGGAAAAAAAAAATGAATAATATTCAGAAATGAAAACTTTGATCAGGTTTTCCTGAGACTCGAGTAGGGCGGCGAGGGATCGGAGTATCTTTCGGACAAATAATGAGGTCATTTAAAAACGGGGAAATACTGATAATAATAAACCACAAGAATTGCTCATTTTGCAGCAAGTTTAAAAAAATACAAAGTAAACTTGCCTAAATTGCCTATTTGAAAATTTCAAGTGCGTTCTTTGACTATGATTCGAGAAATTAAATCATTTTCGTTTGGCTGATATATTCTATATTTATGAATGGTTTAATCTTGCAGCCTTTTAATGCCATCGCTTTATGTAGGGGTAAAAACACAACCATCCTAATCTAAGCTTTCCTTTGTAAACTTTAATAAAACGTGCCTCGCCAGTATGACCGAAATGATTGGAACTGATGGATTAGTCTGCTGTAATTTCACGAGTTTTGATTCGGTTGACGACATCCTAAACTCAATCTGCCTTATACAGACCTATTTTGTCTTACACTTTTTCTATCCTTGGGATATACGTGCAATAATACAAAATAGTGTACAAGGGGTTAAGTAAGAAGGAAATAAATGCTTAGGCAAATTACGTGGAATTACGTATTTTTTTAATAAATATAGACTTCTGCAGAATGTCTTAGAACCTGATATAGATTTCCTTGTACCAATCTAGTGGGCTCTCCTTATTGAGAAAAGTTTAAATTTTTAGACTATCCATCCATTTAAATGTTGAAAACGAATAATTTACTTGTACCTGGTGATATCAAAGAAATTATACAGGAACCACGTGATGATTGTCTTTTTTCTCTTTTTATATGTCTACCCCAACAAACGTTTATCAAACAAAGTACGTTATTAAAACTTTCTTACTTCCGTAATTTATAGAAAATAATTTAAAATCGTAGAAATAAACTAAAAAAACAATTACGTTTCCCATTTAAACTAAAAAACGTATCAGTGGATGAGACTACGAAACATTTCTATGTAATATTAATGAGAAAGTCTTAAAACTATTTTTAATTGAGTGTATTGAACCCCTCCCCCAAGATTGTTAATTAGAGTTCTCAAAAAAAGGCCTTTATATTTTCCATCATATCAGAAAGGAAATTAGTTCTTTTAATGAATCGTTTTAGAAGAAAACATGTCTATATCCTGAAAATATATTTTTTACAAATAAATCCAATGTTTTTATAAACAAATGCCATAGGAAAGTTATTTAGAATAAAAGATCCTTTACCTCTTAAGCACGGTAGCCATTTTGTGTAACATTTTAAATGGCCGAGTTGTATTAGCACAACTGATTTCAACAGCACTGTCAGGAATCTTAACTTTAAAGTAATCGCATCCAATTATAACCTGCAACAGTTAAGAAATTGGAGCTATTATATATTACTTATCATAGCATAATCTCAAAGACGAATCTATTTTAATACATTTACCTAACTATAAAAATAATAGTCTCTTAACTAGCGATTTTTGATGTTCATATGCCTTCTTGAATCTATAGTTAAAAGAATCTTCTCAACAACAAATAAATAACTGAATAGAAACTTTTTTAATCATTCGAAATTGGAATGTAACAATACGTAGTTCAGCAGAATAAGTAGGAAAGATTTTGTTTATTGTGGAGTTGCGTTTGCTTTATTATTAACAAAATGACCGGTTTTTTGTAATTTTTGTCAGAATTTTTTCACATTTCCTAAAGTTTGATGGCATTTCTTATATAAATGAAAAAGAAGTTCAATTAATAGGTAAAAAAATAATGAGAAAAGGTCAAAAATGATATAGCTTTAGCTTTAATTTTAGTTGCCTAATATGTATTGATTCTTTTGATAGTATGAGGATTAATAGAGGAAACCTATAGGTGTGAGGGCCACCAGGTATGGGTGTGCGTTGGCAGTCTTACAATTGAGCTTGATCTGACTCCTAAATGTTCTTTTGGGTAATCAGCTTGTAGGCTGGTTTCGAAAGAAAACCTGGATGTTGTCGACTTTAATTTAGGCTTAAGGTTACCACAGTTCGGGCATGTAAAATTGTTGAGTTCTCCGTTGTTACTTTGACCGCTCACGTCTTTGGTTAACTATCAGTGTTAATACTCAGATTGTTTTGATTATGAACGGACGGATTGAGGACGAGGTACAGACTGAGGATACTAATAATAATATCGCTAATAATATAGTAATCAAAATGAGTATAATGAATAATAATGAGAATTTTTCTGCCTCCTTATTTCTACTAGCGCCAATTAAGGAGGCGTGGCTTCTCTTCTCTTAATCTGAAAGCAGGGCGGAGCTTATCAAATCAAAGGTATGTGCGTGTATTCTGTAGTATTACTGCTGTGCAGAGCTTGTTGGCTCAAAGGGTGTGTGTTTGTATCCAGACAGTATTTGTCTTTAGAAATGAAGCCATGCTTTATCAACCAACATTTAGAGCAAAATTGATTTTGTCTTTCACTGGTTCCGTTCTATGTGTGCACAGCTGTTTCCACCGTCTCTGTTTATTGCTGTGGCCAGCCCTTCGGCTCGCATCTGTTTCATAATGTATATGTGCTTGTACGTTTGCATGAGAGCCCAACGATTTCCCTTACCTTCTTACAAAAATAGTCTGCTTTACATTGATAAATATTAAACTGTAGATTTAAATGATTTACAAGTATTTGCTTTGCCTACATTAATTCATTATTACGGGATAGTATATTATTTCAACTTACAATTTGTGTTTCCAATTTCAAGGCTTCATAGGTCGAACGGAGTGTTCATTTTTGAGGTGCTGGTTGGCTCTACTCCACATTGCAATTGGGCGCTACAAAGGCTCCCCATCCAAACCAAGGATTATTAAAAATGAGGCTCTTTGATTTCTAATATACACTCACTCGCTGGTAAATAATTTATTGAATCAATAATTGTTATTATATATATATATATATAGTTATCAGTTATCATATCGGGTCTTTCTACCTTTTATGTAGTCCCAATGATTATAGTATATGGTATACATTTCGGTTCACAGGCGAACGTTCGTTAGTCTTATATGGAAATATCTACAAAATATTGAGTCATGAAAACTATTGGCTTATTTTCATTATAGTAAGCCATGGAAATGGAAAGAACGCATACATTTTATCTTCTTTAGATCACCCTATTTTACAATGCAACTGGTTTGAAAAATAAAAGAATGACGGATCATGTAATAATGTTTAGATTATCATCCTTCTCTTCGGTGCCTGGAGAGGTTTTCCTTTGATTCTCTTTAACGCTATTGTTCTCTGTTTCATCTTTTTCTCCGTGAGTCTGAGTCTTTGAGTGTCGCTGATAATTACCATTATACGATTGTGGGCGCTTCGTCGGTTTTAACCTTTCTACTGAGATAGTACCTTGTTTGTCATTGGGAAATTCAACTTGTAGACCTTGTCGTCGCGCTTGACCACCGGGAAAGGGCCAGCATATGGCGCTTCTAAAAGTTTGGGAACACAATCAGTTCGGACCCACACATGGGTTGCCTCACGAAGAGCTTTGCTTACGAAACGTTTGGGCACCGAGAGCAGGTGTCTTTCAGATTCCTGTGTAAAGGGGACTTGTGCCATGTTTGTGGCTAACTCTTTAATGGACTTTTAATCGGTTTTTCGCGATGGGGATGAAACAAGGGTTTTGGACACAGTAGTGTAGTTCCTGTAATTCTTGTTAAAAGCGAAAAACATGAGCCATGAGGTAGGGAGCGAATGCCCAAAAGGATTATTGGAAGGGCATCCCCCAACCTTGTAGACGGGCCATTATGGCGCACTTTAGAGTTCTGTGTGCACTTTCTGCCATCCCCTGTGTGATTGGGCGGAAAGCCGTAGAACAGATAGGATGGAAACCAACGAGGGCTGATAATTCTTTGAACAGTTCGGACAAGAATTGGGCTCCTCTGTCGGTTATCACGTATAATGGGACTCCAAATCTGGAAACCCATCCATCTAAGAAGGTCAAAGCAACCGTTGAAATACTTGTGTCTCGAATCAGTAATGCTTCAATCCATCTTGTACCCGGGTCAATGCAGGATAGGATATATCTGTTATGAGATGGGTAGGATTGCCTAGGCAACGTCCATGGCAGTAGTGGTCCGACGGTGCCAATATGCACGGTTTTGAATCTTGACGAGAGAATATTAATGGGCAGGATTGGAGATTTCCTGGGTGATAAAACTTGAAGGACTGACCTGAGAGGCACTCCTGTACCCAGGTCCTAAGTTCCTTGTCCATATTAGGCCCAAAATATTGAGGCTTATTTAGACGGAGGGATGCTTTAATTTCAGGGTGGGACACATTATGCAATTGATTGAAGATAGTCCTACTGCATGCCGCAGGTACGAAAAGCCGTTTGTATTTTATGTTCCTTAACACCATAGTTGAACTTCTCCCTGAAAAGCGAAAGATTTTAGTCAGACTGTAGTTCTTCTGTTTTTTCATCCTAATTTTGTGTTGCCGCTAAAGCTCGGAGGTCAGATGAGGCAATTTGGACCGAATTGACTTCTGCAATAGTCAGGTAGCAACACCGTTGTCTTGATCACAAGGGTAGGTGATGTTGCTAAAGGATTTTAAAATTACCACCTAATGGCGCTGCTGCCTGTCTGTGAAGAGAATGTCGATACTAACGGATTGTGATCCGTGCATAAAGTAATATGGTGACCCGCAATCATGTGCCGGAAGTAGATCACATCAAGATATGATTCACAGAGTTCCCTGTCATATGTGGAGAAAGCTTTGCGTGTCTTGAATAGTTTGCTCAAAACAAAAGCCACTGCTTGCGATGATCCATTTACTATCATGTGAATGCCTCGTATTGGGAGCAGTCTGGCACCAGTTGATGTAGTGTGTCGTTGGACAGCGGGCGACAGAGGTTAAAAGAAGTAATCAGAGCTACCTTAGTAATAATGACTGCTTTTCTGGCAGCATCATTCTATTCGAGCTCACGAGCCTTAGGTTGCAGATGTACGAACTCGGTGAGCGGGGCTGCAATCGCGGCAAAATCTGGAATCATCCTTTGATAGTAACCAAACATGCTCGAGTTTCGTCGTAGTTCCTTATAGTCATTTGTTAATGGCATGTTCCCAATTTCCCAGATTTTCTTAGCTGGTGGGAAAATTCCCATAGCCGAAATATGATGGCCTAGAAAATCAATCTCTTCTTTTTCTAATTCCTATTTCTCCAGGGATATTCTTAGACTTTTCTCGAAAAGGATTTCGAATACTTGATCTATATGATCCAAATGGTCTCCAAATTCTTCGAAAATATCAGAATGCCATCTATATATATATATATATATATATATAAACTAACTGTAATCCCAGAAACACATTATCACCTTGACGTTGGAACGTACAGATTGAACTAAAGGTATGTCATATACTCTCATAACTCAAATGAAGTTACCACCATGGAAAAACAAAAGATTCCGTGCGGGTAGTATCAATCTTAAACTTTACGCATGCGCCTAGTTTCCCTTTCCCGAAGAAATGGAACCCAGAAATTAAAGCAAAAGTCTTCAAAGGTCCCATCCCCATGCCCACGGATTCTTACTTCGGGGAAAAGCTGGAAGAAAGGGACTTCACCCAAGGAGAAATAGAAAAAAAGATCATTGATCTAAAGACGAATAAGTCCGCTGGCCCGTTTTCTTTTCTATGACCGCCGGGTTTATCAGAATTTGATGGTAAGCACGAAGTGAATGCAACCTGGATAAAAGTATATTACCATGAAGGGGGTTTGCTACACTTTGAATTCATGGTAATGGATATCTGTAGGGCTTTGTGAATGCATTAAGTGTGCAAAAATCGCACACCACCCTGTACTTACACGCTGAATTCTTCAGGACCATGTAGATTGGCGAAGCCCACGGTGATTTTGACGGGCGCACAACCCCCTCCTTCAATAGTGTTTAGAATGTTGCTTTGGCAACTGGTAGCTTTTCTATTGAAAGAGATCTTGGTCGCACCAATGTTTTTGCTGCACTGCCGGTCTCAATTGTATGAGTCACGGAATTAGGCGATGGCGGGGCGGGATTAGTGGCCGCAGGTATGTACAAGGCTTTATACTTCTATAATATACCCTTGCAACTGGGCGGTAGATGCTGGAGCTAAGTAATAATTAGTGCTATGCAGGCTTCAAGGATTGTTTAACATTTAATTTGAGCTTAGTTTAATTATCGATAAGGACGCCGCGCGCAAAATTCACCAAATGATTAAAGTACCACAGAGAGTCAATCACTAATAATGGCAATGTGGTATTCGCGACCACAAGTGACCGCCTAAATGACCGGAGAAAGACTAGAAATAACTATATCCGCGTGTACTTCGCCGTGCACTTTTATTTTTACCACCATTAGGCGTTGTAATATTTACACTAGGTTTACGTAATTCACTCATTCGCACCAGATAAATTGGAATTATTGACACACTTGCCTCCATATCGATTAAAAATTTGCACTTTATTTTATATACTTTTCCGGCGACGGAAAACACTGACGGCGTGCCACCAGCTACACTTGTAATGACATGCCGTGCTAGTTTTCCAATGCGGCTGGCGAAGATGTCACGGAGGACGGTTGAATTTGAACCTGTCCATCAGCAACAAGGCTTGAAGAATTTTGAACTCTCTAAAATATAAATACGATCGACAAACCTCTGGTCTTCGGTTCCTGCGAAGAGATTGCAGTCCTATCGTTAAACTATTGGCCCTATAGTCGTTACTACGCGGTAAAAACTTACAATGGCTTCCATTAGGGTACACCCCCTTAGGCGCTGAGCGCGCACTTAATGTATCTTGCAAATTATTTATATGGTTATCAAACCAATGATTTCAATCGAGAACTCTCATATCGGGATAAGATGTGGCACTACTTTCAATTGTATTACTAATATTATTAACGCTAAGACACTGTGCCCTATTAAAGGGCATTAGTTAGTCTACAAGCTGTCCTAGCTGGGCCAGGGTTCGGTCCTTATGGGTGGCGATTATGGGCGCGATGTTTGATGGCAGGGATTGAAAAAATTATTCCTCACAAGTTCTTTTTCAACTCCTACCTCCAGGTTGATTAGAGGTCGATCAGTGAGTGTCGATTAGGCAATGAGCTTCTCGATGAACTCTGCCTTGGTGCTTTCGAATAGCACGATTTCTTTGGTCCTTAGAACCTGGTCATTTTGGGAGGACCCGACTGTAGCTGGAAGTCAGTCGACAGTCTTGGGAGATAGTGGAGCCAGAACGTGAATAAATTTTTTTTCCTCCTTATTTATTGTCCATCTATGAAACTAGACTTCTACTATCTTAAATCAACTTGATACTGCCGTCTCGTTAAAGATGGGTGGCTTGATTGTGATGGCATTCACGATTTGCCGTTTCTTCTTATCCTGTTTGGTGATGGTCTGACGTTTCCATATTTACAATTGACTACCTTTTCTTCGGTCGAAAAGGTCACCAGCTGATAGGTGTGAGTGTCACCTGTTATAAGGTGCGTTGGAGGTCTTACAGTACAGTTTGGCCTGACTCCAAAGTGTTCTTTTGAGTAAGAAGATAACGGCCTAGGTTCGAATAGTAACTTGGTTGTTACATGGCAGAAGGAAGGACTCAGAAGAAAAATGGGGGATTTTTTAGGCTTTAATCTTGGCTTAGGCTACCTCAGTTCGGGCAAGTGAAATTGTTGAGTTCTCCCTAGTTCGTTTGTGTACTCACGTCTTTGGCTGACTATCAGTGTTAATACTTTGTGCTTCTTGTAAGCCTCCTTTTGCGTCAGGTTGTTGTGACTATGGACGGACGGATTAAGGAAGAGGTACGGTCTGGTGATAATAATAATAATAATAACTATAATAATAGACTAATTGTAATGATAATAATGAATAATAATGAGAATGTTTCTTCCCGCTTATTTATACTAAATCCAATTAAGGAGGCCTAGCTTCTCTTCTATTAATCTGAACGCGGGGGGAAGCTTATCAGATCAAAGGTTATGGGTGTGTTCTCTAATAAGAATGCTGGGCGGAGCTTTTCTGGGCAAAGAGTGTGTTTATATAAAAAGCGTATCTTACTTTGGGAACCTAGCCATGATTTGAGCCTTTTACAGACCACCCGGCCAGACTAACTGTATTGATGAGATAATGATCAGGGAAATAAGGAAAGGATGTGAGGTAGATAGTTATTCTTGGTTACTTTAATTTAAGTTCTCTGGACTGGGAAAATATGATAGGAAGGGATACAGCAAGTAAGTTTATAGAATGCTTTGGGGATAATCATTTGACTGAATTTGTCAATAAGAGAACAAGGGGTGCCAATATATTAGATCTGGTACTTTCAAATGATGATCGCTTGGTTCAGAAATTGACTGTCAGGGAAGCATTGGGAAATAGTGATCATCAGATGGTTCGTTTTAACTTGGGAATAGTGAAAGGGAAGATTACGATAAATTACGAAACTTGCTAAATCAGATAAGGTGGGATATAGAATTCAAGGGGAAGAATACTTATGAGATGTGGGACACTTTTAAGACTATACTAAACATAGTCCAAGTGCAGTGTATTCCAATGAAGGCTATTATGAAGAAATGTAGGAAGCCGTTGTGATGGAATCACAAGATAGCTAGGAAAATTTCTGAGAAGAAAAGTGCATACCAGAAAATACAGAGAGAAAGTACTTTTGAGAATTTAAATCATTATTGGTTGACTAGAAATGAGCTAAATAAGATTATTAAGAAGAGAAAAAGGGCGTCAGAAATTAATTTAGCTGAAAATAATAATGAAGATCCCAAAAATTCTTTAGCTATTATAAAATTAATAACAAATCTAACAGTGATAAAATAGAGCCTATTAGATATGAAGGGGTTTTAAAGAATCTGATGAGGAAATAGTAGAGATTCTTAATGATCATTTTTCCTGAGTATTTACAGAATAAAATTAAGATAGATTAATTGATGATAATTCAAGTTCAAGGGAAGCAGTGTTGAATACCGTTAATGTGAACAGGAAAATAATTAAAGGGCTTCTATTGAAGTTAAGTGCTAGTAAGTCATCTAACTAAGATAACATTCATTCTAGGTTACTCAAAGAAGGAAGTGTAGATAGTATTTCAGTAGCTCTTGAGAAGTTATATACTAGATCACTGCAGTTTGGAGAAATACCTAATGATTGGAAATTAGCGAATATAGTGCCAACTTTTAAAAAGGGATGTGAAGAGGACCCGAATAACTTTAGGCGGGTAAGCTTAACTTCTATCGTTTGTAAAATCCTTAAGAAGATAGTTAAGAAGGTGATTTATGACCATCTAGAGTATAGTAAGTTAATAATTAATGCTCAGCATGTGTTTTGAAGAGGTATATCGCGTTTAACAAATTGACTGGATTTTATGGATTATGTTACTAAACGATTAGATAAGGGAGAGAATGTTGATGTAATTTACTTAGGTTTTAGCAAAGCTTTTGATAAGGTTCCACATAGAAGACTAGTTCACAAATTAAAAAGGCATAGGATATGTGGCAAAGTTTTGAATTGGATAGCTGAATGGCTGAAAGACAGGAAACAAAGAGTTGTGCTAAATGTGGTCAGGTCACAGTGGAGGGATGTTATCAGTGGCGTACCTCATGGATCCGTTCTAGGCCCTTTATTATTCATAGTTCATATAAATGTTCTTGGGGAGGGTGTGAATAGCAAAGTGTCAATTTTTGCTGATGACACTAAATTGGTGGCTTTAGTCAAAGAAGTTGAGGGTAGCTTTAAAGTGCAGAGTGACTTAAATAAGTTATTGGCTAGGGCTCACAAGTGGCAGATGACTTTTAACCTTAAAAAATGCAAAGTTCTTAACATGGGAAGGGATGATAGGGAATTTAATTATGAAATGGATGGGCATTGGCTAAATTCAGTTGGGGATGAGAAGGACTTAAGCGAAGTAGTAGATAGGTCACTGAACTTTTCAAAGCAGTTTATTTATTAAAAAAAATGGAGCAAATGGGGGTGCTAGGATACATTAACAGGAATGTTAGCTACAAGAGTAAAGAGTTTATCCTTAAACTCGATAATTCGTATGTTAGACCATATTTAGAGTACTGTATACAAGCATGGTCACCACATTTAGACATGATATCAACATGCTACAGTCAATACAAAAAAAACAAACAAAAGTAATACCTTCCCTGAAGTACCTTGAATATGAAGATAGACAGAGGGTATTAAATATGTTCACATTTGAGAAAAGATGTGTGAGGGGAGATATGATTAAGCTATTTAAAATATGTTCTGGGATGGATAAGTTAGATTTTAGCAAGTTATGTGAGTTGGAAGGTAGTAATAGGACTAGGGGTCACCACTTAAAAATTAAAAAAACAGAAGTGCAGGTTGGATGTTAGAAAATATATTTTCTCCAATAGAGTGGTAGATTACCGGAATAGTGTGCCATCTGAGACGGTAGATAGTCCAAACTTGAATGTATTCAAACGCAGATTAGATGATTTTATGGGGAGAGAGAGTTAACTTTGGGTGGTATTCTGGACTCATTCCTGTGGATGCAGTTTTTTATTATTGTATATTACGATTGATTTTGATTTTGACGAATATTGATGATGATGCTTTTTGTTTTTGACACATTGCTGTGTATGGTTTGAATTGTATATTGTAGATGCATGATCGGACACAATCTTATGGATTGTTTAAATTGTATATTGTAGATGCATGATCTGGAACAATCCAATGGATGTATATTGTGGGTGAGTTTTGACACATGCAGATGACCTTTGATAGGCCTATGTGGCTTTTGTCGTCCGTGAAATTATGTTATGTTATGTTTAACAACATTTATGGAAAAAATGATTTTGTCTTTCACCGGTTCCTGTAAATTCTGGTGGATCAGATAAGATTCCGCTTTATATTTACAAAGGTATTTCCGCCACCTTTGTTATCTCTCTGGCCAGACCTTTGCCTCGCATCTGTTTCCTAGTGTATATGTGTTTGTACGTTTACGTTGAAGCCAAATGATTTAACTTGCCTTCTTACAAAGATACTCTGCTTTACTTTGATACATATTAAACTGTAACTTTACATTATTTACAAGAATTTGTCCTCAAACATGAATTCATTATTAATGATGGTATATTATTTCAACGTTCATTCGTGTGCTCATTTGTGAAGTTTCCTTTTTTCTGTACTCCACCTTATACTTGGGTGCTAAAAAATCCATCTGATAACAGCAAAAACGAATTGACAGCTAATTAAGTAGAACCAACAAAGGAGGACAAAAAAACAGCTGACGAGGACGTAGAAACACGAGAATTAGTGAATGAACTGATAATAATGATACATTGCTAGCATATATAGTTTTCTTCAAGTGATAGTGAACAATAAATTAGCAAAACGATATGTAAAAATAATACAGTTTGTGCATTTATATTTGAAATACAACACAATTTTATAATCAGAAAGGATGGGTGGTTTCATGGAATGTCCAGACTCTCTCTCTCTCTCTCTCTCTCTCTCTCTCTCTCTCTATATATATATATATATATATATATATATATATATATATATATATATATATATATATATATATATATATATATATATATATATATATATATATATATATATATATATATATATATATATATATATATATATATACGTAGGTACTTTTTGGGGTTTGGGCAGAAGTTGGTTGAAGACCGTTAGTGAATGGGAAAATTCTTATGATTTCAGTGGGAATGGTTTATTTTCAAATTTGAGGGGTCTTTTAAAACAAATATTTCAGAGTATAAGTTGGCTAATGATTAACAGGTAGTTGGTACACGATGGGGTTGCAAAAGAAAGACAATGACAAAAATATATCTTTACTAGCAACAAAAATAATATATAAAAATACACATATATTGGGTTTAAAAGGAATGGTCGCACAGATGAAGTTAAATGTCTACGCGAGACACAGGTGTGTTAATTAGGGCATTTAAGTGGTCGGGTTTAGGTCGGTGATTAAAAATGGATTTTAAACTGGACACGCACACACAGAATGGATCTCTTGGGTAAGCCAGACTGTAGAATAATCTGCAGCTGCAACGGTTACAATTTCTTACGTACTCGTTGCGAGGTAGGGTCAGTCGAAATGCGATGACTGAGATAGGGGTAAGTCGGGTTACCTCACGCTTCAAATAACGGAGCAAACATAATTGGCTATCGGAGATGGGAATCCTCGTCAGATACTCGCCGACTGACTATGGCAGAGTTCACGGATGTCGATTTAGCCTTTGTTCTCGAATCGAAATCGTCGTTGTTCCCGATCACGGGGTGCGAGCGTTCATCAGCTCATACCCGGGGTTAAGCGATTAGTCTCTTAGTGTTCATTACTAAACCGAGTCGTCGAAGGATAATATAGATGCTCGGTGAGGTGGCTTTAGATGACTTGGTTGCCCTCCACACACAGGTGCGATTTTGAGGAAAGGTTGGTGACTCCTTCGAGTTGGAATTGAGATAACGTTGGTGTAGAATGTTCGATGAACACCGATCTATGACGGAAGGCAGGAATACTGGGTAAAAGGCGGCAATGGGAGACGATGAAATATATCCCTAAGAAAATACTGCTGCTGTGTGAATAACGGCGTGCTTTCAAATATCTATGCGGTGATCTGAGGACCAAGTAGGTACAGAAGGGGACGTGGTTGCCCTTCGACCTTATTCTTATACAGGTAACTTTAATCTGAAGTAAGGTTCATTAGCGAATAAGTATTTTTTTCCTTTGTTTGAGGAAATATAGTTAGAAAAAATAATCATGTACAATCGATTACATTTCTGCTAGACGTCCTTACAAGTTAGTTTTTACGAGTATGTCCAGGATTTCTCATCACTTTATATCCTGATGCCTAACAAACTGCTATCTCTTTAAACTGCTATAGTGTCATTTTATCAACAGTAAAGATCACCAATTACAAAAAATTACCATAACCTCTTCCTTCATACTTCTTACTATCTTTTACTCTGCCCTTGTGCTATCTGTTAAATTATTTTGTTCTTCCAATTTATAGTGAAACACAGGCTCATATTTTCCTAAAACACGCCTGCACTTTTTAAATATTAAAATAGAAAAATTGGAGATTCATTATCTTATAACCTTCCAACGAACCTTTTATTTTCCTCTCTCTAAACCTCAAAAGACCTTTAAGCCATCGATTTAGCCGTAAAACATGCTGGAGATCTGCTGACTTGCAGAGACGTGACTAGAAATTGGATTTCCAAGATATGATTTGTCGGAATCTATACAAATTTCTCTACGCCATTTTCGACCAAGGATTTATTTATGACCATACATATTATCTCTGAAAGCAATTTTGTTAGTCGGTCATTTTGAAAGGTTCAATGGACAGATATACCTTGGATTTTGGAGAGTCAGCACAGATTGAATGATTCTTAGTAAAAAAGTCGTGGATCTAATTTGCGTCCTCACGATGATTGATTAGATGGATTTCAGCGTGAGGAGGGCTAGGTGGAAGTAATTGTTATAGCATTAATGATAAAAATTTCTTTACAGAGCGTTGTCCTATATTAATCCTCCTTATCGATGTCATTATCCAGCATAAAAACAAATAATAAAACAAATAATACTTTCAAAGTCCTTTTGAGAGTATTAAAGTTATGGAAAGAGAAGCTGTGTCTAAAGATTATGCCTAGTAAAAAAAAGGAGCATTAGAGACTAGGGAGAAATTGATATCCTAAAACTTAGCGTACGTTACGTCGCTTTGCCTCTATTTTTTATGAAAGTTGCGCTATACTTGACTATATGATTAGTTAAAGCAAATGACAGCTATCCGGTAATAATTAAGACACTAACTTACCCGAACTCTGAAAGTAACATTTGAGATTCATGAAATCACCTTAATTTAATTATTCAATCTAAATTCAACGTAAGAGACCACACTGACATGGACCCAGACCATTGTGCCAAAAAAAGATAAAAATAATTAAACAGGAATGACTTGTTAAGATTAAAAGAGGATAGGACATTTTAGAAAACTCATTCTCAGCCAGAGAAGTCCAGCAAATACACTCTGAATCCTCTTTGAATAAGGGCATATAATTAAGGAATAACTAATATTTATGGTTCCTAAACCCAAGTTCGATACTTAAATGAGGGTCATGAGAGTAATTTTGAGAGTCACGGATAGTTTGAGTATCTGCTACATTGTTGCGCACCTTGTTTCAACTATACACTTTTTAAATCCATGACTTTGTTTCTGGTAATAGTTTTATTTCCAAAATGGTAATGCATTATGCTTGTTTTGGTTTTGGTTACCGCACTCTCTTCGCACGCGAGAGAATCCTGGATTGGGTAATATATTTACCTAGAAAAATAAGTTAAAGCGTGAATTGCACACAGTTCTTCCAATATTTGTCACAAACCATTAGTTTCCTGGAAGGATGTTGCTCAAGTTATGCTTTTTCGCCAGAGAAACCTTCCATGGAGTTCTTTGAGTTGTTATGTATAGTACAATATGCAAAAAGTATCATAACATTCGAGAAGATCTGGTCAAGGCAACAACAGTGGAAAAATTCAAAACAGTTTGAGTAGCAGACATTAATGGAATAATGAATCAGTGTTACTTTCTGACAATAACATTAACCTTAGAATTGATTTTAATTCAGATAATAATTGTGGCAGGGACAAAGAAGGAATTTATACTGTAGACGGATAAATCTCGATTTTGTAAAAGTGCCTTCAATGATGGGTTTTGTATTTTCAGAGCATAAGATCACTTTGTGGTGGATATTTTCTTTTGCAATGCCCTTTCAAGAACCATAAATGGGAAGACAACTTTAAATCAAAGAACTCTGATGAAATAATACTTAACTCATTTTGTATCGAGAAACACTTGTTTCTCAGCGTTGTCAACGCTAACTAAATGCAGTTTTATATTATGCTTTATTAATTCTGAATTTTCTCAAGGCTCGGCCTTTGTACTCAAGTATTTCTTACATAAATGTGTTAGAAGGTGATTTCACTTCACTAAGAGTTACTATTAGTATCTGATATCCGCTGTTTCACTCGATGAAAGATACTCAGAAGAGTTAAGTATTAAATCAAAATCTGAAATTGAGATATCTCTTATGTGAGAAGTAAAGGTATAGAAGACTGATTTAAAGATGTTGCTTGGCTCGCGAAGCTCACTCTATCGTGTAACATCTTCATGCACCTGAATGAAGTGAATTCAGAGATGTTAGACATAAACGATATAAAAAAATTTTCGAAGCTTCTCTGTAGAAAATTAAACCCTCTGAAAACATTTAATATTCAAAATTTGGCCTTAACTCAAAGATTAGCCCATTTTGACTAAAGCTGCGGTAAAAGATATTTATCCATTTCCAACAATATTCATTTTTGAACAAGTGTTTTAATAAAGGTCAATTATTAAAATAAAGTATAATTTTAGTTTTTTCTTTATATTTAAAATTTATTAAATTTCTCTGTGCCTTAGTTTGTTTGTAATATAAGTGTATTGAATAAAATATCTAAAGTTATAAATAAATATTAGCTAGGATCGCCAAGCCAACCAAGCGTGTAATTAGTATCGCAAAAACAAAGGTTTGGGAACCACTGAATTAGAGTTAGGAAACACGATCTTTTTTGAAGTCTAAAAAGAAATACCATCTGCATTTTTATGAGTGATGAAACAACACATGTCACATAAACATAGATAGAATATGCATTATCGAAAACTAAATACTGCAGAAAATTGCCAACATAAATTTGATACATTTGGAGAGAAGGATAGAAATGAACTGCTTGATCTTCAGTAGCTTTGTAATTTTGACAAGTGAAAACTTGATTCCAACATATTATTGATTGAGCCCTTGTAGCTTATAGTTGTTTGTTTGGATACTGTTTGTACCACCAATATTAGTTTCACTGTAGCACAAAATAAGTTTGAGTAGTTTTCAAACTACGGGTGATTAGGTACAGTTGACGCAATGCCGGTAAAGGCTATCTCAGGTAAAGGAGGAAAGTTTTAGGAAGGACTTAATATGGCTTTTTTCAAGAAAACTCCTAAGCAGAAATACATACCAGGAAGTTTGTCTCCCTATTTATAAGGTTAAATGTGTGAAACGTTTAATTTTTTCATTTAAATGTTATACTTGGTTCGACCCCATAAGACAGCAGACAACTGGTCGACCCGTTTTGTCTGCGCTAATTGAAGTGCGAAACCCTAAGACGCCTAATGGCCTGAAAGCCCACCATCGCAGAAAACCGCGGCATGTTTGAGAGCCTAAAAGGACCCATCTGGAGCTGGACGAAGTTTTGCCTCGCCGACATAGGAACCATCTCGCGATCGTGCTAAAAGGGTGAAACTACTCTCACTTGCTGATGCATCGGACCCTGGAACCATCCTCTTTGGTCAGAGGGAAAGAAACCACATTTGACCCCACTATTCATCCTCCGGCGCAGAGTTGGAAGGTGTTATACTCCGCCTCCCCGCACCGTTAGTACCTTTCCCCCCTCGTCAGTACCAGCTATTCGCGTCCCGTTGGACTCTACACAATTCTCCCCAAACCCCTCAAGCTCCTGGTACTCTCGATTAATTTGCGGGAGTTTACCCCGAAATCGTTTTACCCGCTCCTCCAACGCAACGTATCCACTATTGATTCCGGTTCTAACTAAAAAACAAGATAAAAGTTCATCCATAATAGTCATTGTCAAGAGACTAATATTTGAACCTTGCGTCAAGGCAAGAATTACTCCCTCGGACCAACTCTTCCAGGTAACAACACCGCGCAACTCTCCTGTGCAAGTGCTCTCCCCTACACTTCCCCCACTGTGTAAGCCTCCCTCGTTGGTTTCGTATACGCTTGGGTCATTCGAGCCAACCTCAGTCAATATTGTTCGTTCGTTTGCACGTTGATCGTACCCGCCAAATCTCCCCCTCCATTTTAGCCACTGAGACTCGTGTAAGTCTAATGTGTATATAGCTTATTTTAAACCTCCTTTTAACCTTGTAAAATAATATTAATTTGCATATTAGTAAGGTTATTTTTGTTCCTCTTTTTCCATTGTCCTCGAATATCCAAGATTGGCGATGATTTAGCCTACTTACATTCAGTTCATTTGCTCTCTGCTTGTATTGCAAATCTCTCCAGCCAATAGACGTCATCAACCTCGACTTAGAAACGCAAAAATGGTTAACTTGACTCTATTCTAAGACATATAGTAATATCTATTTTATATTGAATTGATATCATATCTATTGGGGGTAATCCTGGTCAATTAATTGATTGAAATTTGATCAATCTATTGGTTAACCTTTGTTAATTTGTTAATTGTTGGCTAATCTTGGTTCCGGTTCAGGAGTTTAAAAGGTGAGAAATAACCACTGCATGCCTAATTGCAAAGTGTATTTGTTCCCGTTCCCCTTTTGTTTCCGGTCAATTGATTTTCGAGTGACCGTGTTAAACTATAAATTTTATTTCCCCACGGAATTGAATTGTTGTCCTTCAAGACCTCATCTCATGCCATAAATGAAGGTATGGTAAAAGTATTGTTATTCTTTGTAATGCTGTCCTAGGAGTGCTGTAACTATCGTCTCAATCACAGTAAAATCACGAACGCAAAAGCTCTCTTGCCCCTGTATCGTACCCCCCCACCTCATTTTGTTCTTCGTGTTTTCTTTGGTTTAGCAAAACCATTCGCACTCCCACTCGTGCTTGAAGAAATCCATAATTCTATCATATTATTGTCGTGCGTTAATCTATTTCTTGTTGTTGTGCCCATCTTAAAAAGAGCAGCATGTCGCCGTTTGAAATTGTCAAGGCCCAAGGTGAGTCACCTGGGCTCAGTGGCAAAAATCTGATAGTCTATGGCCAGAAAAAAGAGAAACATGCAAATTAAGAGACAGAGAGAAAAGAAACGAGAAGAAAGAGATGAGGAACGAGAAGAATGAGAAAAGGAACGAGAAGAAAGAGAAAGAATTCGCTCTTACGAACTGGAAATGAGCAGAGCAAGGAACCAGACACTCTCCATAAAATCTTCAAGTTCTAGATTAGACGCACCACAGTCCGCGACCATAAAACTCCCCATCTATAAAGAAGGAAAGACTTTAACTCTTATCTCACCTACTTCGAAAAGATCTTCGAAGTGAACCAGTAGGACAACAAGACGAACGGTCTTGCACAATTATTGCCCCTGTTGAGCTACCAAATAATGGATATTTATATCTTTCTCCCATCAAAGGTAACAATTGATTACTCATCGTTAAATGCCGAGTTGATCGGTTAAAACATGACCCCGGATTTCTACTGAACAAAATTTAAGCACTGTCGCATTCAAGCAAACCAGACCTCCATACATTTCGGGAACTCCCTAAAGCGTCCTTTTAACTTTTGGATTAAAGATCCAAGGTGCCTCATGAATACGATGCCCTAGTTGATTTCGTCCTCAACGACTAGTTTCCTTGCATCGCGCCCTTCGGAAATCAGATCCTTCGTGAAGGAACAGAGGTGCCGTACTCTCAAGAAATGCACCGAAGAGCTTGACGTCTACGCGGCTAGCCACAACTGCTATCCGAAGGAAGCAAAGAATTTAGAACCTAAGTCCAAAACCATGAGGAACAAATTTGTTCCTAATAATGAGAATAAGTTTGTTAAGGTGACTGGGCCCGCCAAACTCAAACCTATCTTCTCGTTGAACACCGTGATGTTAAGCCCTTTGTCCTCAACCTCCTGCTTCATTGATCCCAATGCGGACCATCCTGTGCTATTCCTGTGGAGTTCCCGGACACTTAAGGTCCAACCGCCCTTAAAACTCGCAGTTTAGGAGCACCCCGCATTCTCATCAGGTACACCAGTTTACTGCCACTTCTATGTCCCAACCGTTGCAAAATAAAGCCCCCTCTTCTTCAAACCCGCCGAATACTGCTGACAACCAGGTAAAAGTATTGTTCGATAAAAGTACCACTGAGGCCCTAAAATTTGAAACTGGAGCAGTGAATGGGTATCGGATCTCTACCCTCGTCCGTAATACAATGTGTACGTGCATTGTTGTATCCGACGAACTATACCTTCCTGTGGCTCCAGATCACGATAAGTTTGCCGTAGTGTATGATTACTTGGGGCGCTCCAATAAATTCACCATTGTTCACTGCTACATTAAGTGCGCGTATTTTACTGATTGGGCTAAAGTCGTTGTAGAACCCCATCAAGTTTTGCTCTATCCTAATTGGACAGTCCCCGTCCCCTCTGGGTTTCATCCGGCCCTGTGGCTCAACCCGTTACTACCAGTTCCCGAGCGAAGAAGGAACTGAAAGGCTTTCTACATTTGGAACGTCCGTGTGCCCTTAAATTCCAGAGTGCGATGTCCCTTGTCTTTACCATAAACCAGAGGGAATGTGAGTCTCTTCGTGCCTTGTCATCTAAAGTTCAGAACAAAACACACGAAAGTGTCTGAGGAAATAAGGTGATTTCCTTCCTGATCAAGGACGACCTCCTGTATGGAATGTCCATCGAGTAAAAATGACACCGAGTCCCGCACACTATGTGTATTCCGCTCCCACGTCTCTCCAATCTTGCAACAGGCTCCCGATAGCAAATTTACCGATAACTTTAGTCAAATGAAGAAAACTCAAAGGATATTCAAATATTTTTATTAGCCTGGCGCAAACGACGAAATTGTGTGATATTGTCGTACCTGCGACATTTGCCAAAATACGGCAATAATAGGAGAAGTAACACCTGCGCCTTTGCAGAAGGGACCACTAATATCTTAACCCTTCTCCCGAATAGCTATCGACCTAATCAGACCGATCCACCCGCCGTCGATCGAAGGGCATAGTTACCTTTTAATGCTGGTCAACTTTGCCACTCGATTCTTCGAGGCTGTGACCCTCAAGCAAATCGATATCATCTCCTGCGCTGAAGCCCGTATTTCTATTACTTCCCGTGTAGCCCTGCCCGAGGTAATCCTCTCAGATCGTGGTCGTCAATTCGCCTTAGAATTAATGGAGTACGTTGGTAAATTATTGATGATCCAGCCCCTGTTTTCCGCTCCTTTTCCTCAGAGTGGGAATGGAATATGCGAGAGGATAAATGGAAGCCTCAAGGCCATTTTCAAGACACTGAATGGTACCGCTTCCTTTCGGTAGTCCTCTTTGCCTAGCGCGAAATTCCCCATCGTACATTAGGATTCGCTCCTTTTAAACTTTTATATGGTAGAAACGTCAGAGGCCCACACTGAGTATCCTAAAAGAACTTTATTCCAATCAGAAATTGGATAAAAATATTCAGACTTCTTACTCGTATCTACTGGATTTAAGAAGGCTGGAAAAGTGCGCCGAAATTGCTTCTCAGAACGCCAAAATCAATTTTTACAAATATAAAACATACCTTGATTATAAGTCCAAAGAAAGGAAATTTAACCCCGGAGAAGAAGTTTTGGTTATCCTCTACACGGACAATAACAAATTGTTGAGCCAGTGGATGGGCCCCTATCTCACTGTCGAGAAGCGTGGCCCCGTCGATTACCTTATTGAAACCCACTCAAGAAGGAAGCTTTTTCATGTTAATATGTTCAAGCGGTACCACCGACGAGCGAGCATCAACCAGATAGTTTCAATCGACAAAGAATCACCCATGGAATTTCGATAACCCCTGTACTCCTTTTGCGTAATTACACGTCGCCTGCGTGGAATAAGACAATGAATACCTTTAGCATGTCTTTCCCGACCTTAATAATTTCCCACCTGCGGAATTAAGATCTGCCAGCACCTATCATCTCTTCAAAAGGATCAACTATAAGCGCTCCTGAATCGTTTGGATGACGTCATCACCGAGATCCTTGGTTGTGATACACACTTTGACTACAATATTCCAATATTCAACTCACTACCTAGAACCTATCCGTTTCAAACCATAAACCCCTGCCTATACACTCCTTCCAAGAAGCATTCAATAAAGAAATAGAGTTATTGTTACTCTATTGTTATGGTTACCAAGGCTGATAGTTCTTATCGAATGTGCATCGATTTTAGAAAGCTAGATTCGTTTTATGCATTTGATGCCGAACCCATCCCCACCATAGATCAGAACGTCCCCTTTTTTGAGAAGGCCAGGTTCATCTTCGAGTTGGATTTATGCAAGGCCTATTATCAAATCTCCCTATGGGAAGAATTGATTAATTTTATTGCTTTCCCCACTGAGAAGGGGCTTAGGGAGTTGCGACGGCTCCCTTTTTGTCTGGTGACGGCTTGCAGCAATTATTTCCAGATGATGAGGACGATTTTAGGAGGCATACCCAACGTCATCTTCTATCTTGTTTATGTTGATGTGGCCACCGAAGATTGGCATCAACACTTGAATAACCCTGCAAGCCATTCTCTATCGACTAGGGATGGAAGAGTCTCAGAGATAAGAGTAAGACAGAGAGAGAGAGAAAGATGTGCGCTGCCGCGCTTTCAACGGAGAGAGATATAAAATAAATACCTGGGCAACCCATTTTATCCTCGCTAATGGAAGTGCGAAATCATGAGATGGCGTGGTGGCCTGAGATCCCGTTATCGTAGAAAATCGCGACATGTTTAAGAGCCTAAAAGTTTCCATCTGGAGCTGGACGATGTTTCGCCTCGCTGACTTAAGGACCTTCTCTACGGGCGGAGGGAGGAAAACTCCATTCGATCCAGAATAAATCCTCCGGCCCTATCAATATCCTCTGCCCCCTCCCTTCGTCAGTACCCGCTATTCGCGTCCCGTTGAACTCTGCACAATTTTCGCAGAACCCCTCAAGTTCCAGGTACTCTGGATTAATTCGCGTGAGTCTACCCCGTACTCATTCTACCCGCTCCTTGAACGCAACGCGCCCAATCTCGATTCGTGTTCCAACTCGAAAGCTAAATCTAAGTTCACCCCGTAATAGTCATTGGTAATAGACTATTATTTGAACTTTGCACCAAGGCAAGGATTATTCCATCGGACCAAATCTCCGAGGTACCAGCAACTCTTTTGTGCTAGCATTTTTTCTACTAACTCCTTCCTCCCCAATGTAGGCCTTAATCGTCTCCTTCGTATATGCTAAAGGTCATTCGACGGACCCTCGGTCAATATTGTTCGTTTGTTTTTACGGCAAGTGTTCCCGCCAAGTCTCCCAATTTAGCCACTGAGACTCGTGTACGTCTAAAGCCGTCATTGCCCTCGGCTCACAAAAGCAGAAAGGGTTAACTTGATCGTATTCTAGCTCAGACTAACTACATTTGGTATGCTTAACATCGTTGAAATTGAAAGGTTTGTTTCCACTAGGCTAACTGTAATACGGTTTAAATTGTTTGTCTGAGGAGAGTTGTTTGCCCCTTCAGCCCATAGGCCTCTAGGTAATTCATTTTATGCTACAATTATTTTTTTTTTTAGCCTAATTATTGAATAATCTTAATTTATTTGCTGTCTTTGCCCATTTAGCAAAAGATTTCCTTACTCGAAAAATGAACTAATAACTCTTTATTTTCTCCCTTAGAGCACACAACAAATTATATTACATGAGTTTTTTAACGTTCAATAAGAGAAAAAAACAAACTATTGAACATTCAAAACAATAATAAAAAAAAGCATTAATTGAACGTTCACAAAATAATAAAAACGACCTTTCAAACGGTCAAAAACATGGGAAAGAGTTGAATATTCTGCACAGATGTATCCTCCTCAAAACGCTATTTTGAAATTAACTTTCCAATTGGTAGAAATATACATGAAATATACAAGAAAACTTAGGTAATAATCAATAATATTTTAGACCCATTCTAAGTCCAGAGATTCAATAATAGTTTTTCATTAGAAGTTTATTTTTGTTTTGGCAAAACCATTTTGAGTTATTAAATCTGCTCTAGATGGTATTCATACCCTTATATAATTAATACCAACTTTTTTGACCTTGGGTAAAAAAATTCAAAGACATTCTAATGAATGTATTAATCACACAACGTTTCAAAAAGAATGATTGAAAAATAAAACAGTAATGATTGTAATACTTAATAAAAAATAAGCACAACTAAAAACGAATTATATGATATCATTTTCACACACATACATATGTTTAATTTATATGGTTTAAATTACGTCACGCGGGTAGTTACTGTTACTATTATTTATAATCTCGAGAAGTCAGGATAGTCTTTAACGTAGTAACAACCCGTTGTTCGATATCGGAACCGCACACCCTTATTCTCGCACCAGTCATCATGAAGAACGTTATTGAAGTGTTGCTTTAGATTTCATCGAGAATAATTACGAAAATCAAATATAAGATGAGTTACAAGGTTCAGAGGATCATTTATCTGTTAAAAATAATCCAATATGTTGACTAATCCAGAAATGCATCGACATTGTCAGAAGAAGAGAGATTTATTGAAAAACGAGTCATTTGAAAGCCCGTTTGATCTATGCGAACGATCATTTTGTCAACGATTTTGAACTTTGTAGTCGTATGCTATAGTCTTTTGAAACCAACTATGAGGTTTTCCTTACAAATGGGGTCGGGTATGTCTTGCGTAAATGTGGTTAGGCTGCTCTTCTCAAAACCACTGATCCAATAGTAAAACTTTGAGTTGAATCTATTGTTATGGGCAGTTTTTCGGCAACATAAGTTGGTATACTCTATCAAATTAATAAATCGTTGAATAAAGAATACCACATAAATATTCTGGAAAATTTGGGGAAGAATTATGCTTACAAGCTTGTCCTAGGAATAAGATGGGTCTTACAACGAAATAAAGACAAAAAAAAGACAGTGTATTTGGCTTCTTTCTGGCTAAAGGTAGCTAAAACAATACTTTTGAAATGTCCATCACAGTCGTCAGACTTCAAATCGATAGAAAATTTATGACTTCCAAAGAACCTATGCATTAGAGAAGGGGGCAGAGATGAATGGGACAAATTCCATGGGAACTTTGTTTTAAAGTTGTCAAATCTATAATAATCTTTTGTAGAGTTTCATTAAGCAAAAGATTATACTATTAAATCTTAGTTATAAAATTGTGTAAAGTATAAATACTTTTTAAATGCAAGTTTTGGTTAAAAGAGTTATAATTCCTTTATTTTCTATCAAACATGTTGAAATTATGTATGTGTATCTAATCATAAATTCTTCTAATTACTCCCAAATTTTGTCACCTTTCAATAAAGGATTCATGAACTTTGGAAAAATACTTTACTAATTATGCCATTAGCTTAACCGCACCAATTTGTCTTGGATATTTTTCCATCTTTCGAGCGTTTTGGCTCAGTCAACGCTGTTAATATATTAATAATAACAGTTTTCTGTGACGGTAAACGAGACGACATAAAGGCGTGTCTTTGAAATCAGCTTTTTTGGGCTGATGGATGGGTCATCCCTAAGTGGAGTCTTCCAGTTCAAGGAGGATAGGATCACCTGCTGGACCTGAAGCAGAGCAGTTGTCTAATTATGCCATTACCTTAACCGCACCAATTTGTCTTGGATATTTTTCCATCTTTCGAGCGTTTTGGCTCAGTCAACGCTGTTAATATATTAATAATAACAGTTTTCTGTAACGGTAAACGAGACGACATAAAGGCGTGTCTTTGAAATCAGCTTTTTTGGGCTGATAAATGGGTCATCGCTAAGTGGTGTCTTCCAGTTCAAGGAGGATAGGATCACCTGCTGGACCTGAAGCAGAGCAGTTGTCTAATTATGCCATTACCTTAACCGCACCAATTTGTCTTGGATATTTTTCCATCTTTCGAGCGTTTTGGCTCAGTCAACGCTGTTAATATATTAATAATAACAGTTTTCTGTGACGGTAAACGAGACGACATAAAGGCGTGTCTTTGAAATCAGCTTTTTTGAGGCTGATGGATGGGTCATCCCTAAGTGGTGTCTTCCAGTTCAAGGAGGATAGGATCACCTGCTGGACCTGAAGCTGAGCAGTTGTCTAATTATGCCATTACCTTAACCGCACCAATTTGTCTTGGATATTTTTCCATCTTTCGAGCGTTTTGGCTCAGTCAACGCTGTTAATATATTAATAATAACAGTTTTCTGTGACGGTAAACGAGACGACATAAAGGCGTGTCCTTGAAATCAGCTTTTTGGGCTGATGGATGGGTCATCCCTAAGTGGTGTCTTCCAGTTCAAGGAGGATAGGATCACCTGCTGGACCTGAAGCAGAGCAGTTGTCTAATTATGCCATTACCTTAACCGCATTAATTTGTCTTGGATATTTTTCCATCTTTCGAGCGTTTTGGCTCAGTCAACGCTGTTAATATATTAATAATAACAGTTTTCTGTGACGGTAAACGAGACGACATAAAGGCGTGTCCTTGAAATCAGCTTTTTGGGCTGATGGATGGGTCATCCCTAAGTGGTGTCTTCCAGTTCAAGGAGGATAGGATCACCTGCTGGACCTCAAGCAGAGCAGTTGTCTAATTATGCCATTACCTTAACCGCACCAATTTGTCTTGGATATTTTTCCATCTTTCGAGCGTTTTGGCTCAGTCAACGCTGTTAATATATTAATAATAACAGTTTTCTTTGACGGTAAACGAGACGACATAAAGGCGTGTCTTTGAAATCAGCTTTTTTGGGCTGATAAATGGGTCATCCCTGATCGGTGTCTTCCAGTTCAAGGAGGATAGGATCACCTGCTGGACCTGAAGCAGAGCAGTTGTCTAATTATGCCATTACCTTAACCGCACCAATTTGTCTTGGATATTTTTCCATCTTTCGAGCGTTTTGGCTCAGTCAACGCTGTTAATATATTAATAATAACAGTTTTCTGTGACGGTAAACGAGACGACATAAAGGCGTGTCTTTGAAATCAGCTTTTTTGGGCTGATGGATGGGTCATCGCTAAGTGGTGTCTTCCAGTTCAAGGAGGATAGGATCACCTGCTGGACCTGAAGCTGAGCAGTTGTCTAATTATGCCATTACCTTAACCGCACCAATTTGTCTTGGATATTTTTCCATCTTTCGAGCGTTTTGGCTCAGTCAACGCTGTTAATATATTAATAATAACAGTTTTCTGTGACGGAAAACGAGAAGACATAAAGGCGTGTCCTTGAAATCAGCTTTTGGGGCTGATGGATGAACATCCCTAAGTGGTGTCTTCCAGTTCAAGGAGGATAGCATCACCTGCTGGACCTGAAGCAGAGCAGTTGTCTAATTATGCCATTACCTTAACCGCACCAATTTGTCTTGGATATTTTTCCATCTTTCGAGCGTTTTGGCTCAGTCAACGCTGTTAATATATTAATAATAACAGTTTTCTGTGACGGTAAACGAGACGACATAAAGGCGTGTCTTTGAAATCAGCTTTTTTGGGCTGATGGATGGGTCATCGCTAAGTGGTGTCTTCCAGTTCAAGGAGGATAGGATCACCTGCTGGACCTGAAGCAGAGCAGTTGTCTAATTATGCCATTACCTTAACCGCACCAATTTGTCTTGGATATTTTTCCATCTTTCGAGCGTTTTGGCTCAGTCAACGCTGTTAATATATTAATAATAACAGTTTTCTGTGACGGTAAACGAGACGAAATAAAGGCGTGTCTTTGAAATCAGCTTTTTGGGCTGATGGATGGGTCATCCCTAAGTGGTGTCTTCCAGTTCAAGGAGGATAGGATCACCTGCTGGACCTAAAGCAGAGCAGTTGTCTAATTATGCCATTACCTTAACCGCACCAATTTGTCTTGGATATTTTTCCATCCTTCGAGCGTTTTGGCTCAGTCAACGCTGTTAATATATTAATAATAACAGTTTTCTGTGACGGTAAACG
Source organism: Ceratothoa steindachneri (assembly GCA_963969495.1). Taxonomy (NCBI): domain Eukaryota; kingdom Metazoa; phylum Arthropoda; class Malacostraca; order Isopoda; family Cymothoidae; genus Ceratothoa; species Ceratothoa steindachneri. The sequence goes on from OZ018328.1 coordinate 91,470,254, forward strand.
AGACGACATAGAGGCGTGTCTTTGAAATCAGCTTTTTTGGGCTGATGGATTGGTCATCCCTAAGTGGTGTCTTCCAGTTCAAGGAGGATAGGATCACCTGCTGGACCTGAAGCAGAGCAGTTTTCTAATTATGCCATTACCTTAACCGCATTAATTTGTCTTGGATATTTTTCCATCTTTCGAGCGTTTTGGCTCAGTCAACGCTGTTAATATATTAATAATAACAGTTTTCTGTGACGGTAAACGAGACGACATAAAGGCGTGTCTTAGAAATCAGCTTTTTTGGGCTGATGGATGGGTCATCCCTAAGTGGTGTCTTCCAGTTCAAGGAGGATAGGATCACCTGCTGGACCTCAAGCAGAGCAGTTGTCTAATTATGCCATTACCTTAACCGCACCAATTTGTCTTGGATATTTTTCCATCTTTCGAGCGTTTGGCTCAGTCAACGCTGTTAAAATATTAATAATAACAGTTTTCTGTGACGGTATACGAGACGACATAAAGGCGTGTCTTTGAAATCAGCTTTTTTGGGCTGATGGATGGGTCATCCCTAAGTGGTGTCTTCCAGTTCAAGGAGGATAGGATCACCTGCTGAACCTGAAGCAGAGCAGTTGTCTAATTATGCCATTACCTTAACCGCACCAATTTGTCTTGGATATTTTTCCATCTTTCGAGCGTTTTGGCTCAGTCAACGCTGTTAATATATTAATAATAACAGTTTTCTGTGACGGTAAACGAGACGACATAAAGGCGTGTCTTTGAAATCAGCTTTTTTGAGGCTGATGGATGGGTCATCCCTAAGTGGTGTCTTCCAGTTCAAGGAGGATAGGATCACCTGCTGGACCTGAAGCTGAGCAGTTGTCTAATTATGCCATTACCTTAACCGCACCAATTTGTCTTGGATATTTTTCCATCTTTCGAGCGTTTTGGCTCAGTCAACGCTGTTAATATATTAATAATAACAGTTTTCTGTGACGGTAAACGAGACGACATAAAGGCGTGTCCTTGAAATCAGCTTTTTGGGCTGATGGATGGGTCATCCCTAAGTGGTGTCTTCCAGTTCAAGGAGGATAGGATCACCTGCTGGACCTGAAGCAGAGCAGTTGTCTAATTATGCCATTACCTTAACCGCATTAATTTGTCTTGGATATTTTTCCATCTTTCGAGCGTTTTGGCTCAGTCAACGCTGTTAATATATTAATAATAACAGTTTTCTGTGACGGTAAACGAGACGACATAAAGGCGTGTCCTTGAAATCAGCTTTTTGGGCTGATGGATGGGTCATCCCTAAGTGGTGTCTTCCAGTTCAAGGAGGATAGGATCACCTGCTGGACCTCAAGCAGAGCAGTTGTCTAATTATGCCATTACCTTAACCGCACCAATTTGTCTTGGATATTTTTCCATCTTTCGAGCGTTTTGGCTCAGTCAACGCTGTTAATATATTAATAATTACAGTTTTCTGTGACGGTAAACGAGACGACATAAAGGCGTGTCTTTGAAATCAGCTTTTTTGGGCTGATGGATGGGTCATCCCTAAGTGGTGTCTTCCAGTTCAAGGAGGATAGGATCACCTGCTGGACCTGAAGCAGAGCAGTTGTCTAATTATGCCATTACCTTAACCGCACCAATTTGTCTTGGATATTTTTCCATCTTTCGAGCGTTTTGGCTCAGTCAACGCTGTTAATATATTAATAATAACAGTTTTCTGTGACGGTAAACGAGACGACATAAAGGCGTGTCTTTGAAATCAGCTTTTTTGGGCTGATGGATGGGTCATCCCTAAGTGGTGTCTTCCAGTTCAAGGAGGATAGGATCACCTGCTGGACCTGAAGCAGAGCAGTTGTCTAATTATGCCATTACCTTAACCGCACCAATTTGTCTTGGATATTTTTCCATCTTTCGAGCGTTTTGGCTCAGTCAACGCTGTTAATATATTAATAATAACAGTTTTCTGTGACGGTAAACGAGACGACATAAAGGCGTGTCTTTGAAATCAGCTTTTTTGGGCTGATGGATGGGTCATCCCTAAGTGGTGTCTTCCAGTTCAAGGAGGATAGGATCACCTGCTGGACCTGAAGCAGAGCAGTTGTCTAATTATGCCATTACCTTAACCGCACCAATTTGTTTTGGATATTTTTCCATCTTTCGAGCGTTTTGGCTCAGTCAACGCTGTTAATATATTAATAATAACAGTTTTCTTTGACGGTAAACGAGACGACATAAAGGCGTGTCTTTGAAATCAGCTTTTTTGGGCTGATAAATGGGTCATCCCTGATCGGTGTCTTCCAGTTCAAGGAGGATAGGATCACCTGCTGGACCTGAAGCAGAGCAGTTGTCTAATTATGCCATTACCTTAACCGCACCAATTTGTCTTGGATATTTTTCCATCTTTCGAGCGTTTTGGCTCAGTCAACGCTGTTAATATATTAATAATAACAGTTTTCTGTGACGGTAAACGAGACGACATAAAGGCGTGTCTTTGAAATCAGCTTTTTTGGGCTGATGGATGGGTCATCGCTAAGTGGTGTCTTCCAGTTCAAGGAGGATAGGATCACCTGCTGGACCTGAAGCAGTGCAGTTGTCTAATTATGCCATTACCTTAACCGCACCAATTTGTCTTGGATATTTTTCCATCTTTCGAGCGTTTTGGCTCAGTCAACGCTGTTAATATATTAATAATAACAGTTTTCTGTGACGGAAAACGAGAAGACATAAAGGCGTGTCCTTGAAATCAGCTTTTTGGGCTGATGGATGAACATCCCTAAGTGGTGTCTTCCAGTTCAAGGAGGATAGCATCACCTGCTGGACCTGAAGCAGAGCAGTTGTCTAATTATGCCATTACCTTAACCGCACCAATTTGTCTTGGATATTTTTCCATCTTTCGAGCGTTTTGGCTCAGTCAACGCTGTTAATATATTAATAATAACAGTTTTCTGTGACGGTAAACGAGACGACATAAAGGCGTGTCTTTGAAATCAGCTTTTTTGGGCTGATGGATGGGTCATCGCTAAGTGGTGTCTTCCAGTTCAAGGAGGATAGGATCACCTGCTGGACCTGAAGCAGAGCAGTTGTCTAATTATGCCATTACCTTAACCGCACCAATTTGTCTTGGATATTTTTCCATCTTTCGAGCGTTTTGGCTCAGTCAACGCTGTTAATATATTAATAATAACAGTTTTCTGTGACGGTAAACGAGACGAAATAAAGGCGTGTCTTTGAAATCAGCTTTTTGGGCTGATGGATGGGTCATCCCTAAGTGGTGTCTTCCAGTTCAAGGAATAGGATCACCTGCTGGACCTGAAGCAGAGCAGTTGTCTAATTATGCCATTACCTTAACCGCACCAATTTGTCTTGGATATTTTTCCATCCTTCGAGCGTTTTGGCTCAGTCAACGCTGTTAATATATTAATAATAACGGTTTTCTGTGACGGTAAACGAGACGACATAGAGGCGTGTCTTTGAAATCAGCTTTTTTGGGCTGATGGATTGGTCATCCCTAAGTGGTGTCTTCCAGTTCAAGGAGGATAGGATCACCTGCTGGACCTGAAGCAGAGCAGTTTTCTAATTATGCCATTACCTTAACCGCATTAATTTGTCTTGGATATTTTTCCATCTTTCGAGCGTTTTGGCTCAGTCAACGCTGTTAATATATTAATAATAACAGTTTTCTGTGACGGTAAACGAGACGACATAAAGGCGTGTCTTAGAAATCAGCTTTTTTGGGCTGATGGATGGGTCATCCCTAAGTGGTGTCTTCCAGTTCAAGGAGGATAGGATCACCTGCTGGACCTCAAGCAGAGCAGTTGTCTAATTATGCCATTACCTCAACCGCACCAATTTGTCTTGGATATTTTTCCATCTTTCGAGCGTTTGGCTCAGTCAACGCTGTTAAAATATTAATAATAACAGTTTTCTGTGACGGTATACGAGACGACATAAAGGCGTGTCTTTGAAATCAGCTTTTTTGGGCTGATGGATGGGTCATCCCTAAGTGGTGTCTTCCAGTTCAAGGAGGATAGGATCACCTGCTGAACCTGAAGCAGAGCAGTTGTCTAATTATGCTATTACCTTAACCGCACCAATTTGTCTTGGATATTTTTCCATCTTTCGAGCGTTTTGGCTCAGTCAACGCTGTTAATATATTAATAATAACAGTTTTCTGTGACGGTAAACGAGACGACATAAAGGCGTGTCTTTGAAATCAGCTTTTTTGGGCTGATGGATGGGTCATCCCTAAGTGGTGTCTTCCAGTTCAAGGAGGATAGGATAACCTGCTGGACCTGAAGCAGAGCAGTTTTCTAATTATGCCATTACCTTAACCGCATTAATTTGTCTTGGATATTTTTCCATCTTTCGAGCGTTTTGGCTCAGTCAACGCTGTTAATATATTAATAATAACAGTTTTCTGTGACGGTAAACGAGACGACATAAAGGCGTGTCTTTGAAATCAGCTTTTTTGGGCTGATGGATGGGTCATCACTAAGTGGTGTCTTCCAGTTCAAGGAGGATAGGATCACCTGCTGGACCTGAAGCAGAGCAGTTGTCTAATTATGCCATTACCTTAACCGCACCAATTTGTCTTGGATATTTTTCCATCTTTCGAGCGTTTTGGCTCAGTCAACGCTGTTAATATATTAATAATAACAGTTTTCTGTGATGGTAAACGAGACGACATAAAGGCGTGTCCTTAAAATCAGCTTTTTTGGGCTGATGGATGGGTCATCCCTAAGTGGTGTCTTCCAGTTCAAGGAGGATAGGATCACCTGCTGAACCTGAAGCAGAGCAGTTGTCTAATTATGCCATTACCTTAACCGCACCAATTTGTCTTGGATATTTTTCCATCTTTCGAGCGTTTTAGCTCAGTCAACGCTGTTAATATATTAATAATAACAGTTTTCTGTGACGGTAAACGAGACGACATAAAGGCGTGTCTTTGAAATCAGCTTTTTTGGGCTGATGGATGGGTCATCCCTAAGTGGTGTCTTCCAGTTCAAGGAGGATAGGATCACCTGCTGGACCTCAAGCAGAGCAGTTGTCTAATTACGCCATTACCTTAACCGCACCAATTTGTCTTGGATATTTTTCCATCTTTCGAGCGTTTTGGCTCAGTCAACGCTGTTAATATATTAATAATTACAGTTTTCTGTGACGGTAAACGAGACGACATAAAGGCGTGTCTTTGAAATCAGCTTTTTTGGGCTGATGGATGGGTCATCCCTAAGTGGTGTCTTCCAGTTCAAGGAGGATAGGATCACCTGCTGGACCTGAAGCAGAGCAGTTGTCTAATTATGCCATTACCTTAACCGCACCAATTGGTCTTGGATATTTTTCCATCTTTCGAGCGTTTTGGCTCAGTCAACGCTGTTAATATATTAATAATAACAGTTTTCTGTGACGGTAAACGAGACGACATAAAGGCGTGTCTTAGAAATCAGCTTTTTTGGGCTGATGGATGGGTCATCCCTAAGTGGTGTCTTCCAGTTCAAGGAGGATAGGATCACCTGCTGGACCTGAAGCAGAGCAGTTGTCTAATTATGCCATTACCTTAACCGCACCAATTTGTCTTGGATATTTTTCCATCTTTCGAGCGTTTTGGCTCAGTCAACGCTGTTAATATATTAATAATAACAGTTTTCTGTGACGGTATACGAGACGACATAAAGGCGTGTCTTTGAAATCAGCTTTTTTGGGCTGATGGATGGGTCATCCCTAAGTGGTGTCTTCCAGTTCAAGGAGGATAGGATCACCTGCTGAACCTGAAGCAGAGCAGTTGTCTAATTATGCTATTACCTTAACCGCACCAATTTCTCTTGGATATTTTTCCATCTTTCGAGCGTTTTGGCTCAGTCAACGCTGTTAATATATTAATAATAACAGTTTTCTGTGACGGTAAACGAGACGACATAAAGGCGTGTCTTTGAAATCAGCTTTTTTGGGCTGATGGATGGGTCATCCCTAAGTGGTGTCTTCCAGTTCAAGGAGGATAGGATAACCTGCTGGACCTGAAGCAGAGCAGTTTTCTAATTATGCCATTACCTTAACCGCATTAATTTCTCTTGGATATTTTTCCATCTTTCGAGCGTTTTGGCTCAGTCAACGCTGTTAATATATTAATAATAACAGTTTTCTGTGACGGTAAACGAGACGACATAAAGGCGTGTCTTTGAAATCAGCTTTTTTGGGCTGATGGATGGGTCATCCCTAAGTGGTGTCTTCCAGTTCAAGGAGGATAGGATCACCTGCTGGACCTGAAGCAGAGCAGTTGTCTAATTATGCCATTACCTTAACCGAACCAATTTGTCTTGGATATTTTTCCATCTTTCGAGCGTTTTGGCTCAGTCAACGCTGTTAATATATTAATAATAACAGTTTTCTGTGACGGTAAACGAGACGACATAAAGGCGTGTCTTTGAAATCAGCTTTTTTGGGCTGATGGATGGGTCATCCCTAAGTGGTGTCTTCCAGTTCAAGGAGGATAGGATCACCTGCTGGACCTGAAGCTGAGCAGTTGTCTAATTATGCCATTACCTTAACCGCACCAATTTGTCTTGGATATTTTTCCATCTTTCGAGCGTTTTGGCTCAGTCAACGCTGTTAATATATTAATAATAACAGTTTTCTGTGACGGAAAACGAGAAGACATAAAGGCGTGTCCTTGAAATCAGCTTTTTGGGCTGATGGATGAACATCCCTAAGTGGTGTCTTCCAGTTCAAGGAGGATAGCATCACCTGCTGGACCTGAAGCAGAGCAGTTGTCTAATTATGCCATTACCTTAACCGCACCAATTTGTCTTGGATATTTTTCCATCTTTCGAGCGTTTTGGCTCAGTCAACGCTGTTAATATATTAATAATAACAGTTTTCTGTGACGGTAAACGAGACGACATAAAGGCGTGTCCTTGAAATCAGCTTTTTGGGCTGATGGATGGGTCATCCCTAAGTGGTGTCTTCCAGTTCAAGGAGGATAGGATCACCTGCTGGACCTCAAGCAGAGCAGTTGTCTAATTATGCTATTACCTTAACCGCACCAATTTGTCTTGGATATTTTTCCATCTTTCGAGCGTTTTGGCTCAGTCAACGCTGTTAATATATTAATAATTACAGTTTTCTGTGACGGTAAACGAGACGACATAAAGGCGTGTCTTTGAAATCAGCTTTTTTGGGCTGATGGATGGGTCATCCCTAAGTGGTGTCTTCCAGTTCAAGGAGGATAGGATCACCTGCTGGACCTGAAGCAGAGCAGTTGTCTAATTATGCCATTACCTTAACCGCACCAATTTGTCTTGGATATTTTTCCATCCTTCGAGCGTTTTGGCTCAGTCAACGCTGTTAATATATTAATAATAACAGTTTTCTGTGACGGTAAACGAGACGACATAAAGGCGTGTCTTTGAAATCAGCTTTTTCGGGCTGATGGATGGGTCATCCCTAAGTGGTGTCTTCCAGTTCAAGGAGGATAGGATCACCTGCTGGACCTCAAGCAGAGCAGTTGTCTAATTATGCCATTACCTTAACCGCACCAATTTGTCTTGGATATTTTTCCATCTTTCGAGCGTTTTGGCTCAGTCAACGCTGTTAATATATTAATAATAACAGTTTTGTGTAACGGTAAACGAGACGAAATAAAGGCGTGTCTTTGAAATCAGCTTTTTTGGGCTGATGGATGGGTCATCCCTAAGTGGTGTCTTCCAGTTCAAGGAGGATAGGATCACCTGCTGGACCTGAAGCAGAGCAGTTGTCTAATTATGCCATTACCTTAACCGCACTAATTTGTCTTGGATATTTTTCCATCTTTTGAGCGTTTTGGCTCAGTCAACGCTGTTAATATATTAATAATAACAGTTTTCTGTGACGGTAAACGAGACGACATAGAGGCGTGTCTTTGAAATCAGCTTTTTTGGGCTGATGGATTGGTCATCCCTAAGTGGTGTCTTCCAGTTCAAGGAGGATAGGATCACCTGCTTGACCTGAAGCAGAGCAGTTGTCTAATTATGCCATTACCTTAACCGCACCAATTTGTCTTGGATATTTTTCCATCTTTCGAGCGTTTTGGCTCGGTCAACGCTGTTAATATATTAATAATAACAGTTTTCTGTGACGGTAAACGAGACGACATAAAGGCGTGTCTTAGAAATCAGCTTTTTTGGGCTGATGGATGGGTCATCCCTAAGTGGTGTCTTCCAGTTCAAGGAGGATAGGATCACCTGCTGGACCTGAAGCAGAGCAGTTGTCTAATTATGCCATTACCTTAACCGCACCAATTTGTCTTGGATATTTTTCCATCTTTCGAGCGTTTTGGGTCAGTCAACGCTGTTAATATATTAATAATAACAGTTTTCTGTGACGGTAAACGAGACGACATAAAGGCGTGTCTTTGAAATCAGCTTTTTTGGGCTGATGGATGGGTCATCCCTAAGTGGTGTCTTCCAGTTCAAGGAAGATAGGATAACCTGCTGGACCTGAAGCAGAGCAGTTTTCTAATTATGCCATTACCTTAACCGCATTAATTTGTCTTGGATATTTTTCCATCTTTCGAGCGTTTTGGCTCAGTCAACGCTGTTAATATATTAATAATAACAGTTTTCTGTGACGGTAAACGAGACGAAATAAAGGCGTGTCTTTGAAATCAGCTTTTATAGGCTGATGGATGGGTCATCCCTAAGTGGTGTCTTCCAGTTCAAGGAGGATAGCATCACCTGCTGGACCTGAAGCAGAGCAGTTGTCTAATTATGCCATTACCTTAACCGCACCAATTTGTCTTGGATATTTTTCCATCTTTCGAGCGTTTTGGCTCAGTCAACGCTGTTAATATATTAATAATAACAGTTTTCTGTGACGGTAAACGAGACGACATAAAGGCGTGTCTTAGAAATCAGCTTTTTTGGGCTGATGGATGGGTCATCCCTAAGTGGTGTCTTCCAGTTCAAGGAGGATAGGATCACCTGCTGGACCTGAAGCAGAGCAGTTGTCTAATTATGCCATTACCTTAACCGCACCAATTTGTCTTGGATATTTTTCCATCTTTCGAGCGTTTTGGCTCAGTCAACGCTGTTAATATATTAATAATAACAGTTTTCTGTGACGGTATACGAGACGACATAAAGGCGTGTCTTTGAAATCAGCTTTTTTGGGCTGATGGATGGGTCATCCCTAAGTGGTGTCTTCCAGTTCAAGGAGGATAGGATCACCTGCTGAACCTGAAGCAGAGCAGTTGTCTAATTATGCTATTACCTTAACCGCACCAATTTCTCTTGGATATTTTTCCATCTTTCGAGCGTTTTGGCTCAGTCAACGCTGTTAATATATTAATAATAACAGTTTTCTGTGACGGTAAACGAGACGACATAAAGGCGTGTCTTTGAAATCAGCTTTTTTGGGCTGATGGATGGGTCATCCCTAAGTGGTGTCTTCCAGTTCAAGGAGGATAGGATAACCTGCTGGACCTGAAGCAGAGCAGTTTTCTAATTATGCCATTACCTTAACCGCATTAATTTGTCTTGGATATTTTTCCATCTTTCGAGCGTTTTGGCTCAGTCAACGCTGTTAATATATTAATAATAACAGTTTTCTGTGACGGTAAACGAGACGACATAAAGGCGTGTCTTTGAAATCAGCTTTTTTGGGCTGATGGATGGGTCATCCCTAAGTGGTGTCTTCCAGTTCAAGGAGGATAGGATCACCTGCTGGACCTGAAGCAGAGCAGTTGTCTAATTATGCCATTACCTTAACCGAACCAATTTGTCTTGGATATTTTTCCATCTTTCGAGCGTTTTGGCTCAGTCAACGCTGTTAATATATTAATAATAACAGTTTTCTGTGACGGTAAACGAGACGACATAAAGGCGTGTCTTTGAAATCAGCTTTTTTGGGCTGATGGATGGGTCATCCCTAAGTGGTGTCTTCCAGTTCAAGGAGGATAGGATCACCTGCTGGACCTGAAGCTGAGCAGTTGTCTAATTATGCCATTACCTTAACCGCACCAATTTGTCTTGGATATTTTTCCATCTTTCGAGCGTTTTGGCTCAGTCAACGCTGTTAATATATTAATAATAACAGTTTTCTGTGACGGAAAACGAGAAGACATAAAGGCGTGTCCTTGAAATCAGCTTTTTGGGCTGATGGATGAACATCCCTAAGTGGTGTCTTCCAGTTCAAGGAGGATAGCATCACCTGCTGGACCTGAAGCAGAGCAGTTGTCTAATTATGCCATTACCTTAACCGCACCAATTTGTCTTGGATATTTTTCCATCTTTCGAGCGTTTTGGCTCAGTCAACGCTGTTAATATATTAATAATAACAGTTTTCTGTGACGGTAAACGAGACGACATAAAGGCGTGTCCTTGAAATCAGCTTTTTGGGCTGATGGATGGGTCATCCCTAAGTGGTGTCTTCCAGTTCAAGGAGGATAGGATCACCTGCTGGACCTCAAGCAGAGCAGTTGTCTAATTATGCTATTACCTTAACCGCACCAATTTGTCTTGGATATTTTTCCATCTTTCGAGCGTTTTGGCTCAGTCAACGCTGTTAATATATTAATAATTACAGTTTTCTGTGACGGTAAACGAGACGACATAAAGGCGTGTCTTTGAAATCAGCTTTTTTGGGCTGATGGATGGGTCATCCCTAAGTGGTGTCTTCCAGTTCAAGGAGGATAGGATCACCTGCTGGACCTGAAGCAGAGCAGTTGTCTAATTATGCCATTACCTTAACCGCACCAATTTGTCTTGGATATTTTTCCATCCTTCGAGCGTTTTGGCTCAGTCAACGCTGTTAATATATTAATAATAACAGTTTTCTGTGACGGTAAACGAGACGACATAAAGGCGTGTCTTTGAAATCAGCTTTTTCGGGCTGATGGATGGGTCATCCCTAAGTGGTGTCTTCCAGTTCAAGGAGGATAGGATCACCTGCTGGACCTCAAGCAGAGCAGTTGTCTAATTATGCCATTACCTTAACCGCACCAATTTGTCTTGGATATTTTTCCATCTTTCGAGCGTTTTGGCTCAGTCAACGCTGTTAATATATTAATAATAACAGTTTTGTGTAACGGTAAACGAGACGAAATAAAGGCGTGTCTTTGAAATCAGCTTTTTTGGGCTGATGGATGGGTCATCCCTAAGTGGTGTCTTCCAGTTCAAGGAGGATAGGATCACCTGCTGGACCTGAAGCAGAGCAGTTGTCTAATTATGCCATTACCTTAACCGCACTAATTTGTCTTGGATATTTTTCCATCTTTTGAGCGTTTTGGCTCAGTCAACGCTGTTAATATATTAATAATAACAGTTTTCTGTGACGGTAAACGAGACGACATAGAGGCGTGTCTTTGAAATCAGCTTTTTTGGGCTGATGGATTGGTCATCCCTAAGTGGTGTCTTCCAGTTCAAGGAGGATAGGATCACCTGCTTGACCTGAAGCAGAGCAGTTGTCTAATTATGCCATTACCTTAACCGCACCAATTTGTCTTGGATATTTTTCCATCTTTCGAGCGTTTTGGCTCGGTCAACGCTGTTAATATATTAATAATAACAGTTTTCTGTGACGGTAAACGAGACGACATAAAGGCGTGTCTTAGAAATCAGCTTTTTTGGGCTGATGGATGGGTCATCCCTAAGTGGTGTCTTCCAGTTCAAGGAGGATAGGATCACCTGCTGGACCTGAAGCAGAGCAGTTGTCTAATTATGCCATTACCTTAACCGCACCAATTTGTCTTGGATATTTTTCCATCTTTCGAGCGTTTTGGGTCAGTCAACGCTGTTAATATATTAATAATAACAGTTTTCTGTGACGGTAAACGAGACGACATAAAGGCGTGTCTTTGAAATCAGCTTTTTTGGGCTGATGGATGGGTCATCCCTAAGTGGTGTCTTCCAGTTCAAGGAAGATAGGATAACCTGCTGGACCTGAAGCAGAGCAGTTTTCTAATTATGCCATTACCTTAACCGCATTAATTTGTCTTGGATATTTTTCCATCTTTCGAGCGTTTTGGCTCAGTCAACGCTGTTAATATATTAATAATAACAGTTTTCTGTGACGGTAAACGAGACGAAATAAAGGCGTGTCTTTGAAATCAGCTTTTATAGGCTGATGGATGGGTCATCCCTAAGTGGTGTCTTCCAGTTCAAGGAGGATAGCATCACCTGCTGGACCTGAAGCAGAGCAGTTGTCTAATTATGCCATTACCTTAACCGCACCAATTTGTCTTGGATATTTTTCCATCTTTCGAGCGTTTTGGCTCAGTCAACGCTGTTAATATATTAATAATAACAGTTTTGTGTGACGGTAAACGAGACGAAATAAAGGCGTGTCTTTGAAATCAGCTTTTTTGGGCTGATGGATGGGTCATCCCTAAGTGGTGTCTTCCAGTTCAAGGAGAAGAGGATCACCTGCTGGACCTGAAGCAGAGCAGTTGTCTAATTATGCCATTACCTTAACCGCACTAATTTGTCTTGGATATTTTTCCATCTTTTGAGCGTTTTGGCTCAGTCAACGCTGTTAATATATTAATAATAACAGTTTTCTGTGACGGTAAACGAGACGACATAGAGGCGTGTCTTTGAAATCAGCTTTTTTGGGCTGATGGATTGGTCATCCCTAAGTGGTGTCTTCCAGTTCAAGGAGGATAGGATCACCTGCTGGACCTGAAGCAGAGCAGTTGTCTAATTATGCCATTACCTTAACCGCACCAATTTGTCTTGGATATTTTTCCATCTTTCGAGCGTTTTGGCTCGGTCAACGCTGTTAATATATTAATAATAACAGTTTTCTGTGACGGTAAACGAGACGACATAAAGGCGTGTCTTAGAAATCAGCTTTTTTGGGCTGATGGATGGGTCATCCCTAAGTGGTGTCTTCCAGTTCAAGGAGGATAGGATCACCTGCTGGACCTGAAGCAGAGCAGTTGTCTAATTATGCCATTACCTTAACCGCACCAATTTGTCTTGGATATTTTTCCATCTTTCGAGCGTTTTGGCTCAGTCAACGCTGTTAATATATTAATAATAACAGTTTTCTGTGACGGTAAACGAGACGACATAAAGGCGTGTCTTTGAAATCAGCTTTTTTGGGCTGATGGATGGGTCATCCCTAAGTGGTGTCTTCCAGTTCAAGGAAGATAGGATAACCTGCTGGACCTGAAGCAGAGCAGTTTTCTAATTATGCCATTACCTTAACCGCATTAATTTGTCTTGGATATTTTTCCATCTTTCGAGCGTTTTGGCTCAGTCAACGCTGTTAATATATTAATAATAACAGTTTTCTGTGACGGTAAACGAGACGAAATAAAGGCGTGTCTTTGAAATCAGCTTTTTTAGGCTGATGGATGGGTCATCCCTAAGTGGTGTCTTCCAGTTCAAGGAGGATAGCATCACCTGCTGGACCTGAAGCAGAGCAGTTGTCTAATTATGCCATTACCTTAACCGCACCAATTTCTCTTGGATATTTTTCCATCTTTCGAGCGTTTTGGCTCAGTCAACGCTGTTAATATATTAATAATAACAGTTTTCTGTGACGGTAAACGAGACGACATAAAGGCGTGTCCTTGAAATCAGCTTTTTGGGCTGATGGATGGGTCATCCCTAAGTGGTGTCTTCCAGTTCAAGGAGGATAGGATCACCTGCTGGACCTTAAGCAGAGCAGTTGTCTAATTATGCCATTACCTTAACCGCACCAATTTGTCTTGGATATTTTTCCATCTTTCGAGCGTTTTGGCTCAGTCAACGCTGTTAATATATTAATAATTACAGTTTTCTGTGACGGTAAACGAGACGACATAAAGGCGTGTCTTTGAAATCAGCTTTTTTGGGCTGATGGATGGGTCATCCCTAAGTGGTGTCTTCCAGTTCAAGGAGGATAGGATCACCTGCTGGACCTGAAGCAGAGCAGTTGTCTAATTATGCCATTACCTTAACCGCACCAATTTGTCTTGGATATTTTTCCATCTTTCGAGCGTTTTGGCTCAGTCAACGCTGTTAATATATTAATAATAACAGTTTTCTGTGACGGTAAACGAGACGACATAAAGGCGTGTCTTTGAAATCAGCTTTTTCGGGCTGATGGATGGGTCATCCCTAAGTGGTGTCTTCCAGTTCAAGGAGGATAGGATCACCTGCTGGACCTGAAGCAGAGCAGTTGTCTAATTATGCCAAAACCTTAACCGCACTAATTTGTCTTGGATATTTTTCCATCTTTTGAGCGTTTTGGCTCAGTCAACGCTGTTAATATATTAATAATAACAGTTTTCTGTGACGGTAAACGAGACGACATAAAGGCGTGTCTTTGAAATCAGCTTTTTGGGGCTGATGGATGGGTCATCCCTAAGTGGTGTCTTCCAGTTCAAGGAGGATAGCATCACCTGCTGGACCTGAAGCAGAGCAGTTGTCTAATTATGCCATTACCTTAACCGCACCAATTTGTCTTGGATATTTTTCCATCTTTCGAGCGTTTTGGCTCAGTCAACGCTGTTAATATATTAATAATAACAGTTTTCTGTGACGGTAAACGAGACGACATAGAGGCGTGTCTTTGAAATCAGCTTTTTTGGGCTGATGGATTGGTCATCCCTAAGTGGTGTCTTCCAGTTCAAGGAGGATAGGATCACCTGCTGGACCTGAAGCAGAGTAGTTGTCTAATTATGCCATTACCTTAACCGCACCAATTTGTCTTGGATATTTTTCCATCTTTCGAGGGTTTTGGCTCGGTCAACGCTGTTAATATATTAATAATAACAGTTTTCTGTGACGGTAAACGAGACGACATAAAGGCGTGTCTTAGAAATCAGCTTTTTTGGGCTGATGGATGGGTCATCCCTAAAGGGTGTCTTCCAGTTCAAGGAGGATAGGATCACCTGCTGGACCTGAAGCAGAGCAGTTGTCTAATTATGCCATTACCTTAACCGCACCAATTTGTCTTGGATATTTTTCCATCTTTCGAGCGTTTTGGCTCAGTCAACGCTGTTAATATATTAATAATAACAGTTTTCTGTGACGGTATACGAGACGACATAAAGGCGTGTCTTTGAAATCAGCTTTTTTGGGCTGATGGATGGGTCATCCCTAAGTGGTGTCTTCCAGTTCAAGGAGGATAGGATCACCTGCTGAACCTGAAGCAGAGTAGTTGTCTAATTATGCTATTACCTTAACCGCACCAATTTCTCTTGGATATTTTTCCATCTTTCGAGCGTTTTGGCTCAGTCAACGCTGTTAATATATTAATAATAACAGTTTTCTGTGACGGTAAACGAGACGACATAAAGGCGTGTCTTTGAAATCAGCTTTTTTGGGCTGATGGATGGGTCATCCCTAAGTGGTGTCTTCCAGTTCAAGGAAGATAGGATAACCTGCTGGACCTGAAGCAGAGCAGTTTTCTAATTATGCCATTACCTTAACCGCATTAATTTGTCTTGGATATTTTTCCATCTTTCGAGCGTTTTGGCTCAGTCAACGCTGTTAATATATTAATAATAACAGTTTTCTGTGACGGTAAACGAGACGAAATAAAGGCGTGTCTTTGAAATCAGCTTTTTTAGGCTGATGGATGGGTCATCCCTAAGTGGTGTCTTCCAGTTCAAGGAGGATAGGATCACCTGCTGGACCTGAAGAAGAGCAGTTGTCTAATTATGCCATTACCTTAACCGCACTAATTTGTCTTAGATATTTTTCCATCTTTCGAGCGTTTTGGCTCAGTCAACGCTGTTAATATATTAATAATAACAGTTTTCTGTGACGGTAAACGAGACGACATAAAGGCGTGTCTTTGAAATCAGCTTTTTTGGGCTGATGGATGGGTCATCCCTAAGTGGTGTCTTCCAGTTCAAGGAGGATAGGATCACCTGCTGGACCTGAAGCAGAGCAGTTGTCTAATTATGCCATTACCTTAACCGCACCAATTTGTCTTGGATATTTTTCCATCTTTCGAGCGTTTTGGCTCAGTCAACGCTGTTAATATATTAATAATAACAGTTTTCTGTGACGGTAAACGAGACGACATAAAGGCGTGTCTTTGAAATCAGCTTTTTCGGGCTGATGGATGGGTCATCCCTAAGTGGTGTCTTCCAGTTCAAGGAGGATAGGATCACCTGCTGGACCTGAAGCAGAGCAGTTGTCTAATTATGCCATTACCTTAACCGCACCAATTTCTCTTGGATATTTTTCCATCTTTCGAGCGTTTTGGCTCAGTCAACGCTGTTAATATATTAATAATAACAGTTTTCTGTGACGGTAAACGAGACGACATAAAGGCGTGTCTTTGAAATCAGCTTTTTTGGGCTGATGGATGGGTCATCCCTAAGTGGTGTCTTCCAGTTCAAGGAGGATAGGATAACCTGCTGGACCTGAAGCAGAGCAGTTGTCTAATTATGCCATTACCTTAACCGCACCAATTTCTCTTGGATATTTTTCCATCTTTCGAGCGTTTTGGCTCAGTCAACGCTGTTAATATATTAATAATAACAGTTTTCTGTGACGGTAAACGAGACGACATAAAGGCGTGTCTTTGAAATCAGCTTTTTTGGGCTGATGGATGGGTCATCCCTAAGTGGTGTCGTCCAGTTCAAGGAGGATAGGATCACCTGCTGGACCTGAAGCAGAGCAGTTGTCTAATTATGCCATTACCTTAACCGCACCAATTTGTCTTGGATATTTTTCCATCTTTCGAGCGTTTTGGCTCAGTCAACGCTGTTAATATATTAATAATAACAGTTTTCTGTGACGGTAAACGAGACGACATAAAGGCGTGTCTTTGAAATCAGCTTTTTCAGGCTGATGGATGGGTCATCCCTAAGTGGTGTATTCCAGTTCAAGGAGGATAGGATCACCTGCTGGACCTGAAGCAGAGCAGTTGTCTAATTATGCCATTACCTTAACCCCACCAATTTGTCTTGGATATTTTTCCATCTTTCGAGCGTTTTGGCTCAGTCAACGCTGTTAATATATTAATAATAACAGTTTTCTGTGACGCTAAACGAGACGACATAAAGGCGTGTCTTTGAAATCAGCTTTTTTGGGCTGATGGATGGGTCATCCCTAAGTGGTGTCTTCCAGTTCAAGGAGGATAGGGTCACCTGCTGGACCTGAAGCAGAGCAGTTGTCTAATTATGCCATTACCTTAACCGCACCAATTTGTCTCGGATATATTTCCATCTTTCGAGCGTTTTGGCTCAGTCAACGCTGTTAATATATTAATAATAACAGTTTTCTGTGACGGTAAACGAGACGACATAAAGAGGTGTCTTGGAAATCAGCTTTTTTGGGCTGATGGATGGGTCATCCCTAAGTGGTGTCTTCCAGTTCAAGGAGGATAGGATCACCTGCTGGACCTGAAGCAGAGCAGTTGTCTAATTATGCCATTACCTTAACCGCACCAATTTGTCTTGGATATTTTTCCATCTTTCGAGCGTTTTGGCTCAGTCAACGCTGTTAATATATTAATAATAATAGTTTTCTGTGACGGTAAACGAGACGACATAAAGGCGTGTCTTTGAAATCAGCTTTTTGGGGCTGATGGATAAGTCATCCCTAAGTGGTGTCTTCCAGTTCAAGGAGGATAGGATCACCTGCTGGACCTGAAGCAGAGCAGTTGTCTAATTATGCCATTACCTTAACCGCACCAATTTCTCTTGGATATTTTTCCATCTTTCGAGCGTTTTGGCTCAGTCAACGCTGTTAATATATTAATAATAACAGTTTTGTGTGACGGTAAACGAGACGAAATAAAGGCGTGTCTTTGAAATCAGCTTTTTTAGGCTGATGGATTGGTCATCCCTAAGTGGTGTCTTCCAGTTCAAGGAGGATAGGATCACCTGCTGGACCTGAAGAAGAGCAGTTGTCTAATTATGCCATTACCTTAACCGCACTAATTTGTCTTGGATATTTTTCCATCTTTCGAGCGTTTTGGCTCAGTCAACGCTGTTAATATATTAATAATAACAGTTTTCTGTGACGGTAAACGAGACGACATAAAGGCGTGTCTTTGAAATCAGCTTTTTTGGGCTGATGGATGGGTCATCCCTAAGTGGTGTCTTCCAGTTCAAGGAGGATAGGATCACCTGCTGGACCTGAAGCAGAGCAGTTGTCTAATCATGCCATTACCTTAACCGCACCAATTTGTCTTGGATATTTTTCCATCTTTCGAGCGTTTTGGCTCAGTCAACGCTGTTAATATATTAATAATAACAGTTTTCTGTGACGGTAAACGAGACGACATAAAGGCGTGTCCTTGAAATCAGCTTTTTTGGGCTGATGGATGGGTCATCCCTAAGTGGTGTCTTCCAGTTCAAGGAGGATAGGATCACCTGCTGGACCTGAAGCAGAGCAGTTGTCTAATTATGCCATTACCTTAACCGCACCAATTTGTCTTGGATATTTTTCCATCTTTCGACCGTTTTGGCTCAGTCAACGCTGTTAATATATTAATAATAACAGTTTTCTGTGACGGTATACGAGACGACATAAAGGCGTGTCTTTGAAATCAGCTTATTTGGGCTAATGGATGGGTCATCCCTAAGTGGTGTCTTCCAGTTCAAGGAGGATAGGATCACCTGCTGAACCTGAAGCAGAGCAGTTGTCTAATTATGCTATTACCTTAACCGCACCAATTTGTCTTGGATATTTTTCCATCTTTCGAGCGTTTTGGCTCAGTCAACGCTGTTAATATATTAATAATAACAGTTTTCTGTGACGGTAAACGAGACGACATAAAGGCGTGTCTTTGAAATCAGCTTTTTTGGGCTGATGGATGGGTCATCCCTAAGTGGTGTCTTTCAGTTCAAGGAGGATAGGATAACCTGCTGGACCTGAAGCAGAGCAGTTGTCTAATTATGCCATTACCTTAACCGCACCAATTTCTCTTGGATATTTTTCCATCTTTCGAGCGTTTTGGCTCAGTCAACGCTGTTAATATATTAATAATAACAGTTTTCTGTGACGGTAAACGAGACGACATAAAGGCGTGTCTTTGAAATCAGCTTTTTTGGGCTGATGGATGGGTCATCCCTAAGTGGTGTCTTCCAGTTCAAGGAGGATAGGATCACCTGCTGGACCTGAAGCAGAGCAGTTGTCTAATTATGCCATTACCTTAACCGCACCAATTTCTCTTGGATATTTTTCCATCTTTCGAGCGTTTTGGCTCAGTCAACGCTGTTAATATATTAATAATAACAGTTTTCTGTGACGGTAAACGAGACGACATAAAGGCGTGTCTTTGAAATCAGCTTTTTTGGGCTGATGGATGGGTCATCCCTAAGTGGTGTCGTCCAGTTCAAGGAGGATAGGATCACCTGCTGGACCTGAAGCAGAGCAGTTGTCTAATTATGCCATTACCTTAACCGCACCAATTTGTCTTGGATATTTTTCCATCTTTCGAGCGTTTTGGCTCAGTCAACGCTGTTAATATATTAATAATAACAGTTTTCTGTGACGGTAAACGAGACGACATAAAGGCGTGTCTTTGAAATCAGCTTTTTCAGGCTGATGGATGGGTCATCCCTAAGTGGTGTATTCCAGTTCAAGGAGGATAGGATCACCTGCTGGACCTGAAGCAGAGCAGTTGTCTAATTATGCCATTACCTTAACCGCACCAATTTGTCTTGGATATTTTTACATCTTTTGAGCGTTTTGGCTCAGTCAACGCTGTTAATATATTAATAATAACAGTTTTCTGTGACGGTAAACGAGACGACATAAAGGCGTGTCTTTGAAATCAGCTTTTTTGGGCTGATGGATGGGTCATCCCTAAGTGGTGTCTTCCAGTTCAAGGAGGATAGGATCACCTGCTGGACCTGAAGCAGAGCAGTTGTCTAATTATGCCATTACCTTAACCGCACCAATTTGTCTTGGATATATTTCCATCTTTCGAGCGTTTTGGCTCAGTCAACGCTGTTAATATATTAATAATAACAGTTTTCTGTGACGGTAAACGAGACGACATAAAGGCGTGTCTTTAAAATCAGCTTTTTGGGGCTGATGGATGGGTTATCCCTAAGTGGTGTCTTCCAGTTCAAGGAGGATAGGATAAACTGCTGGACCTAAGGCAGAGCAGTTGTCTAATTATGCCATTACCTTAACCGCACCAATTTCTCTTGGATATTTTTCCAACTTTCGACCGTTTTGGCTCAGTCAACGCTGTTAATATATTAATAATAACAGTTTTCTGTGACGGTAAACGAGACGACATAAAGGCGTGTCTTTGAAATCAGCTTTTTCAGGCTGATGGATGGGTCATCCCTAAGTGGTGTATTCCAGTTCAAGGAGGATAGGATCACCTGCTGAACCTGAAGCAGAGCAGTTGTCTAATTATGCTATTACCTTAACCGCACCAATTTGTCTGGGATATTTTTCCATCTTTCGAGCGTTTTGGCTCAGTCAACGCTGTTAATATATTAATAATAACAGTTTTCTGTGACGGTAAATGAGACGACATAAAGGCGTGTCTTTGAAATCAGCTTTTTTGGGCTGATGGATGGGTCATCCCTAAGTGCTGTCTTCCAGTTCAAGGAGGATAGGATCACCTGCTGGACCTGAAGCAGAGCAGTTGTCTAATTATGCCATTACCTTAACCACACCAATTTGTCTTGGATATTTTTCCATCTTTCGAGCGTTTTGGCTCAGTCAACGCTGTTAATATATTAATAATTACAGTTTTCTGTGACGGTAAACGAGACGACATAAAGGCGTGTCTTTGAAATCAGCTTTTTTGGGCTGATGGATGGGTCATCCCTAAGTGGTGTCTTCCAGTTCAAGGAGGATAGGATCACCTGCTGGACCTGAAGCAGAGCAGTTGTCTAATTATGCCATTACCTTAACCGCACCAATTTGTCTTGGACATTTTTCCATCTTTCGAGCGTTTTGGCTCAGTCAACGCTGTTAATATATTAATAATAACAGTTTTCTGTGACGGTAAACGAGACGACATAAAGGCGTGTCTTTGAAATCAGCTTTTTTGGGCTGATGGATGGGTCATCCCTAAGTGGTGTCTTCCAGTTCAAGGAGGATAGGATCACCTGCTAAACCTGAAGCAGAGCAGTTGTCTAATTATGCCATTACCTTAACCGCACCAATTTGTCTTGGATATTTTTCCATCTTTCGAGCGTTTTAGCTCAGTCAACGCTGTTAATATATTAATAATAACAGTTTTCTGTGACGGTAAACGAGACGACATAAAGGCGTGTCTTTGAAATCAGCTTTTTTGGGCTGATGGATGGGTCATCCCTAAGTGGTGTCTTCCAGTTCAAGGAGGATAGGATCAGCTGCTGGACCTGAAGCAGAGCAGTTGTCTAATTATGCCATTACCTTAACCGCACCAATTTGTCTTGGATATTTTTCCATCTTTCGAGCGTTTTGGCTCAGTTAACGCTGTTAATATATTAATGATAACAGTTTTCTGTGACGGTAAACGAGACGACATAAAGGCGTGTCTTTGAAATCAGCTTTTTTGGGCTGATGGATGGGTCATCCCTAAGTGGTGTCTTCCAGTTCAAGGAGGATAGGATCACCTGCTGAACCTGAAGCAGAGCAGTTGTCTAATTATGCTATTACCTTAACCGCACCAATTTGTCTTGGATATTTTTCCATCTTTCGAGCGTTTTGGCTCAGTCAACGCTGTTAATATATTAATAATAACAGTTTTCTGTGACGGTAAACGAGACGACATTAAGGCGTGTCTTTGAAATCAGCTTTTTTGGGCTGATGGATGGGTCATCCCTAAGTGGTTTCTTCCAGTTCAAGGAGGATAGGATCACCTGCTGGACCTGAAGCAGAGCAGTTGTCTAATTATGCCATTACCTTAACCGCACCAATTTGTCTTGGATATTTTTCCATCTTTCGAGCGTTTTGGCTTAGTCAACGCTGTTAATATATTAATAATAACAGTTTTCTGTGACGGTAAACGAGACGACATAAAGGCGTGTCTTTGAAATCAGCTTTTTTGGGCTGATGGATTGGTCATCCCTAAGTGGTGTCTTCCAGTTCAAGGAGGATAGGATCACCTGTTGGACTTGAAGCAGAGCAGTTGTCTAATTATGCCATTACCTTAACCGCACCAATTTGTCTTGGATATTTTTCCATCTTTCGAGCGTTTTGGCTCAGTCAACGCTGTTAATATATTAATAATTACAGTTTTCTGTGACGGTAAACGAGACGACATAAAGGCGTGTCTTTGAAATCAGCTTTTTTGGGCTGATGGATGGGTCATCCCTAAGTGGTGTCTTCCAGTTCAAGGAGGATAGGATCACCTGCTGGACCTGAAGCAGAGCAGTTGTCTAATTATGCCATTACCTTAACCGCACCAATTTGTCTTGGATATTTTTCCATCTTTCGAGCGTTTTGGCTCAGTCAACGCTGTTAATATATTAATAATAACAGTTTTCTGTGACGGTAAACGAGACGACATAAAGGCGTGTCTTTGAAATCAGCTTTTTCGGGCTGATGGATGGGTCATCCCTAAGTGGTGTCTTCCAGTTCAAGGAGGATAGGATCACCTGCTGGACCTGAAGCAGAGCAGTTGTCTAATTATGCCATTACCTTAACCGCACTAATTTGTCTTGGATATTTTTCCATCTTTTGAGCGTTTTGGCTCAGTCAACGCTGTTAATATATTAATAATAACAGTTTTCTGTGACGGTAAACGAGACGACATAAAGGCGTGTCTTTGAAATCAGCTTTTTTGGGCTGATAGAGGGGGGAAACCCTAAGTGGTGTCGTCCAGTTCAAGGAGGATAGGATCACCTGCTGGACCTGAAGCAGAGCAGTTGTCTAATTATGCCATTACCTTAACCGCACCAATTTGTCTTGGATATTTTTCCATCTTTCGAGCGTTTTGGCTCAGTCAACGCTGTTAATATATTGATAATAACAGTTTTCTGTGACGGTAAACGAGACGACATAAAGGCGTGTCTTTGAAATCAGCTTTTTTGGGCTGATGGATGGGTCATCCCTAAGTGGTGTCTTCCAGTTCAAGGAGGATAGGATCACCTGCTGGACCTGAAGCTGAGCAGTTGTCTAATTATGCCATTACCTTAACCGCACCAATTTGTCTTGGATATTTTTCCATCTTTCGAGCGTTTTGGCTCAGTCAACGCTGTTAATATATTAATAATAACAGTTTTCTGTGACGGAAAACGAGAAGACATAAAGGCGTGTCCTTGAAATCAGCTTTTTGGGCTGATGGATGAACATCCCTAAGTGGTGTCTTCCAGTTCAAGGAGGATAGCATCACCTGCTGGACCTGAAGCAGAACAGTTGTCTAATTATGCCATTACCTTAACCGCACCAATTTGTCTTGGATATTTTTCCATCTTTCGAGCGTTTTGGCTCAGTCAACGCTGTTAATATATTAATAATAACAGTTTTCTGTGACGGTAAACGAGACGACATAGAGGCGTGTCTTTGAAATCAGCTTTTTTGGGCTGATTGATTGGTCATCCCTAAGTGGTGTCTTCCAGTTCAAGGAGGATAGGATCACCTGCTGGACCTGAAGCAGAGTAGTTGTCTAATTATGCCATTACCTTAACCGCACCAATTTGTCTTGGATATTTTTCCATCTTTCGAGGGTTTTGGCTCGGTCAACGCTGTTAATATATTAATAATAACAGTTTTCTGTGACGGTAAACGAGACGACATAAAGGCGTGTCTTAGAAATCAGCTTTTTTGGGCTGATGGATGGGTCATCCCTAAGTGGTGTCTTCCAGTTCAAGGAGGATAGGATCACCTGCTGGACCTGAAGCAGAGCAGTTGTCTAATTATGCTATTACCTTAACCGCACCAATTTGTCTTGGATATTTTTCCATCTTTCGAGCGTTTTAGCTCAGTCAACGCTGTTAATATATTAATAATAACAGTTTTCTGTGACGGTATACGAGACGACATAAAGGCGTGTCTTTGAAATCAGCTTTTTTGGGCTGATGGATGGGTCATCCCTAAGTGGTGTCTTCCAGTTCAAGGAGGATAGGATCACCTGCTGAACCTGAAGCAGAGTAGTTGTCTAATTATGCTATTACCTTAACCGCACCAATTTCTCTTGGATATTTTTCCATCTTTCGAGCGTTTTGGCTCAGTCAACGCTGTTAATATATTAATAATAACAGTTTTCTGTGACGGTAAACGAGACGACATAAAGGCGTGTCTTTGAAATCAGCTTTTTTGGGCTGATGGATGGGTCATCCCTAAGTGGTGTCTTCCAGTTCAAGGAAGATAGGATAACCTGCTGGACCTGAAGCAGAGCAGTTTTCTAATTATGCCATTACCTTAACCGCATTAATTTGTCTTGGATATTTTTCCATCTTTCGAGCGTTTTGGCTGAGTCAACGCTGTTAATATATTAATAATAACAGTTTTCTGTGACGGTAAACGAGACGAAATAAAGGCGTGTCTTTGAAATCAGCTTTTTTAGGCTGATGGATGGGTCATCCCTAAGTGGTGTCTTCCAGTTCAAGGAGGATAGGATCACCTGCTGGACCTGAAGAAGAGCAGTTGTCTAATTATGCCATTACCTTAACCGCACTAATTTGTCTTGGATATTTTTTCATCTTTCGAGCGTTTTGGCTCAGTCAACGCTGTTAATATATTAATAATAACAGTTTTCTGTGACGGTAAACGAGACGACATAAAGGCGTGTCTTTGAAATCAGCTTTTTTGGGCTGATGGATGGGTCATCCCTAAGTGGTGTCTTCCAGTTCAAGGAGGATAGGATCACCTGCTGTACCTGAAGCAGAGCAGTTGTCTAATTATGCCATTACCTTAACCGCACTAATTTGTCTTGGATATTTTTCCATCTTTCGCGCGTTTTGGCTCAGTCAACGCTGTTAATATATTAATAATAACAGTTTTCTGTGACGGTAAACGAGACGACATAAAGGCGTGTCTTTGAAATCAGCTTTTTCGGGCTGATGGATGGGTCATCCCTAAGTGGTGTCTTCCAGTTCAAGGAGGATAGGATCACCTGCTGGACCTGAAGCAGAGCAGTTGTCTAATTATGCCATTACCTTAACCGCACCAATTTCTCTTGGATATTTTTCCATCTTTCGAGCGTTTTGGCTCAGTCAACGCTGTTAATATATTAATAATAACAGTTTTCTGTGACGGTAAACGAGACGACATAAAGGCGTGTCTTTGAAATCAGCTTTTTTGGGCTGATGGATGGGTCATCCCTAAGTGGTGTCTTCCAGTTCAAGGAGGATAGGATAACCTGCTGGACCTGAAGCAGAGCAGTTGTCTAATTATGCCATTACCTTAACCGCACCAATTTCTCTTGGATATTTTTCCATCTTTCGAGCGTTTTGGCTCAGTCAACGCTGTTAATATATTAATAATAACAGTTTTCTGTGACGGTAAACGAGACGACATAAAGGCGTGTCTTTGAAATCAGCTTTTTTGGGCTGATGGATGTGTCATCCCTAAGTGGTGTCGTCCAGTTCAAGGAGGATAGGATCACCTGCTGGACCTGAAGCAGAGCAGTTGTCTAATTATGCCATTACCTTAACCGCACCAATTTCTCTTGGATATTTTTCCATCTTTCGAGCGTTTTGGCTCAGTCAACGCTGTTAATATATTAATAATAACAGTTTTCTGTGACGCTAAACGAGACGACATAAAGGCGTGTCTTTGAAATCAGCTTTTTTGGGCTGATGGATGGGTCATCCCTAAGTGGTGTCTTCCAGTTCAAGGAGGATAGGGTCACCTGCTGGACCTGAAGCAGAGCAGTTGTCTAATTATGCCATTACCTTAACCGCACCAATTTGTCTCGGATATATTTCCATCTTTCGAGCGTTTTGGCTCAGTCAACGCTGTTAATATATTAATAATAACAGTTTTCTGTGACGGTAAACGAGACGACATAAAGGCGTGTCTTTGAAATCAGCTTTTTTGGGCTGATGGATGGGTCATCCCTGAGTGGTGTCTTCCAGTTCAAGGAGGATAGGATCACCTGCTGGACCTGAAGCAGAGCAGTTGTCTAATTATGCCATTACCTTAACCGCACCAATTTGTCTTGGATATTTTTCCATCTTTCGAGCGTTTTGGCTCAGTCAACGCTGTTAATATATTAATAATAATAGTTTTCTGTGACGGTAAACGAGACGACATAAAGGCGTGTCTTTGAAATCAGCTTTTTGGGGCTGATGGATAAGTCATCCCTAAGTGGTGTCTTCCAGTTCAAGGAGGATAGGATCACCTGCTGGACCTGAAGCAGAGCAGTTGTCTAATTATGCCATTACTTTAACCGCACCAATTTCTCTTGGATATTTTTCCATCTTTCGAGCGTTTTAGGCTCAGTCAACGCTGTTAATATATTAATAATAACAGTTTTGTGTGACGGTAAACGAGACGAAATAAAGGCGTGTCTTTGAAATCAGCTTTTTTAGGCTGATGGATGGGTCATCCCTAAGTGGTGTCTTCCAGTTCAAGGAGGATAGGATCACCTGCTGGACCTGAAGAAGAGCAGTTGTCTAATTATGCCATTACCTTAACCGCACTAATTTGTCTTGGATATTTTTCCATCTTTCGAGCGTTTTGGCTCAGTCAACGCTGTTAATATATTAATAATAACAGTTTTCTGTGACGGTAAACGAGACGACATAAAGGCGTGTCTTTGAAATCAGCTTTTTTGGGCTGATGGATGGGTCATCCCTAAGTGGTGTCTTCCAGTTCAAGGAGGATAGGATCACCTGCTGGACCTGAAGCAGAGCAGTTGTCTAATCATGCCATTACCTTAACCGCACCAATTTGTCTTGGATATTTTTCCATCTTTCGAGCGTTTTGGCTCAGTCAACGCTGTTAATATATTAATAATAACAGTTTTCTGTGACGGTAAACGAGACGACATAAAGGCGTGTCCTTGAAATCAGCTTTTTTGGGCTGATGGATGGGTCATCCCTAAGTGGTGTCTTCCAGTTCAAGGAGGATAGGATCACCTGCTGGACCTGAAGCAGAGCAGTTGTCTAATTATGCCATTACCTTAACCGCACCAATTTGTCTTGGATATTTTTCCATCTTTCGACCGTTTTGGCTCAGTCAACGCTGTTAATATATTAATAATAACAGTTTTCTGTGACGGTATACGAGACGACATAAAGGCGTGTCTTTGAAATCAGCTTATTTGGGCTGATGGATGGGTCATCCCTAAGTGGTGTCTTCCAGTTCAAGGAGGATAGGATCACCTGCTGAACCTGAAGCAGAGCAGTTGTCTAATTATGCTATTACCTTAACCGCACCAATTTGTCTTGGATATTTTTCCATCTTTCGAGCGTTTTGGCTCAGTCAACGCTGTTAATATATTAATAATAACAGTTTTCTGTGACGGTAAACGAGACGACATAAAGGCGTGTCTTTGAAATCAGCTTTTTTGGGCTGATGGATGGGTCATCCCTAAGTGGTGTCTTTCAGTTCAAGGAGGATAGGATAACCTGCTGGACCTGAAGCAGAGCAGTTGTCTAATTATGCCATTACCTTAACCGCACCAATTTCTCTTGGATATTTTTCCATCTTTCGAGCGTTTTGGCTCAGTCAACGCTGTTAATATATTAATAATAACAGTTTTCTGTGACGGTAAACGAGACGACATAAAGGCGTGTCTTTGAAATCAGCTTTTTTGGGCTGATGGATGGGTCATCCCTAAGTGGTGTCTTCCAGTTCAAGGAGGATAGGATCACCTGCTGGACCTGAAGCAGAGCAGTTGTCTAATTATGCCATTACCTTAGCCGCACCAATTTCTCTTGGATATTTTTCCATCTTTCGAGCGTTTTGGCTCAGTCAACGCTGTTAATATATTAATAATAACAGTTTTCTGTGACGGTAAACGAGACGACATAAAAGCGTGTCTTTGAAATCAGCTTTTTTGGGCTGATGGATGGGTCATCCCTAAGTGGTGTCGTCCAGTTCAAGGAGGATAGGATCACCTGCTGGACCTGAAGCAGAGCAGTTGTCTAATTATGCCATTACCTTAACCGCACCAATTTGTCTTGGATATTTTTCCATCTTTCGAGCGTTTTGGCTCAGTCAACGCTGTTAATATATTAATAATAACAGTTTTCTGTGACGGTAAACGAGACGACATAAAGGCGTGTCTTTGAAATCAGCTTTTTCAGGCTGATGGATGGGTCATCCCTAAGTGGTGTATTCCAGTTCAAGGAGGATAGGATCACCTGCTGGACCTGAAGCAGAGCAGTTGTCTAATTATGCCATTACCTTAACCGCACCAATTTGTCTTGGATATTTTTACATCTTTTGAGCGTTTTGGCTCAGTCAACGCTGTTAATATATTAATAATAACAGTTTTCTGTGACGGTAAACGAGACGACATAAAGGCGTGTCTTTGAAATCAGCTTTTTTGGGCTGATGGATGGGTCATCCCTAAGTGGTGTCTTCCAGTTCAAGGAGGATAGGATCACCTGCTGGACCTGAAGCAGAGCAGTTGTCTAATTATGCCATTACCTTAACCGCACCAATTTGTCTTGGATATATTTCCATCTTTCGAGCGTTTTGGCTCAGTCAACGCTGTTAATATATTAATAATAACAGTTTTCTGTGACGGTAAACGAGACGACATAAAGGCGTGTCTTTAAAATCAGCTTTTTTGGGCTGATGGATGGGTTATCCCTAAGTGGTGTCTTCCAGTTCAAGGAGGATAGGATAAACTGCTGGACCTAAGGCAGAGCAGTTGTCTAATTATGCCATTACCTTAACCGCACCAATTTCTCTTGGATATTTTTCCAACTTTCGACCGTTTTGGCTCAGTCAACGCTGTTAATATATTAATAATAACAGTTTTCTGTGACGGTATACGAGACGACATAAAGGCGTGTCTTTGAAATCAGCTTTTTTGGGCTGATAGATGGGTCATCCCTAAGTGGTGTCTTCCAGTTCAAGGAGGATAGGATCACCTGCTGAACCTGAAGCAGAGCAGTTGTCTAATTATGCTATTACCTTAACCGCACCAATTTGTCTTGGATATTTTTCCATCTTTCGAGCGTTTTGGCTCAGTCAACGCTGTTAATATATTAATAATAACAGTTTTCTGTGACGGTAAACGAGACGACATAAAGGCGTGTCTTTGAAATCAGCTTTTTTGGGCTGATGGATGGGTCATCCCTAAGTGGTGTCTTTCAGTTCAAGGAGGATAGGATCACCTGCTGGACCTGAAGCAGAGCAGTTGTCTAATTATGCCATTACCTTAACCACACCAATTTGTCTTGGATATTTTTCCATCTTTCGAGCGTTTTGGCTCAGTCAACGCTGTTAATATATTAATAATTACAGTTTTCTGTGACGGTAAACGAGACGACATAAAGGCGTGTCTTTGATATCAGCTTTTTTGGGCTGATGGATGGGTCATCCCTAAGTGGTGTCTTCCAGTTCAAGGAGGATAGGGTCACCTGCTGGACCTGAAGCAGAGCAGTTGTCTAATTATGCCATTACCTTAACCGCACCAATTTGTCTTTGATATTTTTCCATCTTTCGACCGTTTTGGCTCAGTCAACGCTGTTAATATATTAATAATAACAGTTTTCTGTGACGGTATACGAGACGACATAAAGGCGTGTCTTTGAAATCAGCTTATTTGGGCTGATGGATGGGTCATCCCTAAGTGGTGTCTTCCAGTTCAAGGAGGATAGGATCACCTGCTGAACCTGAAGCAGAGCAGTTGTCTAATTATGCTATTACCTTAACCGCACCAATTTGTCTTGGATATTTTTCCATCTTTCGAGCGTTTTGGCTCAGTCAACGCTGTTAATATATTAATAATAACAGTTTTCTGTGACGGTAAACGAGACGACATAAAGGCGTGTCTTTGAAATCAGCTTTTTTGGGCTGATGGATGGGTCATCCCTAAGTGGTGTCTTCCAGTTCAAGGAGGATAGGATCACCTGCTGGACCTGAAGCAGAGCAGTTGTCTAATTATGCCATTACCTTAACCGCACCAATTTCTCTTGGATATTTTTCCATCTTTCGAGCGTTTTGGCTCAGTCAACGCTGTTAATATATTAATAATAACAGTTTTCTGTGACGGTAAACGAGACGACATAAAAGCGTGTCTTTGAAATCAGCTTTTTTGGGCTGATGGATGGGTCATCCCTAAGTGGTGTCGTCCAGTTCAAGGAGGATAGGATCACCTGCTGGACCTGAAGCAGAGCAGTTGTCTAATTATGCCATTACCTTAACCGCACCAATTTGTCTTGGATATTTTTCCATCTTTCGAGCGTTTTGGCTCAGTCAACGCTGTTAATATATTAATAATAACAGTTTTCTGTGACGGTAAACGAGACGACATAAAGGCGTGTCTTTGAAATCAGCTTTTTCAGGCTGATGGATGGGTCATCCCTAAGTGGTGTATTCCAGTTCAAGGAGGATAGGATCACCTGCTGGACCTGAAGCAGAGCAGTTGTCTAATTATGCCATTACCTTAACCGCACCAATTTGTCTTGGATATTTTTACATCTTTTGAGCGTTTTGGCTCAGTCAACGCTGTTAATATATTAATAATAACAGTTTTCTGTGACGGTAAACGAGACGACATAAAGGCGTGTCTTTGAAATCAGCTTTTTTGGGCTGATGGATGGGTCATCCCTAAGTGGTGTCTTCCAGTTCAAGGAGGATAGGATCACCTGCTGGACCTGAAGCAGAGCAGTTGTCTAATTATGCCATTACCTTAACCGCACCAATTTGTCTTGGATATATTTCCATCTTTCGAGCGTTTTGGCTCAGTCAACGCTGTTAATATATTAATAATAACAGTTTTCTGTGACGGTAAACGAGACGACATAAAGGCGTGTCTTTAAAATCAGCTTTTTTGGGCTGATGGATGGGTTATCCCTAAGTGGTGTCTTCCAGTTCAAGGAGGATAGGATAAACTGCTGGACCTAAGGCAGAGCAGTTGTCTAATTATGCCATTACCTTAACCGCACCAATTTCTCTTGGATATTTTTCCAACTTTCGACCGTTTTGGCTCAGTCAACGCTGTTAATATATTAATAATAACAGTTTTCTGTGACGGTATACGAGACGACATAAAGGCGTGTCTTTGAAATCAGCTTTTTTGGGCTGATGGATGGGTCATCCCTAAGTGGTGTCTTCCAGTTCAAGGAGGATAGGATCACCTGCTGAACCTGAAGCAGAGCAGTTGTCTAATTATGCTATTACCTTAACCGCACCAATTTGTCTTGGATATTTTTCCATCTTTCGAGCGTTTTGGCTCAGTCAACGCTGTTAATATATTAATAATAACAGTTTTCTGTGACGGTAAACGAGACGACATAAAGGCGTGTCTTTGAAATCAGCTTTTTTGGGCTGATGGATGGGTCATCCCTAAGTGGTGTCTTCCAGTTCAAGGAGGATAGGATCACCTGCTGGACCTGAAGCAGAGCAGTTGTCTAATTATGCCATTACCTTAACCACACCAATTTGTCTTGGATATTTTTCCATCTTTCGAGCGTTTTGACTCAGTCAACGCTGTTAATATATTAATAATTACAGTTTTCTGTGACGGTAAACGAGACGACATAAAGGCGGGTCTTTGATATCAGCTTTTTTGGGCTGATGGATGGGTCATCCCTAAGTGGTGTCTTCCAGTTCAAGGAGGATAGGATCACCTGCTGGACCTGAAGCAGAGCAGTTGTCTAATTATGCCATTACCTTAACCGCACCAATTTGTCTTGGATATTTTTCCATCTTTCGAGCTTTTTGGCTCAGTCAACGCTGTTAATATATTAATAATAACAGTTTTCTGTGACGCTAAACGAGACGACATAAAGGCGTGTCTTTGAAATCAGCTTTTTTGGGCTGATGGATGGGTCATCCCTAAGTGGTGTCTTCCAGTTCAAGGAGGATAGGGTCACCTGCTGGACCTGAAGCAGAGCAGTTGTCTAATTATGCCATTACCTTAACCGCACCAATTTGTCTCGGATATATTTCCATCTTTCGAGCGTTTTGGCTCAGTCAACGCTGTTAATATATTAATAATAACAGTTTTCTGTGACGGTAAACGAGACGACATAAAGGCGTGTCTTTGAAATCAGCTTTTTTGGGCTGATGGATGGGTCATCCCTAAGTGGTGTCTTCCAGTTCAAGGAGGATAGGATCACCTGCTGGACCTGAAGCAGAGCAGTTGTCTAATTATGCCATTACCTTAACCGCACCAATTTGTCTTGGATATTTTTCCATCTTTCGAGCGTTTTGGCTCAGTCAACGCTGTTAATATATTAATAATAATAGTTTTCTGTGACGGTAAACGAGACGACATAAAGGCGTGTCTTTGAAATCAGCTTTTTGGGGCTGATGGATAAGTCATCCCTAAGTGGTGTCTTCCAGTTCAAGGAGGATAGGATCACCTGCTGGACCTGAAGCAGAGCAGTTGTTTAATTATGCCATTACCTTAACCGCACCAATTTCTCTTGGATATTTTTCCATCTTTCGAGCGTTTTGGCTCAGTCAACGCTGTTAATATATTAATAATAACAGTTTTGTGTGACGGTAAACGAGACGAAATAAAGGCGTGTCTTTGAAATCAGCTTTTTTAGGCTGATGGATGGGTCATCCCTAAGTGGTGTCTTCCAGTTCAAGGAGGATAGGATCACCTGCTGGACCTAAAGAAGAGCAGTTGTCTAATTATGCCATTACCTTAACCGCACTAATTTGTCTTGGATATTTTTCCATCTTTCGAGCGTTTTGGCTCAGTCAACGCTGTTAATATATTAATAATAACAGTTTTCTGTGACGGTAAACGAGACGACATAAAGGCGTGTCTTTGAAATCAGCTTTTTTGGGCTGATGGATGGGTCATCCCTAAGTGGTGTCTTCCAGTTCAAGGAGGATAGGATCACCTGCTGGACCTGAAGCAGAGCAGTTGTCTAATCATGCCATTACCTTAACCGCACCAATTTGTCTTGGATATTTTTCCATCTTTCGAGCGTTTTGGCTCAGTCAACGCTGTTAATATATTAATAATAACAGTTTTCTGTGACGGTAAACGAGACGACATAAAGGCGTGTCCTTGAAATCAGCTTTTTTGGGCTGATGGATGGGTCATCCCTAAGTGGTGTCTTCCAGTTCAAGGAGGATAGGATCACCTGCTGGACCTGAAGCAGAGCAGTTGTCTAATTATGCCATTACCTTAACCGCACCAATTTGTCTTGGATATTTTTCCATCTTTCGACCGTTTTGGCTCAGTCAACGCTGTTAATATATTAATAATAACAGTTTTCTGTGACGGTATACGAGACGACATAAAGGCGTGTCTTTGAAATCAGCTTATTTGGGCTGATGGATGGGTCATCCCTAAGTGGTGTCTTCCAGTTCAAGGAGGATAGGATCACCTGCTGAACCTGAAGCAGAGCAGTTGTCTAATTATGCTATTACCTTAACCGCACCAATTTGTCTTGGATATTTTTCCATCTTTCGAGCGTTTTGGCTCAGTCAACGCTGTTAATATATTAATAATAACAGTTTTCTGTGACGGTAAACGAGACGACATAAAGGCGTGTCTTTGAAATCAGCTTTTTTGGGCTGATGGATGGGTCATCCCTAAGTGGTGTCTTTCAGTTCAAGGAGGATAGGATAACCTGCTGGACCTGAAGCAGAGCAGTTGTCTAATTATGCCATTACCTTAACCGCACTAATTTCTCTTGGATATTTTTCCATCTTTCGAGCGTTTTGGCTCAGTCAACGCTGTTAATATATTAATAATAACAGTTTTCTGTGACGGTAAACGAGACGACATAAAGGCGTGTCTTTGAAATCAGTTTTTTTGGGCTGATGGATGGGTCATCCCTAAGTGGTGTCTTCCAGTTCAAGGAGGATAGGATCACCTGCTGGACCTGAAGCAGAGCAGTTGTCTAATTATGCCATTACCTTAACCGCACCAATTTCTCTTGGATATTTTTCCATCTTTCGAGCGTTTTGGCTCAGTCAACGCTGTTAATATATTAATAATAACAGTTTTCTGTGACGGTAAACGAGACGACATAAAAGCGTGTCTTTGAAATCAGCTTTTTTGGGCTGATGGATGGGTCATCCCTAAGTGGTGTCGTCCAGTTCAAGGAGGATAGGATCACCTGCTGGACCTGAAGCAGAGCAGTTGTCTAATTATGCCATTACCTTAACCGCACCAATTTGTCTTGGATATTTTTCCATCTTTCGAGCGTTTTGGCTCAGTCAACGCTGTTAATATATTAATAATAACAGTTTTCTGTGACGGTAAACGAGACGACATAAAGGCGTGTCTTTGAAATCAGCTTTTTCAGGCTGATGGATGGGTCATCCCTAAGTGGTGTATTCCAGTTCAAGGAGGATAGGATCACCTGCTGCACCTGAAGCAGAGCAGTTGTCTAATTATGCCATTACCTTAACCGCACCAATTTGTCTTGGATATTTTTACATCTTTTGAGCGTTTTGGCTCAGTCAACGCTGTTAATATATTAATAATAACAGTTTTCTGTGACGGTAAACGAGACGACATAAAGGCGTGTCTTTGAAATCAGCTTTTTTGGGCTGATGGATGGGTCATCCCTAAGTGGTGTCTTCCAGTTCAAGGAGGATAGGATCACCTGCTGGACCTGAAGCAGAGCAGTTGTCTAATTATGCCATTACCTTAACCGCACCAATTTGTCTTGGATATATTTCCATCTTTCGAGCGTTTTGGCTCAGTCAACGCTGTTAATATATTAATAATAACAGTTTTCTGTGACGGTAAACGAGACGACATAAAGGCGTGTCTTTAAAATCAGCTTTTTTGGGCTGATGGATGGGTTATCCCTAAGTGGTGTCTTCCAGTTCAAGGAGGATAGGATAAACTGCTGGACCTAAGGCAGAGCAGTTGTCTAATTATGCCATTACCTTAACCGCACCAATTTCTCTTGGATATTTTTCCAACTTTCGACCGTTTTGGCTCAGTCAACGCTGTTAATATATTAATAATAACAGTTTTCTGTGACGGTATACGAGACGACATAAAGGCGTGTCTTTGAAATCAGCTTTTTTGGGCTGATGGATGGGTCATCCCTAAGTGGTGTCTTCCAGTTCAAGGAGGATAGGATCACCTGCTGAACCTGAAGCAGAGCAGTTGTCTAATTATGCTATTACCTTAACCGCACCAATTTGTCTTGGATATTTTTCCATCTTTCGAGCGTTTTGGCTCAGTCAACGCTGTTAATATATTAATAATAACAGTTTTCTGTGACGGTAAACGAGACGACATAAAGGCGTGTCTTTGAAATCAGCTTTTTTGGGCTGATGGATGGGTCATCCCTAAGTGGTGTCTTCCAGTTCAAGGAGGATAGGATCACCTGCTGGACCTGAAGCAGAGCAGTTGTCTAATTATGCCATTACCTTAACCACACCAATTTGTCTTGGATATTTTTCCATCTTTCGAGCGTTTTGGCTCAGTCAACGCTGTTAATATATTAATAATTACAGTTTTCTGTGACGGTAAACGAGACGACATAAAGGCGTGTCTTTGAAATCAGCTTTTTTTGGGCTGATGGATGGGTCATCCCTAAGTGGTGTCTTCCAGTTCAAGGAGGATAGGATCACCTGCTGGACCTGAAGCAGAGCAGTTGTCTAATTATGCCATTACCTTAACCGCACCAATTTGTCTTGGACATTTTTCCATCTTTCGAGCGTTTTGGCTCAGTCAACGCTGTTAATATATTAATAATAACAGTTTTCTGTGACGGTAAACGAGACGACATAAAGGCGTGTCTTTGAAATCAGCTTCTTTGGGCTGATGGATGGGTCATCCCTAAGTGGTGTCTTCCAGTTCAAGGAGGATAGGATCACCTGCTAAACCTGAAGCAGAGCAGTTGTCTAATTATGCCATTACCTTAACCGCACCAATTTGTCTTGGATATTTTTCCATCTTTCGAGCGTTTTAGCTCAGTCAACGCTGTTAATATATTAATAATAACAGTTTTCTGTGACGGTAAACGAGACGACATAAAGGCGTGTCTTTGAAATCAGCTTTTTTGGGCTGATGGATGGGTCATCCCTAAGTGGTGTCTTCCAGTTCAAGGAGGATAGGATCACCTGCTGGACCTGAAGCAGAGCAGTTGTCTAATTATGCCATTACCTTAACCGCACCAATTTGTCTTGGATATTTTTCCATCTTTCGAGCGTTTTGGCTCAGTTAACGCTGTTAATATATTAATGATAACAGTTTTCTGTGACGGTAAACGAGACGACATAAAGGCGTGTCTTTGAAATCAGCTTTTTTGGGCTGATGGATGGGTCATCCCTAAGTGGTGTCTTCCAGTTCAAGGAGGATAGGATCACCTGCTGAACCTGAAGCAGAGCAGTTGTCTAATTATGCTATTACCTTAACCGCACCAATTTCTCTTGGATATTTTTCCATCTTTCGAGCGTTTTGGCTCAGTCAACGCTGTTAATATATTAATAATAACAGTTTTCTGTGACGGTAAACGAGACGACATAAAGGCGTGTCTTTGAAATCAGCTTTTTTGGGCTGATGGATGGGTCATCCCTAAGTGGTTTCTTCCAGTTCAAGGAGGATAGGATCACCTGCTGGACCTGAAGCAGAGCAGTTGTCTAATTATGCCATTACCTTAACCGCACCAATTTGTCTTAGATATTTTTCCAT
This sequence comes from Ceratothoa steindachneri, assembly GCA_963969495.1. Classification (NCBI taxonomy): domain Eukaryota; kingdom Metazoa; phylum Arthropoda; class Malacostraca; order Isopoda; family Cymothoidae; genus Ceratothoa; species Ceratothoa steindachneri. The sequence continues at coordinate 91,506,824 of OZ018328.1, forward strand.
CTTTCGAGCGTTTTGGCTTAGTCAACGCTGTTAATATATTAATAATAACAGTTTTCTGTGACGGTAAACGAGACGACATAAAGGCGTGTCTTTGAAATCAGCTTTTTTGGGCTGATGGATTGGTCATCCCTAAGTGGTGTCTTCCAGTTCAAGGAGGATAGGATCACCTGTTGGACTTGAAGCAGAGCAGTTGTCTAATTATGCCATTACCTTAACCGCACCAATTTGTCTTGGATATTTTTCCATCTTTCGAGCGTTTTGGCTCAGTCAACGCTGTTAATATATTAATAATAACAGTTTTCTGTGACGGTAAACGAGACGACATAAAGGCGTGTCTTTGAAATCAGCTTTTTTGGGCTGATGGATGGGTCATCCCTAAGTGGTGTCTTCCAGTTCAAGGAGGATAGGATCACCTGCTGGACCTGAAGCAGAGCAGTTGTCTAATTATGCCATTACCTTAACCGCACCAATTTGTCTTGGATATTTTTTCATCTTTCGAGCGTTTTGGCTCAGTCAACGCTGTTAATATATTAATAATAACAGTTTTCTGTGACGGTAAACGAGACGACATAAAGGCGTGGCTTTGAAATCTGCTTTTTTGTGCTGATGGATGGGTCATCTCTAAGTGGTGTCTTCCAGTTCAAGGAGGATAGGATCACCTGCTGAACCTGAAGCAGAGCAGTTGTCTAATTATGCTATTACCTTTTAGCACCAATTTGTCTTGGATATTTTTCCATCTTTCGAGCGTTTTGGCTCAGTCAACGCTGTTAATATTTTAATAATAACAGTTTTCTGTGACGGTAAACGAGACGACATAAAGGCGTGTCTTTGAAATCAGCTTTTTTGGGCTGATGGATGGGTCATCCCTAAGTGGTGTCTTCCAGTTCAAGGAGGATAGGATCACCTGCTGGACCTGAAGCAGAGCAGTTGTCTAATTATGCCATTACCTTAACCGCACCAATTTGTCTTGGATATTTTTCCATCTTTCGAGCGTTTTGGCTCAGTCAACGCTGTTAATATATTAATAATAACAGTTTTCTGTGACGGTAAACGAGACGACATAAAGGCGTGTCTTTGAAATCAGCTTTTTTGGGCTGATGGATGGGTCATCCCTAAGTGGTGTCTTCCAGTTCAAGGAGGATAGGATCACCTGCTGGACCTGAAGCAGAGCAGTTGTCTAATTATGCCATTACCTTAACCGCACCAATTTTTCTTGGATATTTTTCCATCTTTCGAGCGTTTTGGCTCAGTCAACGCTGTTAATATATTAATAATAACAGTTTTCTGTGACTGTAAACGAGACGACATAAAGGCGTGTCTTTGAAATCAGCTTTTTTGGGCTGATGGATGGGTCATCCCTAAGTGGTGTCTTCCAGTTCAAGGAGGATAGGATCACCTGCTGGACCTGAAGCAGAGCAGTTGTCTAATTATGCCATTACCTTAACCGCATATATATATATATATAAGTACAGTAGGGATATAACTACAGTAATAGAACTAATTTTTTTATTCGAAACTAGGTTTCGACTCAAACATCCGTTCACCGTCAGTCGCTGGTGAAAAAGTGCAATACAGAAGTTGCTAAACGTACAAACACACAAATTAGTGGTGCTACGGTTGAAGATGCGAGAATATAGCGACATTTTTGAGAAACGGAAGTATGAATTTCTTGCTTATTGAGGTATTAGTATTGAATTGGCCCTCGGAAATATTAAGGTTTGGAATTTCTTTTATAAGTGCCAATTCAATTAAGCGTCGATCTCTATAATTGTGAGACTTATACACTATTTTAGCATTATCACATTGATGATTTTCATTGGACATATGTAGAAATAAACTCGAGGAGAGGGCCTCACGTCACATATCGCATTTTTGTTCATTCATTCTCTTAGAAAATCTGCTGGTTTCACTGATATATATAATTCATTACATGATTTGCATGGAATAAAATAAACTCGCTGTTCTTTATCGATCGATCAAATTTTGGATAGCTATTTCTGATCATATTCTTGTACTAAAAGGCAACATTGATGTTGTTGGTCCATGCCAACTTTTTGAAATTCATTAACTGGAAGCAGTGTAGGAAGGTAACATAATATCTGTCACATCTGTTTTCTTATAACTAGCTGGGGAGTAATAGATGGTTCTGGCTTTATAGTGACACTTTTTTATGAAACAAAGAAGATATTGCAGGTTAATGAATGTTTGGATGATTGTATTAATTTCGTCTTGCAAGAAAAAAGGATCACAAACGCGATATGCTCTCAGAACATGGAAGAAACTACAAACCTTTTAACGGATACATCGTGACACGAGAAATAATGAATAAAGGCATTAGAACTGGTTGGTTTCCGGTAGACGGAACAATATGCTTTGTCGTTTATTTTAGATACTTTTACATTCAGAAAAGGCAATGAGTTGTTCAGTTCACATTCTAGGTTAAATTTAATAGTTGAGTGTACCTTATTCAATTTTTCAGAGAAAGAATCAAATCTGTTATCATTGATAGACAATGTGGCACATATATCGTCTACATTCGAGTAGGGTAACCAAGTTATGAGATTGTGTAAAATGGGAGGTAGTAGGTGCTTTTCAAATTCCTCCATAAACGGATTGCATAATATCGGGGAAAGGGGATTACCCATACTCATGCCATATTTCTGCCTGTAAAACCAATCCTCTCTCAATGGCTATCGAAAATCGTATTTTAATTAATTAGTAGCATTTCTGATGCCCACATTATCCATTCTGGTGATTTTGTGAATAAAATTAAAGAGGTTGACCTATCGAGTAAGCAGTTGTTAACTCTTGATGTCAATAACCTTTTTACAAAAGTTCCCGTCGATGAAGCTCTGGATGTAATTATGAAAAACTTGCCCTTGTCTAACTTAACATTACCCCTACTGGTAAAGTTTTTACAAATTTAAAAACAAAGTTTAAATTTATTATTATAGTTGATTATCTTTAACCATTGTCAGGTCAATTTCTCTTATAGTTTTTAATTAATTAAGTTTCACAAATTTCTGGAATAAAACTTTAAATTTATTAACTACATTTTTGAGTCAGTTTTAAGAAAGAAATTTAACTATTAACAAGTCCTATCTAAAATTTAAACTTATAGTCTCTTTTATTGATATTTTATAATTGGTCACTACCTTTTTATGTTTTTTTCAAGTGCATTAACTTTAGTAAACTTATTCTAGCCTGAAGATGAAAACTTGTAGTTTTCGAAACGTAGTGAGAAATTAAAAGATGTTACATCCGTTTCTGCTGGCTCTAGTATTTATCCTCAATAATATATATATATATGCTCTAGAAAGCCAATGGACAGTCTGCTGATTTTAATTCACGCAGCGAATGTCCATTTAAACCAATTATCAAGCATAATAATTGAATTGCAAGTGTCAGCCATTAGCTGAGAAATTGATGGTACCCGCAATCATCTGGATCAATTTTAAAGACACTTTTCGGCTTTTTTTTTAATCGAACAAGTTTACGCACACTAACATGAGTAAAGAAATAGGCTGAGAAATAAAGATTTAGGAGACTAAGAACATGACAATTCAATATTCGACTCGGGGTAGCACGTTCACAGGTTCCATGAATAGATTTATCCAACTCTCACAGGTATTCAAAGATGCAAGCTTATATTTTGTGTGTTTTAATCCTTATCTAAAGGGGATAGGGATCATAGGTTTCGATTCCTATAAGTTATAGTTGATATATCTTTCATTTAGAATGTTCCATTTCTATTTTCCTTATTTGTTTTTTCTTCTTCCGTTGGTTTAAAGTGCATTTTCTCTTATCGGAGTCCGGATTCTTTTATCTTTACAAGTCAAGTTTAATTAAAAAAATATGGATTATGCTCTACAGAGTTTTTCTTTTTTATTTATAGGACACAACATTTAAAAGGGTTACCACCTAAATACATTATACAATAATGCTTTATATATAGACATAATGAGGGAAAATGACAATATGCAGAAGGTACATAGCACTATAATCCAGCAGATGAGGCGACTTGATGCATTAGAGGCCGTCGAACTCTTTAATCTATAACCACTATCTCCATTTGCTTGTATTTCTTTTACCCAATTCCCTTAAATTCTTAATCACATTTATGGTTGTCTCCCATAATTCTAGTTTATTGGAGTAATTTAAGAGAAATCGAAATAAAATATCTCAGGAAGTTTATTAGAGGAAGTTCTTAAAGTTAGTTTCGTGGAAGTGAAAATGTATGGATGGTAAATAACTGGGAAATCCAATGAGGAGAATACTAGTCGTACTCAAGTCAGAGCATGCAGAGTCATATTAGCCTAAATGTTACTAGAAAATAAAGACACTTTCTATGCCACTCTACGGATGCACTTGTCCCTGTGTAGAAATCAAATGAAGAAGGAAGATAATCGATGTTGTCGCGTCGTCATTTCTGACTATTAGGAAACCTTTTTCGAATTAGTAATAGTCATCAAGATGATAATATTAAAGGCCGCTATACGACGCTGAATCAGATTCTTCGATTTTAATCAATTCTTGAACGTCAACTACATATTTGTTTGAAGATAATACGATAATACCCAAATAGAACATTACCATTTATAAACAAGGTCTCTGCTGACCAACAAATCATGTGCTCTTACTTTTTCTGATTTATGACCTTACACCTTTCAAAGCTTTCAAAAAATCCTCGAGTAACCTTGGGACGACCTTTGGAAATTCTATCATTCGTAAAAGAATGTAAAACAACATAAGGATTTTAAATTTCGTTAGAATCCTCAGAATAATTATGATGTTATTGCTTAAACAAAATAATTCCTGGGCAAACCTTGGAAGGATCTTGTCAATTATATCATTCGAAAGAAAATTTAAAACAATATAAGTCTTTCAAATTTCGTTGGAATGTGCCGAATAATTATGATATTATTGCCAAAAAATAATTCCCGGCCTATCTTTAGGAGGACTTTGGCAAATACTCGTATATCATTCGAAATAAAGTGTAAAACAACATAAGGGCTTCAAATTTTATTAGAATCGGCCGAGTACTTACAATGTTATTACTAAAAAAAAGAAGAAAAACGGGTACATACCGACATAGTAAGATGTAGAGTCGCATGCGACTAAAAATAGCACAAGTAATTCGTAGACAATAAACAGAATTATGCTACTAATCATGGTAATCAGCCTGCTTACAAAGAAACCACCTAAATTTATGTTTATTTACTGGATATTCACATTGAAGGTAGTTTCACTGACTACATAGTGATTCCATTCCCATTATCGATTATACTTCATCCACAATTATTATAAAATTACCGTACTGTCCACAACTCGAGAAACTAATGCCAAAATCTACATATGTTTTCTTGACAATACTCGTTTAATTTCAATTAAAATTGCAGACAATATTCTTTGAATTTTACTTTTGATATTGTAAAGGAGAAGATAAAAAGTTATAAGGAAAGAACTACATATGTATTTGAAGAAAAGATAAGTCAACACCTAGAGAAGGATAAGTATAAGTGCAATCTCATTCAGAGAACAACATAATTATGTGTGTTTTTTGACGGCATCCTGTTCCCATCGTCGCCTGGTAGGAACAATATTATCAGGGAGCTATATTATGCGTGAAATCATTGCTTTAGACCGGTAGAATTCCTCGAAATAACATACACTGGAATTTCTTTATCTTTGTACTAAACAATTTGCTTTTGGAAGGTTGTTGATATTACCTCATCTCGCATTATTGCCATACTTACATTACGAATTTTTATGTGTAAATGGAAATTTATAAGTTTTCGTTTTCTAGTCTCCGTCGAATTCTTAAAATGTTTATTACTTTTGTCATGACATTCTATTGGCTGATATCTAAAATAAAACTTTCAAATAATTTACAGTGTAATTTTAAAGGAAGTTAAAAGAGCATTTTTAAGAAAATATAGATTTTGCTAGTTTTATTTCTATTTTGAACTGTGCATTATGTATATCATGATTTTATAAAAATATTTAATAATGATTCAATAAAGAGTGTATTTATTGCTTTAGAATAATTTTATATATACATTAAGCCTCTGTGCTCGTAAAAAGTTGTTTTTCAATAATTGAAAAGTTAAACTCGTAGAATGAGATTCTGAAGGAATAAAATAGGAAAGTAATTCTTGTGCGACGTCTTCTCGGTATAAACAAGACAGTTATACTATCATAGAGAAATTATAGCATAATATCCCATGCCAACTTTATAGCAAATGCAATAAATTCAAAGTTTCTTAAAAGGATGCAGGAAGTAATTTTGTTTATTGCAACATTGCAAGAAACGGCCAAATTTCTTAATATGCACAACATAGTAAAATTATTTTAGGAATCTTACAATTTAACAGAGAATGGTTATATAGTTAAATTATTTGAAACCTAAACCGCCTTGGAAAAAGTTTGCCTATATACATATGTATGTATGCGATACTTTCCAGTGTCACATTTCTCCTGAGACTATCGGTATGCATGTGAAACAAATATATATTGCTTCTTTTCAATAAAGAAACACAGACACTATGTACCTCTTTATAATATACAGAAAAAAATTCTGCTTAATTCCAATCAGTTACCATGGCTGGTGTTCATTCTAAGTCTTTTGAGTCTAGGGAGGAGAATTCGTGGCAAATCTACTTCTTTGCCATTTTATTACAGCTATATGTCGACATCACACTTGATCACACTCACTTTGAGTTTTTCCTCTAATGGGCTACGACTTACCGAGTGAAATCAAGCAGTTCAATTTCAGAGAAATTAAGCCTCATTGGCTGTGATTAAACACTGGATTGTTTTTCCTGGTCGTATTTGCGCCCTCTATCACATAGTATATTTTTGTTCTGATCCCGTTTTAACTGTAGTCATTTAAGTTCCCTACAATGATAAACATCCCCCAACACTTTTATGTAATTTAACCTAAACCTAACATAATCCACAGAACCATGAGCCATTGTAAATGGGAAGGAAATAAAGTAAACAAAGATCACAGAGAATCCGAACCATTGGTCGCTAGATGTCGGCATTTTAAAGATGTCAATAGTTTATACAGTAGATGCATCTAAAACGAAAAGCTGAAATGATTGCTTCTATCCTGAAATCATTTTAACATATTGACTTCCATATAATTCTAAAACAACTAAACTTTATCCTTCTTATCAGTAAACATTTTAACATATTGCTGGTCATCTGTAATTACTTTAATGTATGGCTTCCTACTTGCTACAGGAAGCAACAAGTTAAATTGATTTAAACAAATTTTCTCGAGTGTAAATAGAACAAGTGGTATTTCCTAGCTTACTTAGTATGTGGCGCCTTACGTCTTCAAAATCTTAGAATAAAAGTGTGTAGTAGGAGTAGAGTGGATAGTGGTTGAAGAGTAAGTGGGAAAAGGGAATAGGTTGAGTCATAGATAACGAATACTTGATTAATAGCTTCACCAAATTCCGGATTCTGCTACTTCCATAGTCGGGCGATGAGTCAGCGCGGTTATTTTACGCTATGCCCGCCAGGGGGCGATTCCAGTCATTGGTACGATTTACTTTGGGTGAGACGCTGCTGCCATCTTGAAAAGTTTTGAAGTCATAAGTTAACTTTATTTATTTGCCGTTGTAGGCCTGTTAGCTCTAGTATTTGTAAGTAGTGAAGATGTGGACTCCTGCTATTTAAGTAAATAAGTTATAATGTGTGTTAAATAAAAGAAACCAGCATATGATACATATATGTTGCTTTGGGAGGGACGCTATAATGATCTAGAAATTTCAAACTTGCCTTAAGCCTCACAATGCACGCGTTAATCTCTAAAATAACTTAAATTTAGAGCAATAATTACGTAAATAATACACTAATTTAAATTAATAGTGCATTTACGTTACAATAAACTCAACTATTATAGAGTAATTTTATTATTAATAGTATTGTATACGTTTGTAAACAAACGAGGACGATTAGGTTTAACAAGATTGCGATCGTCTAAAATTGTTAGAAATTACGTCCTTGAACACATTTTTTTTTATACGGTAATAGCTCCTCCATTCGGCAAAAATATTCTCAAATATATATATTTTTTATTTTGATTTCGTTAACCTTGTATCGGGGCCAATACATCGGTATCGGCCGATATATCGGTTATCGGCTAATTTGCATATCAGTGCAACCCTAATCATACCTGGCGCCGATATATCGGTCATCGGCTAATTTGCAAATCAGTGCAACCCTAATCTATGGTATTGTTTATCCATAGATAACTGTTTATCATAACTGTGATATTAAAAGTCGTGGCTATGATACGCACCCTAAACGACACCTTCACCGATGCCTTGGGTTGATAAAATCATCTCTGGCAAGTTATTACGGTAAAATTATATCATCATCACTAACTCTATAATTCAAGAAGAATATTTTTTTGAGTATTTGAATAATAATTTCATCTTAGTTTGGTAATGACTTATGTTTTTTATCAAAGTTATTTGATAAAAGTAACGAAATATGCGAATTTTTTAAAACCCGAATGGTGAAGTTCAGAAAATTTATTTATATATCTTCTTCTATAACTATATTTTAGCAACATGATATTTTAAAAGGGGGGGAAATTTAGATTAGAGTTCCTTTTTAAAATTATTTTAATTGGCGAAGTTCAGAAAATTTATAAAAATTTAACCATGGCTGCTTTTTTTATATTTTAAATTTTAATCTTAGTAGTGAAGCACAAGCTAGCCCCATAGGCTGGAGTGGCGAAGCCATTGTCTGGTAAATTTATTAAACACGGAATCAAAGACAACAATAACATCTAATTAAGAATACTATACTGTTATTCATATCATTACAAATGGTGTATTACTTTGCCAGAAAGGCCCGCAGCCTCCTAAACTGTGTTTAGGGCCAGGAGGCTCTGGTAGAGGGCAACACCCTTATGCCCCCAGTGCAAGTGGCCGACCCCGACAAGCTACCAGAGACTTTCAGAGAGATGATTGAATCCCAGGAACTCGGCGGTCTCCTCTACCCCTCAAACGAGTGTATCCACATGGCCATGATGGCCGTGGAAGTCTTCAAGGCGATTACAACACCAGGCGGAAGGAGGGCCAAATTCCTGGTAGCCTACTATTCAGAAGAAGTGTTCATGAGTGTCTACAGAGAAATAATGAGCACTGACTTGGGCATGTTCCTGCTGGACTGTGAATGGGGTTGCAGCCTGGTCAACACCATTGTTCTTGTCATCGCCAGGACCCTCTTCCATCTCATGGGCAAAAATTTGGTGTCAAAAGTTAACAGTCATGCCCATGCAAAAGTCAAAAAACGAGTCATAAAAAGAGGTAATCCGGATGCACACGAGAAAGATAGCAGTAGCAAAAGTGACTACAAGAAGAAGAAACTTTCTAGTGAGAAAATGTCCTAAGTCAATTTAAGTGTGCGTAGCCACTGACGTTTTTTATGTATCTTTATTTTGTAGGGTAGATATTAGAATCCAGGCTAACCATGTAATAAGTTACTAGTACAGGGTATCCACAACTTAGATTCTTACTAGCTATTACTTTATTATGCCTATTTCAGAATAATATAATCGGTATTCACCCATGGGCTATGAAAAAGATTTATAAAGTAAAAAAAAAGAAAATAAATGCGGGGGTCTAGACAAATGATATCTAATGGAAATATAATTGTTTGCTAGATTGGTCAGGTGTGAGCACTGGAGGGATTTCTTTATTTTTCTTTAATTGATGCTACCTACTTTATTTTATTTATTATAATATACCTTGAAATATGTTTGTAGTTAAATGTGATATACCCATTTTTCATTACAGTTTTAATTGAGATTTTGCCATTTATTTCTTTTTAAGTACCTGGAAAACCTATGGAATTTTGAAATTAGATATTAAACACAGCTCTATTAAATAAAATTAAATTGAATATAACCAACATCGGTTATAAATATAAGGTTTTTATTTTTTATTTTTCATTAAATAAGTCACACTTTTGTCCATCACGCCGAATTTGTTCGTCGAACAAAAATTGGCTTCACAGCTCGAAGTACATTGGTCCCAGGGTGCTTCATGCCAAATTTGGGGTGAATATCTTTAAAAATACAGAAATGAGATCGATTTTTGTCTTTTCCTGGTTAGCCCGACTAGGAAATCACCCGATTTTGAGCAACCAATCAAGTATTCGTTATCTATGGTTAAGTATATTGTTAGATATTGTTATTTTCTGGGTTCTTCTTGTTGCTTCTTCTCCTTTAATCTTTGGCCTTAGTAAGTTGAAGGCTCTCGTACCTCTTTATATTTTCGTTTGCTCTTAATTTTTTATTGTCGTCCTGGTGAAGATTATTATGTTACTCGATATTTCATTCAATTACATAGTAATCGCAGTTATATGTATAAATATGGATCGGTTGCTCTCTCGTGTCGGGTTTTCCGCTTCAAAAGTTACTTCTCTTGTTGATTCTGTAGTCTTGCGGAATATCCATTGCTCTTCTGTCTTCCTCACTTAGCAAGTTATTTAATTTGTCCCACACTTTACACACCCTGTTGTCTAAGAATACGTTTGTGGCTTGCAGATCAATCTCTTGGTGCAGATCTTCTGTGCTCTATTTTTATTTTCTGGGGTCCGTGATCATGTACAGGGCTGAGTTCTGAACTCTCAGGAGTTTTATTGGGTTAATCTTAGTGATTCTTTTAGAGAGACTGCCAGGTAGAGCAGAGCTCTTAAACAAAAATCCCAATGAACAAGTAAATAAATTATTCAATTCCTGTATCCTTGCCTCTCCCTCGTATCTTTAAACTGTACTCCAAAAACTAATAGAAATTTTTAATGGATTTCGCCCAATAGTCAACATGATGAAATGTGTCACACAAACATTATCGATATGGTTCGCCGATATTCTTAGCCTTATAGTAGGAACAATATACAACTGACATATTACATATTAAAAACACAGATTTAATTAGTAAACTCTCTGTATTACCTTAATTTACCTCTTGCAATGTCCTCAGTTTTAAAGACTACTCTCTATTACGTAAGCCACCATCCAGCGGTTGTTTAAATTTCTTCAAAACCAACATGGAAAATTTCCTCGACAATTTAATTATGATATTCTTATTACCCTTTGCATTGACGAATCCAAGTTCCCTTTAATGAAATGGGGAATACTAGCGTCAGAAGTTTGTAAAGGCGATGGAGAATTGTCTGTCACTTGTCCCTGCAAACGTGTATATGGAGATTTTTTAATTTAATTACCTACCTTTATTTACTGAAACCCGTTTCATTTGGTTCCTGTATGTGGATGATGTTGTTTGCTTGTGGCCTAACCACCGAAATGTAGATACATTTTTGACATACCTGAACAGCATAGTCTCTTCAACAAAATTCACCGCCGAGGTAGACAAGGACGGCACCATTCCGATTTTAGATGTGATAATTCATAGAACCTCACACTGTTTCATATATAAAATATATCGCAAAGCATCTCACCCAAATATGTTCATTCATTTCTATTCTAAACATCATAACAATCTCAAACGTGTATTTTTAAATCATCTCTTTTCGTGCCCTGACGATTATCTGCCCTGAATTCATGCAGAAAGAAATTTGTAATATTTGAATTATAAGACAACTTTGGTATCCCTCTCAATGGTTAGAAAAATTGCATAGTATAGCTAAAAAAATATTTTGTCATCCAACTAAGAAGCAAAATGTTTTTAATTCTAAAAATGTTTTTGCCTCTGTCGAGGTATTGTGGGTCCCTCTTTTTGTCAGAGTATTATATATTTAATGAATTTAGCGCACGAGTCTTACACTAGTACTTAGGAAGGGAAACAATTCCTCTATTGGCTGAGTGGACTCTTAAATTACTGTATTTCTGAGAGTACCACAGCGTTTAATCCATTTTAAGGAAAGAGCCGGTCAATACGTAAGGATCCAATGAAACACCAAGAATTAACCAAGAATATATATATTTTAAATTTATCAATTAACTCAAAATATTTACACTAAATTCTCAAAGTTTAATATGTTCGCAAGATTTGAATAAAGGCCGATTCCTGATGTGAATCCTGATCACAGCAAAGTAGGCTCCACGTAAATAAACAAATTGCCAGTTAATTAATTTATGGAAACCGTTTAGTACAGCATTTAGCCACAATTTACGTTCCTCTAATCTAACTAAAAATATGACAGGAGTCACTAAATATTATCTCTCCTTAAGTTAGCTTGGGTACAGCATTAAAATCCTACTTAATCAAAACAAATATATATAGTCATTCGGCTTTACATGACTTTTAAAGGAACAGGGATTGACGGATGTCGCTATATTGTACTTTTCACGATTCTTTGCGTTGCAGCTGGTGGATGGTGGTTTGTCCCGGAGTCGGTTGTAAACAATGTTTAATTCTTCTAATAACTTTATCTATCTGGTTATTCGACTAAAAAACGGAGAGATGAATTGTGCTCTCTGGCTCAAGGAGTACTCCTCTTGGTAGCTCTTGAGTTCTTCTAGTATCTTCGTCTTCTTCGTATGGTTACCTAACTGGGTTTTGGTATACAAGGTGCTCCCAAAAGCAAGAGAAGAGACTTATTTGGAGATTAATACTTCTTTTCTCAAAATTACTGAGATTGCCATTTGAGAGTCACCCCAGGTTGAGCGGATATTATTTTGTCTTTCTCCCGAAATTCTTGTTTGGCAATTAGGAATTGTAATACAGCCAAAGCTTTTGCTAAGTTGGTGAAGCATAAATCGGTATGGCACGGATAAGAAAAAGAGAAGAACTTCTAAGTGTTAGAAGTCGAATTTGTCACTGGGCGAGACACTGATCACAATGATCTAGTCCTCTATCGTCTTTAAAAGAATAATCATCCCTTTTCTTTCCTTACGGGCTTACTTATAGACCGGAGACCACCCCACCTAAGGGAAAAAGGGGTAATGCCACTGAGGGGAGCGCGAAGGGTGAGAGGAGTGGGGTGGCACCGCGGAGCCCAGGTCTGGTTCTTAATGAGAGTCACCGATAACCGTCACATTATTTCTCCTCGGTGGTCTTTTTGATCTGGCACTGCTCTTTGGGGTACTATAACCACGGGTCTCCGGACCTCGTAGGTAATCGAATATTTTGAGAGCTGCCTAATGGCCTTTCGTGGCTACCTTTTTCCTGCGGCTTGACTCGACTACCAACTCGGTGGGGAGATTAGAGCCTTTCGGCAGTTTGACTGTTATTCAGATGACTAACGTTCTCATGCTTCTAATCTTCTGGTAGGTTTCTCTTGCTCTCTCCGAAGAGGAACTTTAACATATATGTCTGCTTGGCCCTCTGGGTGTAATGTTATAATCTACAGTCTCCATTTCAACCAAAACTATATGAATCTCTGACGTCGATTTTGGTATTTAAATACACCTATCTTTACTTGTTAACAACTATCTCCAAATTTGGCCTATTTTATTCTATAAAATGCAAAGATCGCCTCAAAATCCAAATAGAACACTCAGGAAAGATTTTACATGTAGCGTTAAACAATATCAAACCAATTTATGCCATTAATTAGGATAGTCGCCATTCCATTACAAATTGTAGCAATACTGTTTCACGTAATATTGATAACATTAACATAAACCACGGTCTCTCCGACTAAGATCTAATCGTTTTGTATTTAATAAAAATACCCGCTCCCCATACAAATATTTATTTAATTTTCTTCAACCCGCCCAGCGGACTTCAAGTCCGAAAAGACAATCCCTCTTCTCACTTAGAAACCATACTTAACACCGCTAGTTCTTAGACATAGGAGAGGTTTTTGATAATAAATCCGAAAGTACTTTTAATCATTTACATTTTTTGCCCGATTTCTGTTTTAATGGCTGTCAGTTTCTTTCTGCAAACTCCTGTTAATAAAATATTTCTTACGGATTATAAATTTCCTTAGTTACTTATTTTTACTTTACAGGTAATTGCCGAGAGTTTGGTAATTCAATGAAGCTCCTTCAGATTTAACATGAGTTAGGTTTCAACGAAGCAACGCATTGTCGCCGCAAAACAATGCAACAAATGTTATGGAAACCAATCGATAGTGGCGCGCCGTTTGGCACTAGAAATCGATATTTATACACACAAGGGAAGAAACTTGCAATTAAATATCTAAAAAATAGAAGCAACAGCGTCAGTAGCCAGTGCAAATAATTCTTGTTGAGTTAAAACGTCAACTAATGTAGCTAAGATAAAAACCCATCAGAAAATTGCCATTAATTCTTCAAATTCGTCTCGCCGATTATTTAAAAACTAGAAATTGAGACATTAAATAGTTATCCATATTATTGATAAAAAAAAATGAAAGAATTTATTCTACGATTAATGGCCTCACTTCATGATGGATATGATGACCGCCGATTTCAATTTTTTCAGAATATTCAGCTAAACATTACAAAGAAGACACAATCCTAAACAACATTTAGTGTTCAAAGGAGACACGTTTATGTCTGACGGAACAATTAACTGATGCAATTCTATCTTAGTTAGCTGCGAAGCATCTAAGAGGAACAGTAGTCCGGTTAAATTATCCTGGCGTGACAATTTGAGCAGTCACATATCAATTAGAGATAATTGAACCTTTGTTTCTATGAGGGAGCTGTCACATTAGAAAATTTCATGAATATACTTTATACATTCTCTTTTACCAAGGTATAAAATCACAATTGTTACATCCAGCACGATGGAGCGACACTTAATTATGGACCTCATGTTTGTCATGGTTTACTGAGAACTATCTCGATAAGTTCGATAAGTGCAACGATTGGGTGGCACTCTTCACGGATATTAAACTTTCAGATTTTTTTTGGGGAGCTCTATGAAAGGGAACCTTGATCTTGAAAAGCCTCGCACTATTGAGAATATAAAGGATAAATACTATAAAGTTTGATAAAATTAATAGTGAAATGTGCAACTGTATGTAAAATTTTGTGCCTGCCCTTTTGCAATTGTGCATCGATCACGAGGGAGGGCATTTAGAACATTGTAAACAAAAAACTTGGCACAGTTTAGCAATGATTTATAGGAAAAAAATAGTAATATAAACATGTTTTTCATTGATTTTTACCTTTTTATACACTGCAATATAAATAGCAAACAAACTATCAACTGACAGCAGGAAACGCAAATATTCAAGACCACTAATTTTGAGTCACCCGATATATATATATATATATATATATATATATATATATATATATGCTTGAAATATCCTAAAGGTAAATAATACAAAGAATAAGATCAAGCAGTTTCGTGTTTACATCATCAGGTGCAGAAGAACAATGGGATAGAGAAACAGTTAATAAACAGAGAAATGCGACGTCATTCAAATGTACCATCGTGTGCCCGATTTTATTGAAAGAAATTTGATGGAATCAGCCATGATAAAATTCTCCCATAAGATTAATTTAAATCTATTCAGGGTCTATTTAAATTAAATAATTAGATAATTGGATCATGAATAATATTTGTTTGCAATATAAATTTAATGTTAAATTCATTTGTATATTGTAGTTCCGCGGATGGGCTATTCATTTGTTCGTTAGTTGTTTTTTTCCCTCTAAACGTTTGAAGGAGGTCAAATTCGTCTCTTTATTAACTGTTTCTCTCTTTCATTGTTCTTCTTCCCCTGATGATGTAAACACGAAAGCGCTTGGGTTTATTCTGTGTATTATTTTATTATTTTCCTTTGGGATATTTCAAGTATCCTAAATCACGTGTTTTTTAGTGATTATTATATATATATATATATATATATATATATATATATATATATATATATATATATTTGCAAACTTTAACTTTTAAAACATAGAATTTTACAAGCGTGGGATTTATAAGCTTGTTGACACATGGAATGAGGTTCTAAAAAGCAAAGGAGGTTTTGTTTATGATTAAGAATTTTTTATTTATAATATATTATACCATCTACAGGGTTAAAGTAAGTTGATAAGCTGAAAGAAATCATTTCAATCTAAATGGAAAAATAAGCCTACTCCGATAACCATAAATAGAATAGAATCTAGGACAGGATATAGATCATAATTTGCTGCCTGTAGGCCTGAAAACAAGTATGTTTATTACTAGATGAGGTAAATGAAAGTATCTTAATGAATAAATTATTGGTAGATTGAATTATACTGTCAGGAGCTGGAGATGAATCGTGCCGTTCTGTAGGTAACACAAAGTTACCACTCAGTACTTTACCGTGAAAAGTACACTAATTATATCTCTACGAGAAAACTTCAAGTTGCATTATAATCTTAAAAGTCACACTAAGTGTTACTGACAATTGGATAACGAATTAGGATTAAACTTACACAAAGAATACACTAAACAAACAAATCTACTCCAGAAGACAAATAAAAAGGAATAACTATAAGAACTTTTGATGAGTTAAACTTAATATGAGCAAAGAGAATGAATGATAAAAGATTGGCTTACCTTGGGAAAAGGACTAATACTGTATCCAGTTATTTATGATATTTCGTTCCAGAGAATATCGTTGCCGTCTGGAGTAGCTTATTCCTCTTGTTAGTATTTTGGGTAAGCTATCTTTCATTTTCTCTTGTATCAATGAATTTATTGAAAAAAGACGTCCAGAACGCCTTTAGTTATGAATACGTGAAAGTTGACCCTTTTGTGAGAACTGAGAGAGCCGACGCTCTTTCTTCTGCGCCGAAGCCTTTGTCATGAGTCACGCAATATTAAATTTTAGTAAAAAAAATATCACCTGGTTAACATTTAAAGTTTAGCCAAGCAAATTATAATTCTCTAGAAAAAATTAATGAATTTTATATTTAAATTAATGATTGAAATATATAGAATAATGAAAATGACAATGACATCAAACATAAATTATTATAGAACATAATTTAATTGTTATTTGAGGCTTGGTTTCTCCGAACGTAATTTGTTAAGGGGATCTGAAGAGAATGTAATTTGACAATATTTAATCATATTATGTACTGAAAATTGGACTAAAAAAGACACTAAGATCTACTGTAGACCATTCTAATCAAGGCAATGAGGGGGGAATATCAGAGTGGATGAAAAATAGGATACAAATTATATACGAATTATGTATATAATATGCTACAAATATAAGTAAATTCATATTGTCTAGTATTATTTAGCAATCCTATTTAAAAATTATTTTCTGAAGTACTTTCAGCGACTTGCAACGTAAATAATTCCATATCTTAGCAAATTTTATATAAGAAAATTTGCTGAGCTATTTTAGTGACTAATATTGTGTTAATAAGCTTGACTAAATTAATTAAAATGGTCACTCAGTTATCTAACTTAAATCGCAACTTATGCTGTGTATTAGTGAAGCAGTTTATTTTTTTAATTAGTTGTATGTGTATAACGCCCAACCGCAATGCTCAAGTGAAGTTTAATTCGGATTCCGTTTGATGTCATAGAATTGATTAAGTTCAAGATTTAAATTGGTCTCTCTACGCTGAACGTATTTTAAGGTTAAGATGTCTTTTTACAAATTCGGAGACCAAAATAGAATTGTATACTCTAAGTGAGGTCTGACAAGTGATTTATAAAATAGAAAAGTGGTATTTTTCGATTTAAGTGCAAAATTCCTGGCAAGAAAGTCAGAATATTTTCCTTTCTATGGCGCTCTAAGTTTTCACCCTTAAAACTTTCCCTAGCGTAATTATGTTTACATTATTACATCATAGCAAATTTTTACCCTTTTTCCTAATTTATTATCATAGGTGCATAATTTATTTAAAAATTAAACATAACAACTCAATAACATGATCTTTAAGATAGATTATTTTAGCGCTCAACCTTTACAATAAAATATTCGAACTTTTCAGACTTTTTAGTCCATATAATGTTCAATAATGAAGCAGTTATATTTCTTGCATGATTATGTCTCTTAATATCCACATTATGACACTATGTATTAACAGAGTACCATATACATTATGTTAACGTCGACCTCACACTTATTTACCATAATTTTAAAAAAATAATTAAGTGGCTATTTTTAAAAGACCGCTTGCTTGGTGTGTATAAAGAGCTTGCACTGCTTGCCCGATGCAGAAAGAAATGGGTGAGAGATTGGTATTATAACTAAAATCCTAACTGATTCAGTGCATCTAATTTAAATAAAAATAAATTAGTAAATAAAGTATTTTTCTAGGAATATTTAATTTTATAGCATTTTTTAACCATAGAAAATACTCAACTCACCAAAGTTGAAAACTTTGCCACTGACTCACTCCTGACACAAAGAATGGTGCTTATCTACAACACCTATGAATATTCATAAAATTAATTGATGTGGTTGCTAGATTCATATCTACGCAATCACTACAAAACCTGTGAAAGGTATTTCAATGCCTCCAACGAGTAATTTACATAGATGAAACAAATAATTAAATGTATTATACAGTTCTCACTTTTCAAATTAATTAAGTGACTGGAGAAGGCAAGGAATGTCAAACACCTGGTTGACCCTTTTGTATACACTAATGGAAGTAAAAATAATGAGACAGCGTCGTGGCCTGAAAGCGCGCGATCGCAGAAAGCCGCAATAAGTTTGAGAGCAAAAAAGGTCCCATCGGGAGGCGGACAAAGTTTCGCATCGCCGACTTAGGAACCTTCTCACGATCGTGCTAAAAGGGCGAAACTACTCTCCCCTGCCAAAGCATCGGACCATGGAACCTTCTCTTTCGGATGGAGGGGGGAAACCCCATTTAACCCCATAATAAATCCCCCGGCGCAAGAATTGGAAGGTATTATCCGCCGCCTGCCCAACCTGTCAGTATCCTCTACCCTCCTCCCCCTCAGGACACGCTATTCGCCTCCCGTTGGACACTGCACAATTCTCGCAGAATTCCTCAAGATCCGGGTACTCTCGATGAATTTGCGTGAGTCTAACGCGTACTCATTCGACCCGCTCCTCGAACGCAACGATTCGTGTTCTAAATTTAAAGCAAGATCTAAGTTCATCCCGTAATAGTCATTGTCAAGAGACTATTATATGAACTTTGCACCAAATCTCCCAGGTAACAACAACGCGCAACTCTCCTTTGCAAGGACTGTCTCTACTACATCCTTTTCCATCTTCGTCTTGGTATAAGTTCAAGGTCAGTCGAACGACCCTCACTCAATATTGTTAGTTTGTTAGCTGTCATCGACCTCAGCTGGGAAACGCAGAAAGGATTAACTTGACTCTATTATACGACATATAGTAATATATATTATATATTAAACTGGTGTCAGGTTTATTGTAGGTAATCTTGGTCAATCAATTTATTGAAATTTGATCAATCTTTCTGTTAACCTTGGTTAAATTGTTAATTGTTGGCTAATCTTGATTACGCTTTTGGAGTTTAAAAGGTGAAAAATAGCCATTGCATACCTACATATTTGAAAAGTGTATATTCCGGTTCCCATTTTTTATGTGTGTGAATTGATTGTCGAGTGATCCTGTTTAACTAGTAATTTTATTTCCACACAGTATTGGATTGTTGTGTTTCAAGGCTTCATCTCGTGCCGAAAGTTGATGGTATAGTAAAAATAGTATTATTCTTCGTTTTGCTGGGCAAGCAGTGCTGTAACTCTCCTCTCAATCACAGTGAAATCTCTTCTGCAAAAGCTCTCGCAAATGTTTTGAACCACTCCTCCACTGCATCGTCCCCCCTTTTATTGTTCGTATTTTCGTTTGTTAAGCAAAAGTATTCACACTCCCGCTCGTTCGTTAGGAAATCCATAATTCTGCCATATTCATTGTCGTGCGTTAATTTAATTCTTGTTGTTTTGCCCATCATGTTAAATGAGCAGTATGAAGCCGTTTGAAATTTCCAAGGCCATAGCTGAGTCACCAGGACTCAGTATCAAAGATCTGTTAGATTGCATCCAGGAAGAAGAAATAAGAGAAATAGCTGACAGAGGAGAGAGAGAGAAAAGAAAAGGAACGAGAAGAAAGAGAAAAGGAAGGAAAAGTAAGAGAGAGAATTCCTTCTCACGAATTGTAAATGAGCAGAGCGATAAACAGGACGCTCTCCATAAACTCATTAAGTTCTAGACTATACGCACCGCAGTTTACGACCACAAAACTCTCGGTCTTTAAAGAAGACCAAGACTTCGGTTCTTATCTCACCTACTTCGAAAATATATTCGAGGTGAACCAGTGGCACCTCGAGACGGACGGCGTAGCACAATTATTACCCCTGTTGAGCTCCAAACTGAGGGATATTTTTATATCCCTCCCATCAGAGGCAGCAATTGATTACTCATCTTTAAAAGCCGAGTTGCTAGCCGCTCACAAAATGACCCGGTATTTCTACCGATCTACATTTAGGCACTGTCGCATTCAAGCAAATCAGACCTTCAGACAGTTCGGTTACTCTATACAGTGTCACTTTAATTTTTGGATTGACATGTTGGAAGTGCGTCATGAAAACGATGCCCTGGTAGATTTCGTTTTCAAGGAGCAGTTTTTTTATGTCGTTCCCTTCAGAAATTAGATCCTTAGTAAAGGACTGGCGGTTTTGTACTCTCAAGGAATGTATTCAGGAGGCAGACGTCTACCCGGCTAGCCACAATTACTATCCGAAAAAAGGGAATAAATCAGAACCCACATCTCTTAAATCCAAAAACTATCAGGAACAAATTTGTTCATAATAATGCGAATATATTCGTTAAGATGACTGGGCCCACCAAACCCGAACCTCTCTTTTTGTTGGACCACCATGATAGTCAAATCTACCGAATACTGCTGGCCACCGAGTAAACTTTTTGTTGCATAAAAGTACCCCTGGGGACCTCTATTTTGAAACTGGAGCAATAAATGGCTGCCTGATCTCCACCCTCGTCCGTGATACAGGGTGCACGTGAATTGTTGTATCCGATGAACTACTTCCAACTATGGCGCTGGGCGATGATAAGTTTGCCGTAGTGTATCATAACTTGGGGCGCGCAAATAAATTCCCCATTATTCACTGCTACATGGAGTGCGCGTATTTTACTGGTTGGGCTGAAGTCGTTGCAGTCCCCATCAAGTTTCACTGCGTCCTAATTGGTCAGTCCTCCCGGGTAAATGTCGTCCCCATGGCTCAAATCCTTTACTACCCGTTCCCGTGCGAAGATGAAACTGAAAGCCACTACACCTCTGCAAACCCCCTGCGCCCCCGAATTCCAGAGTGCGAAGACCCATGACTTTGCCAAATGCCAGAGGGCATGTGAGTCTCTTCGTCACTTGTAGACCAAAACCCAGAACAAAACAGGCGAAACCCTTAGAGGAAATAATGTGATTTCCTTCCTCATCAAGGGCAACCTCCTCTATCGAGTTTACACCGTGGAAAACGACACCAAGTCCCTGACACTATGTGTAACCCACTCCCACTTCTCTCATAGGCAGAAAAGGGCTCACGATAGCCTATATGCTGGTCGCTTCAGTCACACGAAGACCGCTCAGAGGATCTTCGAATATTTTTATTCACCTGGCGCGATCGACGAAACTCTGCGATATTGTCGTTCGTGCGACATTTGCCAAAAGACGGCAATAAAAGGACGAATCAGATCTGCGCCTTTGCACAAGTGACCCTTAATCATTGAACCTTTCTACAAATTTTTGAGCCAGTCGACGGGCACCTACCACATAAGCGAGAATCGTGTCCCCGTCAATAACCTTATTGAAACTGCCTCGGGAAGAAAGCTTCTCCATGTTAATATGTAATAACCAGATTGTTGCAATCGACAAAGAAACCTACATGGAATCTAGCTACCCTCTGGATTTCTTTTGCGTAATCCAAGTCGCTTGCGTTGAGCAAGACAAGGTATACCATTTGCATACCTTTCCCCGCCTGCCAAAATTAAGATATGCGACCAGCTGTCATGTCTTCAAAAGGATCATCTGCAAGCAATCCTGAGTCGTTTTAATTACGTGCTCACCGAGATGCCCGGTTGTGCTACCCACTTTAAATACAATATCCAACTAACCACTCTTTATCCCATCCGTTCCAAACCATACCCTCTGGCTATACACCTCCAGGAAGCATTCATTAAGGATGTGGATAAACTTCTAAGGTTGCAGATCATCGAAACTTTGGAACCGAGTTATTGTTCCCCGGTTGTTATGGTAAAGAAGACCGATGCTTCTTATCGAATGTGCATCGATTTTAGAAAGCTAAATTCGTTACGGTATTCGATGCCGAACCAATCCTCACCCTAGATTAGAATCTCCAGCTATTTGAGAAGGCTAAATTAATCCCTGAGTTGGATATGTACAAGGCCTATTCTTTGATCACCTTGAGAGAGGAAGTTAAGAAATTTATTGCTTTCCCACTGAGAAGAGACTTATGCACATCCAACGGCTTGTACCAATTATAACCGGATGATGAAGATGATTTTAGAAGATTAACCTACGTCACTTTCGATTTTGATAATGTTTAATTGGCCACTCAAGATTAGGATCAACACTTGACCACCCTTCAAGCCCTTTTGTATCGACTCAGGGGATAAAATTTGACCATTGGCCCCGGCAATTGCCACTTCGCTTTTTGCATTATCAGTTACCTCGGCTTCCGTATCGGGAATAATTGGTTGGCCCCCAGAAGGAAAATATCCGGGCCATCGTGAAAATGCCTTTGCCCACCAAAAAAAAGCAGCTGTAATCCTTCATAGGCTCTGCATCCTTATATCGTCACTTAATACCCAATTTTGCGATTATCTCCGCATCTCCCCCCTCTGCGAGCTATTAAAGAAGAAGGCCCCCGAAAACCTCGAGTGATCGCCACTTTCGACTCACAGCTTTAACCAACTTAATAAGAATTTGGCATCCGCTCCTATCCTCCGCAACCCTAACTCGAACAAACTGTTTGGCATTCGCACCGATGCCAGTAATGATCTTATTGGATGTGTGCTCCTTCAGTATGAGAATAACGGCGAAAGTTTCTCCAACGCTTACACATGCAGAAAATTACTCGCGCGTGAGAAAAATTATACAGTAAATGAGAGAGAGGCACTCGTTATCATTTAGGGAATATGTATATTTAGAATAGATTTATTAGGCAAGCCCCCATCCTACCTGCGTAACGTCAAAAATAATAACGGTGTGTCGATGCGTTGGAGCTATTTCCTCCATGAATTCCAATTCCGCACTTTGCATTTACGAGGCATCGATAACTGTATGGCTGATAATTTAATTAGAAACCCGTTAGATCCTTTTCCAAACTAATTCTGAACCATTTCCTTTTTTTATCGATGTATTAATTTTTCTTCAGAAAATAAATTTGTATATCCCCCCTCCCAAATATATATATTTGTTTGTTTGTTTATCTGTGTACAATGAATTCCTATTATATCCTTAATATTTTTTGGAAGGGGGGATATAATCGTAGGATAAACTCACTCTTGGGCCAGTGAGACTATGGTATCATAGAGAAAAAATATACTTCGGCAACCCTGCCGTAGCATTATGTAACCTTGTATATACTCGTATGTATTCTACAAGACCCCCATTAGCTCCACTATTAGGTGCTTTGGCTCCATTTTGAAAATTTTCCTTAGGGATTCTCAACTTTATCTCATATTGGCATGCGACTTTAAATTATATTTCCTTCCATTAATCATTTTCCGATGTCACTTCTTCCGCTAAAGTTCCATTTGGGGATGGAGGAGAGTTTAATATATAATAGATATTACTATATCTCGTAGAATAGGGTCAAGTTAACTATTTCTGCGTTTCTCAGCCGTGGTCAATGACGGTTATATGCGTGGGAGATTTATAATCAAACAGAGTGCAAATTAACTAAATATAGGTTGGTCAAATAGTCGAGTATCTTGGAGGTTCCAGGACAATAGAAAAATAACTTTACTAGTATGCAAATTAATATTCTTTTACAAGTTTAAAAGGGGTTTTATAACAAGCTATATACACATTAGACGTACACGAGTCTCAGCGGCTAAAATGGGGGACTTTGCGGGGACAGACGCTATACAAACAAACAAGAAATATTGAGCGATAGGCGATAGAATGACCTTGAGCGTATAGGAAGCCCACGATGGAGGCTTACAATGGGGAGAGGGCTAGTAGTGACAGAACTTGGACAGGAGATTTGCGCCTTGCTGTTACTTCGATGATTGGTCCGAGGAAGTAATCCTTGCCTAAGCGCAAAGTTCAGATAATAATCTCTTGACAATGACTCTATCGGGATGAACTTAGATCTAGCTTTCGAGTTAGAACACGGCGCGTTGCGTTCGAGCAGCGAGTAGAAGGAATACGGGGTAGACTTAAGCGAATTAATCGAGAATACCTACATTATAATGGGTTCTGTGAGAATTTTGCAGAGTCCAACGGGTCGTAAATATCTTGTACTGATTGGGGGAGGGCAGAGGATACTAACGGGGCAAACAAGCGGCGGAAATTCCCTTCGAACTCTGGTGCCGGAAGATTTATAGTTGGATCGAATGGGGTTTTCCCCTCTGTTCGAAGAGGAGGGTTCCAGGGTCCGACGCATCGGCAGGGGAGATTAGTCTCGCCCCTTTAGCACGATCACGAGAAGGTAGGCTTCTAAGTTTGCGAGGAGAAACTTTGTCCCACTCCCGATGGGACCTTTTGGGCTCTCAACTTGTCGCGGCTTTCTGAGACAAGTTGTAGCACAGACAACAAGGGTCTACCACGTGTCTGTTTGTCTCTCTCTCTCTATCTTTTTCTCTCTTTGATCTCTGAAAACCAGCTTATTCATAATTATATCGTAATTATTTTATTTCATATTCATTTTCATCAACCGTTTATAATTTTTATATAATTCATAACTTTTTCTCTCTTTATTGTGGTTCAATTTCTGTGATTTGATCAATAATTCATATATAAGGTTTAACTAGCAATTTATACTCTTTGGCTCATTAATAAATTTGAATTACCTGCTTCTTGTGTGTCCTTGATCATTTACTCTTCTCTCTTTCTTCGTTTCTCTATGGTAGCAAACTGAAGGTATTGTTTTCTATAAATAAATATATTTATAAAATTAAACACTGTATCATAGGTCAATGCCAGTAGAATGTTTTCCTTTATATATTTCGTAAACTGAATATCAAGTAGGTAAGCAGACTATACTACCTTTGGTGCTCTACCATTTTTCATGCAATTTAAGTCGTCGAAAATATATTATATCTCTACTAGGAGAATTCCTCATATATAAGAAATAATTGTTGGGAAAGAACAGTAATATTCAACGGAAACAAACCTAATAAGAAATGAGGTGAAAAAAAATCATTAGAATCTTAAAATCATGTATATATTTACAAACCTTGATAATTATCATTATGCACACAATATAAATACTAAATTAATAGAATTGTTAAATTTATTAAAGCACCTAACTCTATATTAATATATACTACACGCACTCAATTCTGAATGTAAAATCATCTAAATTCAGAAACGTGAGGTATAAAAAACACCCATATTGGTATGAGTAGAATTAATAAAATTAAATAAACTACCTCGCGTAAGAAAATAAAATCGCAAACGCGTCGATAAACAACTCACACAGTTCCAACATTAGAAAGGAAGGCCCTCCGAGTTTTTCCTACCTTTTCGTAAAATGCAAAATTAGATGTGAATTTATTCTTGAGGAAAAAACAAGATACTTACAAAAATGTCACTTAAATTTGCCACAGCCGCGGAATGGGGGCGATAATTTTTTTTTAAATATTAGATATATAAATATTTAATTATGAATAGGTTTAATTTATGTATTAAAAAAAATTAAATTTAAGGTTTTATATAATGACCCCGAATAATCGCCTCTAATTAAATTCTCTTCATCCATAACAGGATGACGAGTGGAAAGACACCAAGAGCTCGGTGAGTTACAGAATCAACCTGCGGCAGGATCCGTACAAATGTTACTATTAGAATTTAGGAGCTTATATTAGACCCATATAAAGGGGAATGTGAATCAGATCCTTCGATTAAGGTGTTATTAAGTGGACCTACGTTAGAAACTTCCACAGGTGGATGGGTATAAAATCCATTTTCTACAGTAAATGAGGACAAGTGTGCTTAACTGAGGCCACGACGGTTACGTTATGAGACAAGTGATGGACCGATTGGCCCTTATAGTTCTCTCTCTCTTCATACGAGGTATTTATTCTGCCAGCGAACCAAGGTTGTTACATCCGCTTTTGTATATTATCCAAAGCGAACGGGCAGGATAATTCTAGATCTTCGTCCTTCAAATTATCGTGTAGAGAGAGGTTCCGATATCGTAGAATTAAGTCATGTGGAGTTATTGGGTATAGATCGTAATCTTTTCTTATACATTGGAAAATATTTAATTGCTTACTAGATGTTTTAAAAAGTTTTAGGGCCTACGAGCATTCCCAATATTCATGCATACCAAGAGGCCCTGGACAGAGTAAAAATATATTTGATTCTTGGGAACTCACAGGTCTTAAGTAAGGTATTTAAATATAATAAAATTGCTCGAAATGTAGCCGCCTTATCGGAATATATAGGATAGGAAACTAAAAATCTCCCGCGAAAATCTCCAAGATGAGATGGAAATTATTGCTCTCCTCCATCACCAACCAGTTCCCAACGAATAAATAGCTCGTGTGATAGTACACAGTAATAAAATATTTCGACCTTTTCATTTTTTCATTTTTTCTGGTATATTCGATCACAGTTTAATGCAAGGATGGATAAACTCACTCTCCATTGAAATAAGTTGGCCTACGCTAGATAAGGCATTTACCAATGATTCTTGCAATCACTTCCCTGGTCAATGGTATCCAGTCCTTCGATGTTGCTAGCATCCAAAAACCGTAGGAAATGGATGTTCATTTCTAATATGGAGGGGCAGCAACAAGTGCTCTGTGAAGCAATGATCAAACAAAAAGAGACACGGGTATTTTGTGCTGATTGCCAGAAAATAGTTAAGGAGATTATCGACTTTTACAATACATTCATGAAAAAACATAGGATGGCTGAGGAGCTGAGCCTTTGATGACAATTCCAAAGTTTTTTTTATTCTTATGAGGATTTCTCCTTCTTTGCTATTTTGATACAGAAACCGAGAGCATTTCTTTGCTGGTAATGAATTTGTGGAAAAGAGGCTCTGCTAACGAAGATTTACGGCTCACATTCACATTGATCACAAGTAAAAATAGTTATTTTCAGAAGTTTAGATATGCAGATATACTAGTTTATTTCAATGTCTGAATTGTCAGTGTTTACATGATAAAAATGGTTGTAGATGAAGCAAGATAGTAAATTCGTGCAAGCTTTCGTTATATCCTTGCCCCTGAGGATCTTCTAGTCACATTTAATTTGTAAATTGCTTTATCGATTGGCCTCACGTTAAACGGCAACATGGATTTAATTTTGATTTATATTTATTTATGCGTGATGTTTTAACTTACTAATTTGGATTTACTCATAGCACGAAACATTTTTCCCAAATATCGGGTACACAGCTGCCCCTAAGCCTTAATGTAACAATAAAAATAACAGTGAAGATATATTGCTCAGATGGTATTGTTTAAAGGTTGCATGTATAGTACAAAACCGTTTTAAGTGCGGTGCCAATCTGAACTTCTGTTGTAACAATTGAATCTTTTCTTCAAGCCTTCTATGAAGAGATTCAATTGTAAATACTCTAATTAATCTATGATAGACCTATTGATATGATCTCGTATGGTGAATAGCAGTACACTTCTTAATAATGTCATAATGACAAAACCCAGCAGCATCAATATTCGAACAAAGATAATTGAATCTAATCAAATGACACTCACAAGTGACAATTTAGTATGAAAGTAATTTAGAAATACATTTTGCTTCTCTTAAATTGAATAGTCTTGGATTTGCATGATTCGTCGTTGACGGCCGAATGTAATTTGATCAATTTGTCAGCCTCATTATGATCTTCAGAAAATGTAATTTTACCAATTAGGATCAATGCGTCTTTGCTTACCTGTCCCACAAGATACGCAAAGTTTTAAGAATTCTATGTATCCATTTCCTGAATAGCATTATATTATAGATCATGAAAATTTTCCATTCGACAATATTCCCAAAAAATATTTGTTGATTAATATTTGGTATCTTAATTTAATTGGACAGGAATGGAAAGTTAGAGTTTAGTCTCATTTGCCCACTTGAGACAAATTTCCCTATATTGATTCTCTTTCTAATTCCCATATTACTTTCCAATAAATTTTGTCGATTTCTTTCAAAATAAATCCATATAAATATGAAATTTTACCAAATCTAGAGTCATGTTAGTAACCAGGAAACAAATGGATTTAGCAATGTGGGCACTACAAACCCCATGTTCCACATAGATTTTAGCCAAACTCATCTTATATTTAGTAATTTCAGGGTCTAATATGCCGATTGTCGAAAAATTAGAATGAAATCCCAGAGACACAAACTTAATGAGGAAAAATGTGAAACAAGAACATTAGAAACTTTAAATCATGTATATATTTATTTAGAAACATTAATTTACCTTTGTGTACCCTATATATATATATATATATATATATATACCACTCAACAATAAATTTCTAAAATTTATCCAAGCAGCTAATTTTATATTTATATTTTCAATACGAAAACAAATTTGTAAATATGAGCTATATATGCCCCAAAAAGGGAAGTAGAATGAATCAAATTAAACAAACTACCGCGGGAAAAATAACCAGCCAACACCTATCCGAAAATAGAGTGGAAGTATCGATTTCTATGCATAATGGTCTTCTATGGCTCATTTTATTATAAACATATTCAGTATATTCGATTTTTTCTAATTGTTTTAATTTTCACTACGTATTTAAAGGTCTTTTAGAATTCTCACGTAATTTTTGTATTTGCCTCTTTTATCTTGATCTTGTTTTCACAAGGATGCACATTGTAAATTATTTTTTATATTTTTTTCACTCTTTTCTAAAATACATTGTTACTTTGTCTTTAAATCGTTAACCTTGCTTGATACTGTACTGTGTCTATTTTACATTTAGCATCATGTTTCTTCAGGTCTGTTCTCTGTCTCAAGATTGACTCTCTTCTTTATCTCAGTTTAAATCTTGGAATTAGAATTGGCTTCATTGGAATTAACCTAAACATGGGGGAAATTATTTGCTAGCCGGATAAGAGCTCGGACCCCGCTGAGCTCCACTAGAACCATTTGTTTTCGTCAGGACAGATGTGTCAAAGTCTTTGTTTATTAGGGAGCGATCAGCGCGGAGTTTCCCCCCAATTGCAAAGTTCCATGGGCAGCTCCATGTAGGCCATGCCTTATTTAATAGGATGTGACTCGGGTATATCGAAAGTGAAGCGGAACAATTGCAACAAGTGGATCGGGCTCTCTTTCAAGAATGGCAGAAATGCGACAGCGATGTCAAATTCTCTCTGAATTTACTATAGTTTTGCTTTGTCTCATCTGAATGAATGATTTTAGAATCCAGTTTCTCCTTCTTCAAAACTTGTTTATATATATTTATGACATCAAACTTTTCTAACGATTACCTACCCCAAAAATGTTAATTACCATCGTTAAACAGTATTTTCCTTGTGCAAATACTTTCACGAGGGGTACAGAAAAGGGCACAACATTTTCGCTTGAGTGATATATTCATGTTGCATAGACATGAACTACTTATAGAAAATTCATATTTTAGATTTTAATTATTAGTTTAATCAGGCTATCAGATATGCTGAAATGTCGATCTATAAAAATGCAGCTACCTCTTACACATGTGACGGCAACACTAATGTTGATGACACTTCTACTATTTAATGTGAGTAAAGTTATAGATCTTTAATTTGCATTTACTATTTCCTTTAATTCTAAGTTTTGTTAATCTAATGATTTTCCGTTCCCTCGTTTTAAGCTTATCTAGCAGATTATGTAACTTAATATCATCGGAGAGTAATTTTCAGCGTCAACAGTAAAATAGCTGTTTCCGTCAAATCACAGGGTCTCAGCAAACTTTCGAAATTCGGTGTTCAATTTTTCCTTCGAGTAATATTATCAAAATGCTTTAGGATGGTCAAGAATAAATGATATAATCACTTCGGGCTCTCATTTTAGCAGCTTGGAGGGATATACGTGTGTTGCTTACAATAATTTGGTAAGCCATAAGTTTAACTTAACTATTAGATACTTAATTTTATCTGATTGAATATTTCCAGCTTTGATTCGTATGATATCTGTTTAATATATTTGTCATAGGTCAGGTATATTTCATTGACCTTCAATTGCCCGCCCTAGATGCGAAGGGAAGTCTCTTTTAAGTATGGGGGATATTCGAGTGCTTTCATTCCGTTGGCCGACTTAGAAAATAGATCACTGGCTTTTTATGTGGTTCTGGAATTTAAAAAAGAGAAACAAAAATATTCTTTACTATTATACAAACAAATAACATATTTTAACAATAATTTAGACAATATGAGAAAACTAATCGTTCAGCAAGGGAAATTAATTTACCATAACATGTTTCGGTACGAGCTATGAGTAGGACAATATTTAACCAAAAGAAAACGGGAGGAGGTGAAGCTTCGTAGTCAGAAAGCGTCACGCCTCTTCGACGGTGATAGATAAAAAAAGTGATAGGCTTACGATTTTCCAAGAAAGGGGATGGGACCTTGAATGGTTGTTCGAGGCTTCTTTGTCTGGAATAACGGAGCGAAGCACGTTATTCCAGAATGAGTCCGTACGTCATTGACTGTCGTAGCTATGAACAACTTGTTTCTTGCCTGCGATTCTTTAGGGTAACAAAAATTCGCTTGTGAAGTAGCGCGTTGTGTCCTTTGGCTGGTTACAATGAATCATTGTGATTACTGCTTGGATACTGCGTGAGCAGTGCCTGCTTCCTGGATGAATACTAATTTGCTCGTTTTCGCGCTGGGAAATATATAAGGCTTCGCCGGAAGTGATTTTGTTTGCCGTCGGAACTGGGCCCCACTCCGATTCAAGGCGTGGTGAGTAAAAGCTTAGCTCCTTCTTGCTGAGGTGGGCTTCGGGCTCAAGTTTGACTCGTCTCGCTTCGTTATCGCCCCGGAAGTTTACCGAAAGACGCCGGTTGAAGATACGTTCGTCCGTGAGATACCCCCTTAGGCTTCTTTGCCCGCGTGAATCTCTCCCTCTCTCTCTCTCTCCTTCTCTAACAATCTTAATTTCACGAATAAGATATCATATAAAACTCTTTTTGCAGCATGTATTGATCAGCTTTATTTCCCTATTTTTGAAACACTGCATTATGTTAGGGCATCGAATTGTTTCCGCATAAAAAAGACAACTAATTTGATTCAACCTGACATTGCTGCCTAAATAAAGAAGATTTAAAGTACCCATTTTTATGCAATTTACCATTTTTAGTACTGCTTTGAGTAAATCGTCCTCTTATTTTCTAAGTAGTCTTTTGAACAATAGGGCAGATGCATTACATAATATTAGGTTTACCAATTTCGATATCCATTGTAAGATTGTTTTTTCAACAGATTATTACTCAAGTGGAGTAAAAGGATAGGGAAATTGGATTTATTTCAGTCGGATCTTTCAATACTTTGTAGAGTAAGGGACTAATAATATCAGACTTAATAATGGCGCAATAGACTATGATTTTAAAACTCCCACTTTTGTTCCCTGTCAAAACTTTTAAAGATATTTATAGATATAAAGGGTTTCTCAGCTTATAATTTAATTCACTGGTTATAATAAAGTATCGTATACCTTTCGTGTGAGTTTTAATAAAACACTTAAATTCTTAAAGAAGTATATGAATTATAGCTTCATAAATCTAGATAATGTTTTGAAAGTGGTTATCTTCCAGATGAGAGAAGTAAAGATATTTTAGACTTCTTTTATAGGCCTCTTCACTGTATTGTATTTTTTAATAGATACAGCAGTTTTTATCATACTCACAGGCTCACTCACTTACTAATTTTTGTTTTTTTAAAAACAGCAAGCCAAAATTACGCACTCACCTTTCTATTCTAATTTTTTTTCTTTGCTTTATCAACACGATAAAGTCATAAGTAAATACAATGAGTCAAGTTTATACCCTTGAGATTTTTATAAAGCACACTCCAAAAAAAAGGCTTTGATGAATCATTTTTTACATTGTTTTCATTGTTAACCATTGAATCAATGATGTGAAGTTTGGGTGAGAAAGAGAGGAATAGAGGTATAGGAAAGAGGGAGTAAGCAAGATAAAAAGAGAATAGAATAAATAGTTCAGGGTGAAAACAGGTCTGTTTTGAATGCAATAAACGGCCAGATAAATCTATTCCCCTGTATTTAAAAGCAAATTCTCTTCAAAATACGAGGTAAGTTTATCAGAACATTTCCAACAACATCTCTGTTTGACTTCAGGATTAAAATTAATTAGTCTGAAATTTCATTCTCACTTCTTTGCTGTTTTTATTTTGCCTACGTATTGATTATGGTGGCTCATCAAAGATGTAAGAAGGAGGCAGAGGTGTAGCGTGTCTCGCTATTTGATAGAAGCGTGTATTCTACAAACTGATTATCGAGCATCTTAAAGCTCAAAGATCCTTGGATATATGCAGCCTGAATACATATACTTATTATATCACCACATAAATGTTATTTGCTAAATGTTTAGTTAATTATTCTTTGTTATTAAGTGTGAGGATGTTTGAAGAGTTTGAAATGGTGGAAAAATCAAGAAAATCTGGTGTTTAGCAAAGAGGAAGCAGAAGCGTACTTACTTTATTAATTATAACTATTAATTACCCCGAAACCATGGTAAACCTTGAAATCAGCTAAATCCAATGGCTAGAAAAAAATGAGAAGAAAATACCATGAAAAAAATAATTGAGTTGATACTTTGGCTTTGCTAAAGAACGAGCCGGGAAGTTCTCAAATTCGAATTCTGATAGTATAAAAGACTAGGTTTAAGTCTCATCTCTGAGCATCTAATATTTAGTTGTAGTCACATTAAATGGCATCTTTGACGTTCATCTGAAGCCACTCTCGGTCTAGGATGTCACAAGACAATCGGATCAACTTTTTCTTCATTGTGCAACATTTTGATATATATCTTAACGATGATTCCCATGTAATGTATTTTGTGAATTATTAGCAAACGATCAGTGTTATATGGTAATAGGCACAAAGTTTAAAAAATATGGCTGCAATCGATTGCTTAAATTTATTAACTTCCCACACGACAAAAACAAATAATTTTGCATGTCTATTTGTGCACCATCAATTTTAAGGACATTATGTATGTATATAACAAAATAATATCTAGTTTTCTTGATAATTTTCCTAAATGTCAGGAAATGGCAATCTTTCAGGGGAACTTTTAATGAGGTTTTGTAATTTATTTGACTATAAATTCTTTTGGCAAATAACAATTTACAAAATTAACCCGGAAACTATATCTATGTATCATTTATCTAGGGAAAGTAAAGAAATCTTGTCGCCGGAACTCGTTTACGCTTTATTGCTTAGCTGACCCTTGCCAACAAATATATTTTCTTCCTCCTTATCCGCTCAATTTCTATCGTTACTCTCCTCCAGTAGCTGTTACACATTTGGTATGTCCTTAGCTTTCCCGCAAAATCGGCAACTTTTATATTATATTGTTGTCACTGATGTTGCTCTGTAGTTGTTTTATTAAATCACCAGACAATGGCTTCGCTACAAAGATTAAAATTTAAAATCTCGAAAAGGGCAGCCATGGTTAAATTTTTATAAATCTTCTGAACTTTGCCAATTATAATAATTTTACAAAGGAACTCTAAACTAAATTTCGCCCCTTTTAAAATATCACGTTGGTAAAATATAGAGTTATAGAACAATAGAAGATATATAAAAATAAATTTTCTTAACTTCACCATTTGTAATTCTTTAGGTTTTAAAATTTCACAAAATTTCAATACTTATATTTATTTCTGAACTTTACCATTTTGTTTTTTAATATTATAAAAGAATTATTAGAAATAACTTTGATAAAAAATCATAACTCATAATCAAACTAAGATGAAATTATTATTCAAATACTCAAAAAAATCCCCTTCTCAAATTATAGAGTTAGTGATGATGATGATGATGATACTAAAAAGATCCTCTTCCTAAATTATAGAGTTAGTGATGAAAATTGAATTTAACAGCTGTAGCTTATTATGTAGCTTTATCCTTAATTTTTAAATAGGGAAAGAAATCTAGCTCGAATATCGTCCATTTTTTATAAGATTGATTTTGTTCACACTATATCAACTGTAATCCTACAGTGTTAGCCTCAAACACGAACTAAATACTATAGAAAAACGTATGTAGCTATTTAAAAGAGATTGAGGTTACTAATGACTAATGATTACTGAAAGTAGATATCCGGAAAGGGTATCATTCGTAAACTTGAATCCTGAAAAATAACCCACCTCAAAATAGTCCAAGTGTACGCACCAACATTGGCTAGTATACAGAAGGAATTATATAGATTATACGATGACATCAGACAAGCCTAAAGAAAAACAATACACATTTTAATAATCTAATGTGAAACTTTTAATGTAAAGGTTAGGCAAGGAAATGAATTATGTATGGGAAAGTGGTCAACGGTCTAAGTAAATGAAATAGAACAAGATCTGGTGGACTTTACGTCAGCCCAAGTGCTCAAAATTGCCAACTCTATGTTCAAATAAAAGAAACAGCAAGGATGGACTTGAAGAAGCACAAACTAATTACATGATTGTCGACGCACCAATCACAGTTAATACTTTACAAGTCATCAGAAACTCAAAATCAGTGGCGACAGGATCATCAGCTGTAGGCTAAAATTAACATTCAGAAAGAAGGAAGAAAGGTAATTCATTAAAAAAAGTACATTAACTTTCAAAAAAACTTTGTTTTAGGATTCCCGAAATATTTACATAGAGCATACCATAAAAAGCCTCTTGAACCCAGTTAAACCAGCATTATACAAACTATGAAGAATACTTTAATAAAACAGATGACATACACCGTTCAAAATACAAGGAAACAAAATAAGAAGAATCATGAACTATCAGAAGAAATCTTATTCTTAATGAAGAAGAGCAAACACTATAAAGACACAAACACCAACTTAAAAATTAAAATAACCGAAATGAACAAGCTGATTAAAAAGAAACATTTATCTTACATTAGAAAATATAATACACCTATTGATGAAGACGCCATCAAAGAAAGAAATGGGTATAAAATGGCTGAAAAGAAACTTCACAAAGGAAATTCCCACATAGTAGTTATAAAAGAGGAAGATGTTATAATGATCCAGGCTGGAGAAAGAATAAGAAGTACTATTAAAAATTGTACTCAAGCAAAAACAACATACAGGACAACAATAACAAATAACACGAAATTATATATCGGCCACTCACCATTAAGAAATTGAAATTGCAAATCAATTAACTGAAGATCCACAAAGCACCATGTCGGACAACATTGCTTCTGAGTTGCAGAAAGATTCTGGGAAAGACATTGTTGATAAAGATACCTACTTCTTTACTGAATGTATAAATTAAGGCAAGATTCCGGAGGACTTGTACAGCGCAATGATAATACTTCCAGGGATACGGCACCTTCGTCTGAAACCCTTTGGCCTAAAGAAACTTTGGTCTAAAGGAACTTTGATCTAAAGGAACTTTGGTCTAAAGGAAATTTGATCTAAAACGACTTTCGTCAAAAAGTATGTTCCTTGAGCTGTAAATTTCTGCATGCATATAGGTACTCTGCATAATGTATATAGAAATATACGAGTAAACACTTAAATGAATTGAATTTGAGTGCGATTATTTTTTATTTCAATTTTTTAAGCATTATTTGCCATTTTGTGATGAAATAATAATTACATTAGCTTTGAACAAGATTTAAATATGTGCAATAAAAAAGGGTTTTCATACAGGGACACGTAGAAAACAATTTTTAAACCCTTATTTTTACCAGTGTTGTTTGATATTAAATCATGAAAACTGAGGTAATTTTGGCCACAATTTCGGAAATTGCAACCTTGGGTATTGGATAGTATCATATTTACTACACAATCCGTAGAAAATGTAATAAATACACAAAAATAAAATAGGCAGCCAAAATACTTATATATATATTTTTATAAATTTTTATTAATGCAATCAATTATTCTATGCAAATGCTTTAATTACATTCTGATAGAACGGGTTGAGGCCGCGTTAATTTCAAACTCTATCACATGTTATTTAAAACCACGATGTCCCCACGTGCATCTTTGCTTTGAAGCTTGGTGCCTTATCGCAGCCACCTGAGTCAATGTTTAAACAAGGAGGTTTATCTTCCCCCCGTTCGCCCCCATACGCCGACCTCGCCAGATTGAGTTAGGCTTATGGGCAGATAAGGCATTGTTCCCAGGCTCGGCTGTGCATTCCCTCGAAGCTCCCACTCCATTGTCCCCCACGCCAAGGGAGTGTCTCGACTTTACCACTAAGAGCAGATTGGAGATCCAGATTTTCGTCGCGAAACATCACCCCGACCCTCTCTCACTTCGTGCGCCAAGGGATCTCGACCTTGAGATTCAGCATCACTTGTCCAGAAGTAGGACAATATCCCTTGAGTGCCAAGGTTCGAGCCTTTCGTGACGCCAAGTCCACAAGGCTTCCCCCTCGTTGTTCAGAAAGAGAACAACGTTAGAACAGCCATTGTTCGTTCGAGCCCGTTGACAAGAAACGGTTCTCACCCTTCCCCCTTGTTGTTCAGAAGAGAACAACATTAGAACAGCCATTGTTCTTGAGCCCGTAGACAAGAGACGGTTCTCACCCCCCCTGTTGTTCCGAAGAGACCAACGTAGAACAGCCATTGTTCTTCAAGCCGTTCGTCGAGAAACGGTTCTCATTCCCAAGACGCCGCATCGGGATCATTTTATCCCACCCTTCTTCGGCTGGAACTCGCCAGCGGACCGAAAATTCCTTCACGTCGCCTTCCACTGCACAACTAGTATAAAATTACGTAAGCCGAACGTTACCTTTGAGTATTTAACCCTTTTGTCAATTCTATCCTGTGCTTCAAATGGTTTAGCGAACCATCCCAATCTCTTTAACTTGATATTTGTTTTCCCTTTTGAAATCTTTTAATCCTCGGATTAGCCGAGCCCCCACGACCCTTTCCATTCTCTGTTTATGTCAATATTTTCCGTTTTGTTTATTGTTGATAGTTATTATTAATAAAACTCTATTTTATTAATGATAGCAATATTATTATCCTTGAGCTCAGTTCCACTTCTTAAGCATATTGAAGATACATAATATCGGCCCGCCAGACATCCACGCACTCTAAAGATAATTAAAGAAGTTACCTCAACGAATAGTTATATATGGTATATCGTCGAGAGTCCATTCTACGACATACATCTATTGTGAATACTTGTAAGTACAGCATGTGTGCAATGTGCGTGCATATGTGTGCATGAAAGGAAATGTTTCATCAATGTAATTTCAGTTTGAAGGCCATAAATACCCATCCTCTTCCTCGCTACCCTCTTATTGGCTTCTGCCATGGGCAAGTCTGAGAGAGATTTGTGGAATATTTTAAATTGAAGATCTTTAAGAATTATATACAGAGCTTTACTTTGCCTTTTAATAAGAGGGGAGGGGGGGAAACTCAAGAGAAAACAGTCTTTCCAAATAAGTTTAATTCAACTTCCTTCCGGAAAAATTCCAAGTCAATTTAAAAGATATGAGATAACAACAAAAGATTAGTGAAACAGGGCTACTAATCCGTTTCCAGATCAGAGGTCAACTATAAGAAGATTAACACTTAGTGGGTAATTAGCATAAGGGTATAGTCGATCAAAGTTCTTTCCCTGGAACTTTAGCACGACCTGCCTAATCATAAATAGTGTCATTATTATCTTGTCGAGTACCATTCGAAGTCCACACCAGTAGTAGTCTCAGTCAAAATAACATCTGAATCTTGTGTTTACTTGCATAAATAGTTGATTTCTAAATTTAATTATCTCTTAAACCCATAATGGATTACCATATAAGTTTTGTGAAAACCAAAAGAGAAAAGGATAAATTGTGTCATAATGGATATTATTACACAAAAACAATTCAACAAAATGTGTAAGCTATTGGCGTCTTGCGTTAAGCCAAAATAAAGAAATTAAATGTTCAGATCATACTCATGCGGCTAGTAGTGGAAAAGTTCATGTTTTTAAAGAAATGAAAACTATTCAACAAAAAGCTAAAACGACACCTGAAACTCCGAATGCTATTATTTCTGTAGTAATAAGCAAAGTGCCTGAGTGTTCCCAAAGTGTTCTTTCTTCAAATGAAAGTATAACCAGAAATATTAGGAAATTAGGGAACAAAATGCTCCCTAAAATCCCTACAACATTGAATGTGGAACGATTTCTAATTTTTGCAGCACAAACCGCTTAAAGAATACTACATAGCTTCCGCTAAACACTGGTATGCAGATGGAACGTATGAAACATATCCTAGAATTTTGATCGAATCTATGCTATTTTTGCTGAAATCTATTGAGAAATTCACCCTCTTATTTTTATTTTTTTTTACCAAACAAGACAGAAGAAATTTACTTTAGAATGTTGTCAGCCCTTGTTGATTGTGTTGAACGTTATGGATTGAAAATTGAAGTATCAGATGTAAGTGTTGCTTTTGAAATGGCTGCGCGAAATGCTTTTTTGTGTGTTCTTGGTGAAATCCCCATACTTTTCTGTTTTTTTCATTTTTACCAAACTACTTGGGGAAAACCTTAACAGTTGGGTCTTTCTATCCTTTATAATACTGGTAAAGAATTTTCCGTATTTTTCAGAAAGGTTGACGCTTTAGCCTTTCTTCCTGTTGCTGATGTACAAAAAGGACTTGAACTTTTGCAACAAAGTGTACCTAAGGAACTGACTCTACAGGATTCCCTTCGTACAACTAACTCTGTTCAAGCTTAACATAGAAGATTTAGTGTTTTAGTGAGAGCCAAATAAAATATATATAATGTTATTACTGCTTTGGGGAAAGAAGAGAATGTAATTAGAGCAAGAATTTCGCAGCTTGATATAGAAGTAAGCCCGAGGAAGAAAAACTCCAATGCTCGAGGAAAAGAG
The DNA here is from genome assembly GCA_963969495.1 of Ceratothoa steindachneri. Lineage (NCBI taxonomy): Eukaryota > Metazoa > Arthropoda > Malacostraca > Isopoda > Cymothoidae > Ceratothoa > Ceratothoa steindachneri. The sequence continues at coordinate 91,545,940 of OZ018328.1, forward strand.
AGACGAATCATGAATAGTGTGACAGAGTACAACAATCGTTCTATGGAGAATTACCTTCGGAGTATTGCTTTTAAACTGGTTCCATTCTGAATGTTTTTTAAATAGAAAAACATTGTTAATTTTATTAAAAAGGACTAAATTGTACATAATACTAATTTTTTTAGAAAATACCTAGCTAGAAGACCTTTTAGATCAAAGTTCCTTTAGACCAAAGTTCCTTCAAACCAAGGTTCCTTTAGAGCAAAGTTCATTTAGACTAAAATTCCTATGGACAAAAGTTCCATTAGAGCAAAGTTCCTTTAGACCAAAGTTCTTTAGACGAAAGTTCCCCAACCCTACTTCCACACAAAATGGTGATCAAACATATATTACCTACTAAGGAATTATCAGCTTTCTAATGTGTGTCTATAAAGTCCTCATATGATCATTGCTAACAAACTTTAAAAGCAGCTAGATGATCATCAATCGAAAGCAAAACGGCTTCAGTAACGAATTATCAACGTTTAACCACATACTTTTTCTCAGCCAGCTCATTAAGAAAACTTCAGATATAATGTATTTTAAAACTTAGAATGTGAACACAACAAAAAAAATGATTTAATACAAACACCTGTGTTAATAACAGCTTTAAAGAGTTAAGGTAAAGATACAGGCTACATAAATAGCATACAACATAAATAACATTTGAAAATCCTATATTAAATTAAATGAGGATTTTTAGATATTTCAATTACAGGAAGGCGTAAACCAAAAAAATACCACCTCTCCGAAATTATTCACGTCCTAGCTAGAAGAAATATTGACCGACCAGGATATACTGGCCAAACAAAGGCATCAAGATCGATAGGGAATACTGCCCTTACTAGAGATTAGCAGATGATATTGTACTCATAGCTGATAACCTGCAAGAGATTTGAACAGTAATTAAAGAACTACTTAATCATGAAACAGAAAGAGTCATCCTAAAAGGAAGTCCTGGAAAAACAGAAGTCATGACTCACCAACAAAGGTCGACATGATAGACATCACAATTTACAAAGAAAGAAATGTAATGTTAGAAAATATATATCTCTCTGTTTCAATAGATTATAATGACAACGGGAAAAGATCAGAAAATCAAACTCAGAATCAAACAAGACTACAAAGCATTTGCAAAGGGAAGCATCATCTTCAAAAGCAAAATGCCCATGTGCCTGAAAAGAAAGGTATACAGTCAATATATAATTCCAACTATGACCTATATAGCAAAAACTTTGAACATGACCAAAAAACTTACATTAAAACTTGAGACAACACAAATAACCCATGAATGCAGAATGATGACGATAACTTGGCACAACAGAAAGTTAACAGCTTGAAAATGTGAAAAAAGAACTTCAGGATATAGTGGAATCCTTACTAAACTTAAGCTTGAAATGGACAGGCCAAGCGACAAGATTTCAAGACGATAGATGGAAAATAAATATTACCCATTGGACTCCACTTGATAAAAAACAAACAAAAGGAAGTTAGAAAACAAGATGGAACGATGGTCTTCAAAAATATGCTTAAAATTCTAAACAAATTGCTCATGACCGATACAAATTCAGAAAGTTGAAAACGGTCTTCTCATCAATGGAAAGCAAATGCATGAAAAGATGATGAAAGGGTTGTTTTCCTATTACTATTAAGCTATTAAAGGATATAATTCACATTTTAGCCACACCAAATCTTTATTTTTTAAATAATAGCATGAACCATATAAGAGTCATTGTGACAATATTGACTTAAAGAATGCACGAAAGAGAAAATCCAAAAAATTGATAAAGTTCATCATTTCCACCAAAAAACAACCAAAAAAAACAATACATTTAATGAGGTGCATGATTGTCTACGAAGCAATTTCTGTCTTTGTTTAAACATAGAGTAACTTTATACTTAATGCAAAAGATATATGTGGAAGGTCCATTACATCCTATTATTTTGCACCTTTATTGTTCTCTTTTCCACTTTTGAAAATAGCTAATCCAATCATATTTAATTCATTTTCTGGTTAAATTTATGAAATCCCTTTAGGTGGATTTTCTGGAGTAAATTGAATAGGTGGGCTTGATCCGCATATTAAAATAGGTTTAGTGATACTAAACCTAAACTTCAGAAGAGTCAGTTGCTCTGGCATAGCCATTCTTACAGATTCATTCTCTTGTGTACCACAGCTAAGCCGTCACAACTGGCAGGTCTACAAAGTGAAAAGTTACCCTCAATGGCCCTTTTTTAGATTTTATAGAAATCTGTAAAGTGAAATAAAAAGCAAGCTTGTCTATACCTTCCATACTCCTATTATACTGAAGCACTGTTGAAGGTCAGGGTGTTCCTACATTTGCTCTTTTTATCTTGTCCCAGGGAAGGACATTACTTTTCTCTTTAGGTATTCATATAAAGAAGAAGTTCGACTTTACTAAACACATTTTTTAAACACTAGATCTAAACCCATCCATCGAACCTATTCTTTCCTTTACCAGATCCTCATTGCTTTTTATTGGCAAATTCCCACCAACCTTGTTACTCTTAGCTGTCACCATACAGTACATCCCATAAACAAAGAGATGGACCACTAAACGTGTGAAGTGAAGAAATTATATAAGAAAAATGTAATCGGCCCAAGGTTCTAGTCATTTTCTATTAATTCCATAACTACAGCCCCTGAAAGTTCTAAATGGTTGTATTATTAGGGAATACTTGTAGATTTTACATGGTAATCAATCAAGATATAAGGCATTCAAGACTCCCCGTAAAGAAAAGAAATATTTTTATATGCACAGGATTAAGTCTGCCGTTCATGTATTGCTTGACTTGCAGTGCTCCATTGTTCATTAATGCAAACTCTTTTTCTGGAATTTCTTTGGGCAAATCTTTCACATATTCTTATAATATTGGCTGCACTTTGAAAAGTTTGTCAGTATCACGTTGATGGTTCCGTAAGTTATTAACCCAATTAAAATAATTACGCAAACTGTTAAATCTGTTGAAAGTCATGGCATCCGCAATTAACTCGTAACGCCAATCCTTGCTCCAGTTAATTCTGCGATTTGGGAATCTAAAAGAGCCACCTCAATGTGTATGCCATTACAAGTTTTTATTTCTTCTGGTTTTACATTGGTATCCTTTTCTGTGTTTTGCAAATAATACATGTTAGTTTTTCACTCGTCTTTAAAAATCTCATCATGAAAAAAATTAGTAAAATATTGGTAAAGTTCCATTGGCTTAGTATATTCATTATCATTAGTGAACTCCAGTAATACGAAAGAAATAAATCTTTTCTAACCCATGAAAATATTTGTTTAGTTGATTTGCGTGGCCTATACTTCATTGTAAGAATTTCATCGTTTTCATTTGCTGCATATTTATCGTTTATTGTTTGCATATAAATTTCATTAACAGGGATTACGTCAATGAGTTTGGTTTATTTATGTCGTAGAATTCCCCCCCCCCCTTTTTGTTCTATCTCTAAGAGTGCTAAGTGTGTCTAATATATTGATATTATAAGAATATCTTAAAGAACAGAGCCGTTCTTAAACACGTAAGGATATATAAGAGAAACGAACATTAATCCCAAAATAAACTTATATTTTATCTTTATCAATTGAATACATAACATTTATACATTAACTACAGCAATACTCTGAATATTATCCTAAACAAGAATTAATTAAATTAGTTTACCCACAAAAATTAGTTAACGTTTTCTCTACACACAACAATAATATATGAATTAGGCTTACGGACTCATGTGGAGTTTAAAAGGCCTCAGAAATGTTATTTACTCTCGACGCGTGTCGCCGGCCAGATGTAGATGAGCGAGATCACACGGTTGTTTTGGTGAGGGTGGCAGCTGGGGGGTCCACACGTTCTTCCGCGGGGAGAATCTTCAAGGAAGAGAACCAATACGGTGCTTTATGCAACACCTAGGCAGTCGTGGTCTCTCTGGCGAGAGTGAGTCAAACTTGGTTCTTAAATCCAGTTAACTTGGAGTGCGGTGTGACCACCAAGTAACGAGCTCGAGGAGGAGCTTTTCTCCTTCGTTACTTATTTCCTTAGGGACGAGGACTGAACTCGGGGAGGGTCTTCTTCAAGGGCGAGGATATCGGAGGGGGGTTTCTCTGGCGAGAATAAGTTACTTAAAGTACAGTGTGGCCACCGAGTAACGAGCTCGAGGAGGAGCTTTTCTCCTTCGTTACTTATTTCCTTATGGACGAGTATAACGGAGGGGGATTTCTCTGATGAGAACAAGTTGAACTTGGTTTCTCGCCAAGTTAACTAAGGAGTTCGCTGTGGCCACCGAGTCACGAGCTCGAGGAGGGAGCCTTTTATTTCTTCTTTTCTTAATTCCTCAATGACGAGGAATACCCCTGGTGTTTAAGGTGCACCAGGATATGAGGAGTCTCTCTGGCGAGAGTAAGTTGAACTTACCAAAGTTAACTTATCGTTTGGTTTGATAACCAGGGACTTAGCTCGAGGATGAGCTTCTTCTTAGCCCCTTAAGTTAGGTAGCCCTGCCTCTCTTGCAGAGTACTTCTTGGTCTGGCGAGCCAAGTACTCTACCTCTCCAGTCTCGGTAGTTCGGTTTGATCCGAAGACTTCGTCACCTAGAGACTGACAATTTTCCTCAGAGTTCCTCATTTATACCTAGTCACCCCACTGGGGGAGTGGTAAGGGGGAGAGGAGCTTAAGGACGGCCCCAGGAGAGTTCTTTTGGCCAACGGTTTTTCCCATGAAGTCAAACATCGGCTCCTCGTTAGCCTTCGAGATTGGGAGAAACCCGTCTCCAATTTCTTATTCGACGTGAAACTGGATCTCACTCTCCTGGGGGAGATCTTACATTTTGACCATTAGGGTCTTTCATTGCACCAAGTTGTGCCACACTGCGGTTAAGCACTGAACCCGCCGATGCCTTTGACGGATGTCTTTGCGGTAACCGCCTTGTGACTGCACCAAGAGTGAACGGGGGGAAGGGGGGAAGTGACCATTCCCCTACACTTTTCATCATCATCTGACAAACCTTTTACAGCTGAATCATTTTCGGTGTTTTTACAATTAATAACACTGGGGAACAATTTTAATCACATTTTCTGGTAACTTAGATTTACCTCTTAATTTTAATTCGTCTTTTCATGCTGATTTAAAATATATAATCCATTTTTACCCACATGCTATAGTTATTCTGTAATTTCTATTTTATCGTTTCCCCGAAAACTGCCCTCGGGACGGAAAGAGAGGGTGCTTGTAGAAAGCAAATACTTCACAGTACATAATAGTAAGATAGTAAGAAGTGTTATTGTGCAAAATATTGACATTATTGTTTCTTTTTTTTGGTCTCATATCAAAGTAATAACTTCGTCAAGAGGAGATTGCATTGATAATCAAGACACCTTTTGATACATATGTGGCTGTTACATGCTAGTTCGTCAAAGGCGCAATATATCAAACCTTGTAATCTGCACTTATAAGGCATAATTTGATGTTTCTCTTGGCAATCAAGATAAGAAGTGGGCCCGACATGCTGTTTGCCATAGTTGTCTGGAATATTTTTGTGAGTGGACAAAAGGAAAGAGGAATGGTCATCCTTTTGAAATCCCCATGTTGTGGTTAGAGCCGAAGGATCATGTATCGGACTGTTATTTTTATCTGGTGAATACTAAAAGGATTGACAAGGAAAATCAACACAAGATCGACTACACCAACATTTCCTCGGCGATCCGGCCAGTACCTCATTCTGAGTCTTTACCAGTTCCGATTTTCAGTGGATATGCTTCCTCCGAGGATGAAAATGATGTACCTGATATGAACTTTCACGGAACGGATTCAGAGTCTGCAGATTAATCATCAGCTGCTGAACAGTCATTAGCTCATAACTGTTCATTCAAGAGGATTTGAATGACTTAATACGTAATTTGGCGCTCTACAAGAAAGCTGTAGAACTTTTAGCCTCCAGGTTGAGTGAAAGACACATGCCTGACAGGTCGCTACGGGTATCAAATTACCGAACAAGGGAGAGTACATTTCTTAAGTATTTCTCTGAGGACAAACAATTTGTATATTGCCACGATGTTCCTGCTCTGTTTACCAAGATGGGACTTGGCACCTATAGCCATGCTGAGTGGAAACTGTTTTTGGATAGCTCCAAGCGTAGCTACAGGTGTGTCCTTCTGCATAATGGCAATGACTTTGGTGCAGTTCCTATCGTTAACTCGGTCCATCTGCGAGAAACTCACGATGACATAAGAATATTCATGGATTTACTTAAGTGTCATTAACACAATTGGATCATATGTGTAGACCTTAAGATGGTAAACTTCCTCGTTGGCTAGCAGAAGGGATATACAAAGTTTCCATGTTATATCTGTATGTGGGATAGTCGAGCCCATGACAGACATTGGTTCCTAAAAGATTGGCCAGTTCGGGAAACTTTGGAAAAAGGAATGCCAAACATTGTTAATGAGCCAATCATGAGTCGATAGAAGATAGTTTTCCCTCCACTTCATCTCAAACTGTGGTTGATGAAGCAGTATGTCAAGGCGTTTAGCACTGACAACGATTGTTTTTAGTACATAGTATCGGCGTTTCCTGCTTTGTCATAAAAAAATAAAAGCAGGCGTATTTGATGATCCCCAAATCCGAAGACTTCTGAGTGATTCTAGATTCGTGAACACCATGAATGAAAAAGAGAAGGCAGCCTGGATCTCATTTTCTGCCGTTGTTCGTAACTGCTTGGGAAACAAAAAAGCGCAGAACTACGAGGATCTGGTTAGTAATATGCTTTTAACATATCATGATCTGGGATGCAACATGAGTGTGAAGCGGCATTTCCTAAATAGTCACCTCGACCGATTCCCAGAGAATCTAGGAGCCGTGAGCGACGAACAAGGGGAACGCTTCCATCAGGATTTTATGAGAAAGAAAGAGCCCTACCAAGGTCATGGGGATAGACACATGATGGCGGACTACTGCTGGACGATTAGAAGAGATCAGCCAAAGAAGACTTACAAGAGAAATAGTTACAAGCGCAAATTTTTGCCCGATTGAAATCGAGAAGAAGTCCTCCAGCCTGTTGTACAGTCATTAATAAATTAGCATCTATTTGATTATATGTTTTTCCAAAAAACCTGCTAGATAAAAACCTGCAAGTGTTTTATCTCCGTATTTAAGAGCATCGAAATTTTGAGTCATATATAAATTGAAATTACTCATAGGGTAAGATAGAGGAGCAACTTAGAAAAGTTTTTTGTGAACATCAAGGATTAGATTAGGAATACTAGTACTAGTCCTGTATAATATGGGTATAAAAATATTGAACCAAATGTCAATATGAGTGAGTTAAAGCGTCTAAGATGGGTCGTTTTCTATGGTATGGAAACATTAAGTATGCAAAAAGTTAGAAATATCATCATATTTGAAGGGGCATTGGTATTGAATGTCATTGATACACGCTAAACAAACTGATGTATAGAGATTTAGGCAGAACTTTGTAAATCTGCACCGTGTTTTTTGTAGTAAAATGAGTAGTAATGGTGTTTATACGCGTTTTTGTCGTAATTTACGGCTTCGGTTAAGCGCGGAAAGCACTGTGAGTATGGCTGTATTTGCAATGACACTATCTTGAAAATAATTGCTTTTCGCGCTAAAATGAAGCCGTAAATGATGGCTGAAATGCCTAAAAAACACTATTAATACTGCTTTGTACTGCTAAAAATACGGCGTTTGGTTACTGGAAGCCATTATCCAGCCGAGCTATAGGTCTCAATTTGGGGGGATCTTGCCCCCCCATCCCATGCCGTTCGCTTGGCTAGCGTCTCACGAACAAGTAGTACACAATTTGAAAGCCTAGCAAAACTAAATACGCAAAAAGCACAGGATGCCATCATCACGAACGCTTGACAAACGGGTTTTGGCGCTACAACCGAAAGCAGCGCTGTTATAAGTGTTTGAATCCATGGCTGCCAATGTTTGAATTAAGTTTTAATCTAATTTTATCAATGTGTGAAATTCATGGTTTCTGGTCACATAGGGAGAAGGTAAGGCGGAATTATTTTAAATTTCATTATTAACCCCATCAATGCAATTATCTAAGAAAATATGTACTTTCTGCGTCCAAACGCAACCCTGTATGAGGACCGGAATGCCTGAAAAGACCATTAGTACTTTTTTAATACTAAAAATACGTCGAAGGTTTTCTAAAGTTTGACCGAAAATTATGATACAGAATATATTTTACGGCTATATTATATGAACACACAAATTTTTATATACAGTATATAGGAATTCTCAACTCTTTAATCCCAACTTACGCGACCAAATCTAACATAGCATATATCAAACTTATAGCCAAATTACAATTGGGAGCATTACGCTTCTTCGTACCTTCATAAAATTAGAAAATAAATTCCGAGATTTGTTCTTGTCAAAGTGTCCTTGTGTCTCTCTGTAGGATGGCATTCAACTCAAAACGTTACTTCCATTCTAAAGAGAAAACAATCGACGCCGCTCGGAGTCAGGGGCTTATGGGATTTCGATGTCGGACGAGGTTGAATTGGAAATTCATGATATACGTTTGATGTTAACATCTCGGAGAAGAATTTGTGGATTAAGTTTTAGGAAGCTCGCAAGCTGAATAGTGACAAGTGATTTTTTCGAAAAGGGAGGATGAAAGATATAGATTAACATATATGTAAAAGGTTTGGACAAAATAATGGAAAGTAATTTTAATTTCATTGGTGGATTTTCTGAAACACATTATTATTACATCAAATGATTTAAAAGAATAAAAAAACTTTTTAAAAATGAAACATTATTATATGATATATTATCTCATGATATAGGCTTTATGTCGTAAGTTTCAATATCTAATGATAATTTATAATAATATGTCATACCCCTTAGTCTTTTAAAAAGATTATATTATATATATCTGAGTTATATAACTGTAGCATCGTTAACAAACACCATTAAAATGTTTAATGTTTCCAAAGAAAGTGTTTTTACGATCATAACTGCTTAGAAATCAAACCAAGATAGGCTCCGACAAAAACATAGCGAATGAGGAAAAGATCAGTGATAGAGACCGCTATAATATCAAAAGCTTATTGTTCAATAATTAATAATTCTAAACCCTCCTTTTTCAACCGAACTAGAATTTAAGAGATTTAAAAGATGTTTTATGGAAGGGTTGCAATCACCCATCTTTGCTTACGCAAAAGCAGCATAGAGACGAGAATAAGACCAAAGAGTGAAAAAAATATCAATAAGTGACGAAGACAGGTAAGAGAGTGGTTGCGGCGTTTGAGATCTAATTGGAACTGAGGAGGACCACAATGCACTTTTATATTGAAAGTGAATAATTGGCACTGTTTATGATGGAGGGGCGAGAACATGGTGATGGAGATTGCTGCCGTCTTAAGGCAAAAAGCATTAACTGCAAAAATGCGATTTTTGAGATTTTGGTACCGTTGGATTCGTCTCGACGAGACGCATCTAACTAGAAGGTTGCCAGTTATGTTATTTAATTTATTAAAATTTTAAGAGAGCTCAAAAAGCATTATCTCCAGCTAAAATAAAAGGATTTTTCAGGCAGAAAGCATTAATCCTTTCTTGTCAGGCAGAAAGCATTAAGTACAAAATTTTAGCTAGATAATGCGTTTTGCCTGCAAATGTTAATGTGAATTCACATAGCAAGTTGCAGACAAAATGCATTAAGTAGATTATACAATATGATTCGCATTGAGAACTCAGCCTGAGCTGCAATTCCGTCATGTTTCTCCCGGTTCTGATCTGTTTGAACAAAGCAAAACATGATTAATTTCAGGTACCTATATCTTGATCATAATTTGAAAGAGGGATTTCATTTCACTTCTGTCCTTCTAATTGAAAGGTCTGAATAAATTGTTTCGTAATGTTTACCAGTGCACAAGCCGTTTTTAGGGAATTGAGAAAAAGGTGAGTAACTTCTTTTAACTGATGATATTATGTTTAAATTCTATAGCTAATGTTAATGTTGAATGTCAACCTAACTTTTTTGTTTGTTTTTAAATATACAGGGTGGGCTAAAAAAGGGGCCATTATTAAAAGACTGACTAAAACTTTATTTTTCTATACTTATTTTTAAACTAAACATTATCTACGGTTTAGTTTTAAAAATATAAAAATAAATTTTAAGTAAATTTTTTAACAATACCCCTTTTTTTTGGCCCACCCTGTATTTTTCAAGAATGAAAGAAATAAAAATTGTACAGCTGTTTAACAAAAGACAGTGCTTTTCCGAGAAATCATTTCCTTTGTTTGAGCACAACATGATTCTTTGTACAATTTCTCTTAAATTAGTGAGGTTAATATACTAAAATTTATGTGAAATAGAGTTTTAGATGTCTTTCTGTGCATGTAAAAGTTATATATAGATCAAGTTTTTGGTTCATAACTTTTTAACCATTGGTCATACGGACTTGGAAATAGTTTTAAGCACCCCGCAGCCCCAAATTACATAAGATGATATATATTTTTTTTTCCCAATACGCCCCCATTTAGGCTCTGCAAAGTGTGACACACACACACAGATAAGATCAGACTTATATCATAGTATATACATATATAATATATATAGCTCAATTTTCTATATAGTTTTCGATATAATTAATAAGCTAATAAATTTTTTTATCCTTTACAGTGGAGTAATTCCAAATGATGATGATACTGAATCAAATAGGAGTATAGATGAAAATGAACATCAAGAAGTTTCTCAGAACATTCAAATTCCCCTTGAACAAAATCATCAAGAACCCTCTCAGAATAATCAACTTCTTCTCCTGGAACAAAGCCCTCAAGAACCCTCTTAGAATATTCAACTTCTTTCCCCTGAACAAAATAGTCAAGAAACTGCAGCAGCTGATGAAAGAAAAAAATCAAAGAGATTACGAACAGCTAAAGCTCAATTAGAAGCTCAAAAAGAAAAACATCCATTGCTTCATCCCTGCAAAGATTCGTGTAAGCAACAGTGTACTAAATCCACTTCTCCTGAATTGCCGAATACCATACATAGTGAGTTTTGGAAAATGGACAAATCTGTTCAAAAGCAGTGGCTTTTAGGAAGAATAAAGAAAAACCCCACGACTGAGCGCAGACGCTCCAATTCCTCATGCTTTACAAAGTCATGCACCTTCGTATACACTTTGTTAAATGAGTCAGGGTCAGAATTCAAAGTGTGTCAGACAATGTTTTTACACACAATAGGCTTTTCAAGTAATCGCATTATTTTGGATGTGTTTAAAAAAGCTTCTACTAGTTTAGGTGGATCTAATTCTTTAAGTGATTTTGAGTTTTTTGATATGAGGGGAAAACATGAACCTATCAACAAGAAAAATGAAGAAATCATTATTGATCACATAGAAAAGATGAATCCCCAAATTTCGCATTATAGGAGGGAGCACGCTACAAATAGAAGATATTTATCCCCTGAATTAACAGTGAAGGATTTATATAAAACCTTTATTGAAGAGAACCCTGATTTTTGCTCCTACGCTACATACTCAAGAGTGTTTAACAAACTAAATATTGGATTTGGAACTGACTCTACTGATCTTTGCGACACCTGTTTATATTTTAAAAATTATTCAGGTATATTAGATGAATCACTGAAAGCAAAATGGACTATGCATAATGAACTTGCAAAAGATGCACGAAGAGCATATGATTACGATTGCTCTCAAAAGTTTTTGCTGTTGATATGCAAAAGATACTCCTTTTACCTATTATGAAAGGTTTAAAAACTTGTGTATTTACTCCACGCCTGATAATTTTTAATGAGACATTTGCATGTATCGGCCAAAAAGAAAAATCAACTTATAATCATTATGCAGTCCTCTGGAGAGAATCAATTGCTGGCCGAAACAAGGAACATGTGGCCAATGCTTATTTAGATTTAATAAGAACAGAAAGAGATGCTGCTAATTTCATTTTTTGGGCTGACAATTGCGCCGCCCAAAATAAAAATTGGGCACTTTACAGCGCAATGATAATCCTTGTTAACACCAGTGAACAAGTCAATAGCATCACCTTTAAGTATCTAGTGCCTGGGCAGACCTTCATGGCCGCCGATGGCATCCACGGCCACATAGAAAAAAAATATTAGGAAAAAGGATAATATCTATGACTATCAAGGTTTGAAATCAGTTATTGATGCATCCGTTAAAAATTTGAAAGTATTAGATATTAATTTTAATGCCTGTTTTAACGATATTCTGGATATTTCGGTCAAGAGAAAAACTCGGCTTCGTGAAGGGATAAAAGAAACAAACCTTCCATTGTTAGCAGAGATTGTGGAAGCAAAATTTGAAAAGGGTAGCCGTATCTTAAAATATAAAACCAACTACAAGGGAGACTTTAAAGTTGCAGACTTTGTTCATGCTAGTTTAAAATTCACAAAAAAATTATTGGAAAAACCTATGTCAGATTGCCCAAGAGGCTTATCTTCAAAAAAGAAAGAAAATATTTTAGACAAACTTGTAAGTTTAAAGCCTGAAAACAGGAAAATTTTTGGATCAATTTAACAGAAAGCAAGAACAGCCCAGATCTTCTTGGAAGCGTATAAACCCCAATTTTTTTTCTTTTGATTGCTGACATTACGTATGCAGCAATGAGGTTTCAATATTTGCAAGATTTTGTTTGTTGGAAAAAAAATTAAATTGATATTCTTACGTATAGGTAGGTAGCTCTATTCATATACCTAGGTATACTTTTGAACTATTTTTGCTCTATTATCCAGTTATAAGATTTGCCATAATTTTCATTATTTTTGCAAATATTTCTTTTTCATCATCGTGTTGTCTTTTGTTTGCTGCAATTAGGTATGTAGGAAAAGTAAAGTTTTACCAAAGATTTTTTGTATTTATAGGTTTCCTGCATTAACTAAGGAAAAAATAATTTCAATTACCTACCTAGTTATGTTGTCTACAATGTTTTCTTTCTGTTTTCTGTAATAATATTGCTTTACAATGTATCTGTTTTATTTTCCTTTCCCAACTTTTCTGGTAAAAGTTAAAATGAAAAAATATGTATTTACCAATAGAGTCTAATGATATAATAGGTACCTATCAATTATTTAGATATAGGTATACCTATACCATTTTTCCACAAAAATCATTTTATTATAAGATGACTCAATTATTATAACTGTTTTCAGGTAAAAAGCATTAAGTCAAAATTTACTGGACAAATTTGAATATATTGAAGTTATTAACTGATTAAACCAAATTATATTGCAAGATTCATATAGATGAAATGCTTACAATTACAAAAAAAAAAAATTACGATTAATGTTATCAGATCCTTATTTGAGGCCGAAATCCGTTTTTTGCGTTTTCCCCAAATTGACAATTTTGCAGTTAATGCTTTTTGCCTTAAGACGGCAGATTGGTAGTATTGTAATTACGTTGTGCCAAACTAAAGATAATGTGGAGGATTCAAGATCTGAAATGAATTATTTTGCCGAAGATTAAGGCAAAGAAATCGGCGGAGGTCATAGCGGCATGAGAGACTTGTGAAAAAGGGTAACATATAATACTAAGAACTATGACCATTCAGCATAGATAAAATTGCTTATCAGCTATTATAAGAGGCATGTAGCCTTCTCTGGCAGCCAAGGGTAATTCTAGACGTTTCAGTTGCACGAACAGTTTTAAGACGTCCCAGACAGATTGCTTCTACTTTTTGCTCCCAGAAACGTATCCTACATCTAACCGACATTATGTTGGCAAAAATCAGGGAATCAAATGGGGTGAATACGATCAGCGAAAATGATAAGTGATTTGGTAATATCTTAGGGAGGTATACTGTAAAGGCTATCACGGAACCCGGTTCACACGGCCTAAATAAGACACAACAAGAAATTTATAGAAGACTAGGGATCTATAGGCCTGCCAGAAATTCATCAGAATTTATCAGGACGGTGCTAAATTATGAGGTATCCGCAAGGGGTTAAATGAATACACACATAAAAGTATTAACAGTATTATTTACATCAAAATCAAAATTTAATAAATTGACTGCTAACGAATTATACGGGGGTACATCAAATAATAAGAAAAGTCACAAATGCTTATCACCATCTAACGACCACAAGTCGTTCTAACCCAAATAAATATTCACGCATACAAAATTGGGTTTTATGAATAATTTGGTTAAAGCCGAAACGACACGCGCCGTTGAAGATGAAATGAACTACGCTACTCTAGTGACATGTGTTCCCAGAATAACCTCCGTGTCTTACGTCCCTTACTCGAAAGCCCAAAGTTACATGAATAAAACTTAATTAATTTAAAAGGGAAGTAAGAAGAAAGAAATAGTACAAAATATCTGATAACAGAGCAGTGAAGCAATAACCCACGTCGGATGAATGAATTCGACCTAAGTCCACAGGGCTGAATGCAATGACGGTCTTCGGCGAGGAGAAACCCACAGACAGCGATATCGGGGCAAAAGGCGTCGAGATCACGGGAAACGATGACTCGAAGGCCCAAAGATCCGAGAGAAGGAATTCGAGATCACAGAAGTCCCCAAAGAGGAGATGGCGAGGTGACTGGCGAAGAGCTTTCATGTGCCTAGTGTGAACGGCTTCCCAAAGGAGCACACTTGCAAACGTAACTGGAAGAGCACAATTCGATGCAGCCGATAGAGGTGCAGCGACAACGCTGGCAGGAATCATTGGCAAAAAAATCCTCACTGCACGAATGAATCCAGTACGGGTCTCCAAAAATGAACAACGTCAAATGTAAGTGACGGAAAAAGATTCAGCGGAATAATCACCGCAGAGTCCTCGCAACAGAATAAATTAAAAGGCCTCACTCCCATTTATATTCTTCAGTTCGAAGTGGGAAAAGGGAAGTGGGGCACAAGATGGGTGGGTGGGTTAATGACTCGCTTCCCCTACGCAAATTAGGCTGGTAAGTTAAACAAGTTTAGACCAAAAATGGTAGCCTCGAAGCGGGTCGACCTGAGATAAGCACCGTAAACTATGACGAGAACGGGAAGGCATGGGAATACGAGTGCTTATCCTTTACATAGATTTAGCTTTTATAAGGAAATAGAATATTTCTTTAGTGCCACGATAAACACACTTCTTCCACCAAATTCGATTATGCGTCATATAACAATCCAGAATGGGATTGATTTGAGATAGTTTGAAACGCATTCTCAATTGTTACTCTTGCAAAATTCCAATGTTTTTGGTGCAATCCCAGTTTTAATCCAGTGTATTTGCAAGAAAATCATTCTCGAATAAAAATGGTCCTTGATATACTCAAATATCAAGAGCACAATTGCATCATTTGTGTCCAAATAAAAATAGTCATCCTCCTCATGGTCCAACAGAAAGATTTCACTAAATTCGTATGTTATATCTAAGGGTGGGACAGGCAAGCTCTAGAAAAAATAATTGAATTCAGAGGGAATGGCTCATCCGTGAAAGTCTTGAAGCAGGCATGCCATTCTTAATGACGAGATCGACTCTCGAGTGAAAATCATATTCACCTTACTCCATCTCAAGTTGGGCTTGATGCATCAGCTTGCAAAGGCATTGAATACTGACAAGAAATGCTTTCAGTACATAGTTTCTGCCTTTTCTGCTTTATATTTAGAAAATAAGAGCAGCCCTATTTGATCGCTCTCAAATTCGTGCTCTTAAACCTGTTGTGGAATTTGTTTGAAAAATGAAAGCAAAGGAGATAACGTGGCTTTTATTTGTTGCAGCAATGCTAAACTTTCTTGGTAGCAAAGGCCGATAACTCTTTGATTTAGTTGATAAAATATATTTCATCTCGGCTTTCCCCTCCTTAGGGACACCGTTCTTGATGAGTCGTTTTCAAAGATTTCTGTTGAGTGTCTTCTTCTATTTAGTCCCTTCACTCCCATATCACACGGAATACAGTCTTTTTATGTCACTTTCGGTCTTTGTTTTATTCGGTTTCCCTCTATCTTATATTCATTACGTCCCGAGATTGATGCTGCTATTCATCTTCTCTTCTTGTGATTTGCCCAAACCATCTCAATTTGGCTTGTATTTTTCTTAATAGCTCAGTTACTTTTACAGATCCTAGAATTTGCTTGTTTCTAACTGTCTCTCAGGGTCACTCTTGACATCCACCTCAGCATCTTAATCTCTGCCACATCGAGCCTTCTTTTTTCTATTATTTCAGTGGCACTGTTTCTAGTGCGTAGGTCATTGAAGGTCTCACTACTGCCTTCTGGACTTTGCCTTTTAGTTTTACGTGGACACTTCTGCCAGGAATTACTCTTGAGACCCTTCTCTAGTTATATCAGCCGCATTGGATACCTTGGTTTATTCCTTCTCTTATTTCTCCTTTTTCTTCTAATACAGACCCCAGGTATTTAAAATGCTTCACTCTTTTCAACATTGTTAGACCCATTCGGATCGAAGTCTGCCGATATTTATCCACATTATTTGTTATGCATTTACTCTTTTTTCTACGTATCTTCATACCCGCATTCTCTCCTCAACCTCTCTAGGATTATTTATAAAGCTTCTCTGCTCTCCGCGACCAAGATTATATCGTCTGCATAGAAAACAAACCAGGGTAGTTCCTCTCTCAATGCTTCTCTTAGAATATTGATACCAATGTTAAAAAGGAATGGCCTGAAGGCTGGTCCTTGGTAAAGCCCAACATTCAGCTAGAAGATAAACATTGTTCTGACATTAGATTTCACTCTAGTGGTTATTTTCCAAAGTCTGCGTTGTCACTTTGACATATTTGTAGGGGGTGCCTCTCTCTCAATGATCTACACATTCGGTCGTATGCTGTCTCTAAATCTATGATAACCATATTTAGGGCTTTCTGCTTCTCTCTACATTATTTAATTCTTTGTCTTAGCGTAAATATCCCATCAAACGTGACTTAACCTATCATAAACCCCAACCGTTCCCTTCCTATCCAAACTTCACTTTTTAATCTCCAATCTATAATCAGTTCGATAGTTTGAGCTTGTGGGACATGAGTTTAAAGTACATATAATCTTCGCAACTCTGTAAATTTCATTTTTATTCATTAAACATATCGCCATCAATACGCTTTCTCGCCATTCATCAGGTATTTATTCATAATCCATTATAATTCTCATCAAGTTCCACAATATGTCGATACCTACCTCTCCGATCACTTTCCACACTCCAATAGGTACTTCTTCTGGTCACGTCGCTTTTCAACACTTCATCCTCTTCAGAGTATTCAACCCCTACTCTTTTGTTACTTTAGTCACAGTTCCATAGTTAGGACTTCCATATCCTCCTAAGAACCTTTTATTTTCCTCGTTTAGAAGCCTTTCAAAATACTGTTTCCATCTCTTGATAATGCTCACTTCCTTCCTCATCACGTTTCCATTCTTATCTTTTATCTGTCTGATATGCGTTATAACTTTCGAACATTCATTTAGCCTTTTTGCTAAGCAAAATTTCATTTTAGTTGATGAAATGATGTTGGCGTTTCCTGAATAGTAACCTCAACCAATTCTCCGATAACCGTGGAGATGTAAGTGATGAACAGAGAGAGCGCTTCCATCAAGACTTTTTGACGATGGAATGGCGCAATCAAGGGCTATAGGACAGACATCTCATAGCGGAATGCTGCTTAAGTTTCAAACCTGATGACCTTAAAAAAGGCTCCAAACGTAACACCTATAACGTGCAAACTTGCCATATTAGGAACAATTAGTTTTTTTATTTGACCGATCTTCCTGAATTCGATTGGTCTACAATGATATTCGGATGTATTGAATACAGGTTTGAGATTTGACTAGTAGTAGTAATACTTTCTTATGTTGCATATTTAATTTATCTTTCCTTTATTTAAAATTATTTTACGTATATTGTGATTAATTTAGACGATATTGAAAAGAAGACTATTTTTTTTCCCTAGTTTTAAGATAGTATGCCAATAAATTGCCTAAATAGAACATGAGATTGTGCAAAAGACCTCAAAATTTCGCAAACTATTGAAAAACTGAATATCAAATTTAATGCTAATTATAAACTAAATATGAATTAAGATTTTAATCTTGCACACACAAATTAGGCACAAACAAGTGCCAGTATAAAAACAACAATTTTTTTATCTAGATTTACCAAACGGAGGAAAGAAAACACAAAGTATACAAGTGCATAACATACTATATTATTAGCATAATTTATGACTTTTTAACGTTAAATTTCAATTTTGTAATCTTAGTTATCATTCTGGATGAAGTTTTTTTCAGGATATTTTAATTGAAGCCCAATCGGAGTTGAATGTCTCTCAAATATTTCAACTTAATCCCAACAGATCATTTGTGCTCCAGTTGTTTTATATTAAATTGGTAATAGATGACTACTGTAAGGGAATGGTCACTTCCCCCCCCTCCCCTCGTTCACTCTTGGTGCAGTTCCAAGGCGGTCACCGCAAAGACATCCGGCCGAAGGCATCGGCGGGTCCAGCGTGACCGCAGCACTGCCCCAGACCGTGCCATGAAAGAGGTCACCCCCCCCCCCCCATCGTTCACTCGTGATGCAGTCCCAAGGCGGTGGTTACCGCAAGGACATCCGCCCCAGGCATCGGCGAGTCGAAAGTTTGACCAGAGGGTGGCATAACTCGTTGCCATGTAAGACCCTAAAGGTCAAAAAGGTAAGATCTTCCCCCAGGAGAGTGAGATCCAGTTTCAGGTCGAACAAAGAAATTGGAGACGGTTTTCTCCCAACCTCGATGGTTAACGAGGAGCCGATGTTTGACTTCGTGGGAAAGACCGTTTGAAAAAAAGAACTCTCCTGGGGCCGTCCTCAAGCCCCTCTCCCCCCCTTACCACCCCCAGTGGGGGTGCGAGGTATAAATGAGGAACTCTGAGGAAAATCGTGGTAGTATACGTCAGGCCAGGTGACGAAGTCCTCGGTTCCAAAACCGGGCTACCTTAGACTGGATAGGTAGTATACGTCAGGCCAGGTGACGAAGTCCTCGGATCCCAAACCGGGCTACCTAGACTGGATTGGTAGTATACGTCAGTCTCTAGGTGACGAAGTCCTCGGATCCCCAACCGAGCTACCGAGACTGGAGAGGTAGTTTACTTGTGTCGCCAGACCAAGAAGCACCCTGCAAGAGAGGCAGGGCTACCTACCTTAAGGGACTAAGAAAAAGCTCATCCTTGAGCTAAGTCCCTGGTTGTCAAACCAAACAATAAGTGAACTTTGGTAAGTTCGACTTACTCTCGCCAGAGAGATTCCTCATATCCTGGTGCACATTAAACACCAGAGGTATTCCTCGTCTTTGAGGAATTAAGAAGAAGAAGGAAAAGGCTCCCCCTCGAGCCCGTTATTCGGTGGCCACACCAAACTGTAAGTAACTTATTCTCGCCAGAGAAACCCCCCTCCGTCATCCTCGCCCGTGAAGAAGACCCTCCCCGAGTTCAGTCCTCGTCCATAAGGAAATTAGTAACGAAGGAAAAGCTCCTCCTCGAGCTCGTTACTCGGTGATCACACCGCACTCCAAGTAAGCTTGATTCAAGAACCAAGTTCAACTCACTCTCGCCAGAGAGACCACGACTACCTGGGTGTTGCATAGAGCACCGTATTGATTCTCGTCCTTGAAGAATCCCCCCCCCCCCCCGGAAGAACGTGTGGACCCCCCAGCTGCTACCCTCGCCAAGACGACCGTGGAATTCCGCCCATCTACACGCGTCAAGTGTAAATATTTCTGAGGCCCTTTAAACTCCACGAGTCCGTAAGCCTAATTCTAATATTATTGTTTTGTCTAGAGAAAACGTGAACTTAATTTTGTGGGTCAACTAATTTAATTAATTCTTGTTTATAATAATATTTAGAGTATTGCTGTAGTTAAAGTATAAAGGTTGTGTATTCAATGGTTAAAGATAAAATATAAGTTTATTTTGTGAATTAGTGGGCGTTTCTTTTATATCCTGACGTGTTTGGTAAAGGCTCAGTTCATTAAGATATTCTTATAATATCAATATATTAGACACTCTTAGCACTCTTAGAATAGAACAAAAAGGAGGGGCATTCTACGACACTAACTAAATAAAAGAGGTGTCAGAGGTCAGGTCAGTAGGGTTCTTAGCAGAAAGAATTCTACGACATAATAAAAGTGGTGTCAGGTTTTGTAGGTTGTTATTAGAAAGAACCCAGCAGTGTCTAATTAAGAAAGAGCCAACACGTAAAGGAATATCAGATCAGGAATAAGAGAATAATTGACGAGAGGAAAATTGGTAGAGTTAGGGGTGGTAAGAATATAAAGGTAATTGGCAGGTCAAGTGGTAAATTTGTTGTCCGGAGTGATATTTCAATCAGCATAGTAGTGGGATTAAGGGTAAGTTATGCTGAGCGCTACCTGGTGAGTGGCGGCATAATTATCTGAAAATACAGAAAGGAAAAATCGACGGACCAACACGAAATGGATCCAGTCAAAAGATTTTACCAACAAGCCCAAAGTCTGGGACTTGAAGGCACAGAAATGCATGACTACGTCATGGCAGAATTAAGAATAGATTGTGTAGAAGAAGAAAGAATTTGGGATATAGAAAAAGAACAAGAATTAATAAAGTTTGAGAGAGAAGAAGAGGATATAATAAGAGAGGATACAAGAGAACGTGAATTAATGGAAATATTGATGAACCGGAAAAGTGAAGAATCCCGAATACAGCGGAAAATAGAAACAGAGGAAAGAAGAATGCTGAGAGGAGGTAAAACAAGCGAAAGAATAATATTGTTGAAAAGAGAAGCACAAGAATTCAGAATAAGGATAGAAATGGAAGATGAAGAAAGAAGACTAAAGATAAAGCTGGAAGATGAAGAAAGAAGAACTCAACGGGAAAACGAAATAGCGAAAGCAGAACAAGAAGCCGAGGAAAGGAGAATGAAGATGGAAAAAGAGTCAAAAGAGAGGAGAATAAAGATTAAAAAAGAAATAGATGAAAGGAGAATGAAGAGGGAAATAGAACGTGCTCAAGCGGAAAGAGAAGAGAGAGAAGAAAAGGAAAGATTGCTCGCACTCGAAAGAGCATCTATCGAGAATCTCCTAGAGGCCGAGGAAGTTGGAGCCCGGCCTGGACCTAAGAAAGGACCATCGAGGGAAACCCAGCCAATTGGGGTAACGATGGAAGAAGTAGGAAGTAGGGATGAGGTACCAGCAGGAGTACCTAAAGGAAACCCTACGAGGAGAACCCAGCCAAATGGGGTTATCTGGGAAGAAGAAGAAGGTAGGGTAGAGGTACGAGCAGGTGTACCTGAGGAACTACCTACTAAGAGAAGTGAGTCAAATGAGTTGACAAGGAAGGAGGAAAGAGGTGCTATGGCTATGCACCCAGGTAAGACTAGTCAAATGGTAGACGCGGATGAGTATCCCCTACTCCTAGTAGTCTCCTCCCCGAACGGAACGTCCACGGAGTTACCGCTAAATCGCCAAGTCGTAGTGAGCGCCAAGCCCATTAACGACCTCGCTGGGAAAAGTTTTCTCGATCCCCAAAGATCGAACCCAGACACGATCTTCCCGTGTACCTGGTTAAAGGAGAGCTATGGGACCTACGCTCCCATCAATTATGCCCCGCTGCAACAGGCCGCTCAAGCCTTAATGTTCAATTTAAATGTAGTCAAGTACCATAATATGGGTAAGTCGAGTAGGTTAAAATACCGCTACCATTTAGTAACATACTGGGGTAGACTCGATAACCCGAATGGCCGACTCAGGCGCGGTAGAATAATGGTCACAGAGCACCATTTTAGGATCAGCTACCTCAAAGGAGCCGATAAAGGACAGCTGCTCTATAGGCGGAGACGAAATACCATTGAGGGTTATTTCAGCACCTAATGAGCGTGAAACCATGTTTTCAGTTGTTGTTCGTGTAAATATTTATCGGTAGGAATTAAGTTCTCAAAAACTTAGAAATGTAAGGAAGTAGCTTGTTTTGTTGTTTTTTTTTATGGGTAATCGATGAATTAAGGTTTTGTTATGTTCATGTAAAATTGTAAATCGAGTGTCTAGCTCGACACATTGCCTGTGTAAACGCGCGCGTGGGCGCTCATATGTAAGGAAACTTAATGTAAGGGAGGGCTCAAAGAAATACAACTTTGCTAAGCTCGACTAGGTTGAGTAAGTTGTTTTGAGTTCCCGGGAGCATCCCCCGCCCCCCCCATTATTTTCTTCGGTGGGAGGTGTGTAAGGGAATGGTCACTTCCCCCCCCCCCCCCTCGTTCACTCTTGGTGCAGTTCCAAGGCGGTCACCGCAAAGACATCCGGCCGAAGGCATCGGCGGGTCCAGCGTGACCGCAGCACTGCCCCAGACCGTGCCATGAAAGAGGTCACCCCCCCCCCATCGTTCACTCGTGATGCAGTCCCAAGGCGGTGGTTACCGCAAGGACATCCGCCCCAGGCATCGGCGAGTCGAAAGTTTGACCAGAGGGTGGCATAACTCGTTGCCATGTAAGACCCTAAAGGTCAAAAAGGTAAGATCTTCCCCCAGGAGAGTGAGATCCAGTTTCAGGTCGAACAAAGAAATTGGAGACGGTTTTCTCCCAACCTCGATGGTTAACGAGGAGCCGATGTTTGACTTCGTGGGAAAGACCGTTTGAAAAAAAGAACTCTCCTGGGGCCGTCCTCAAGCCCCTCTCCCCCCCTTACCACCCCCAGTGGGGGTGCGAGGTATAAATGAGGAACTCTGAGGAAAATCGTGGTAGTATACGTCAGGCCAGGTGACGAAGTCCTCGGTTCCAAAACCGGGCTACCTTAGACTGGATAGGTAGTATACGTCAGGCCAGGTGACGAAGTCCTCGGATCCCAAACCGGGCTACCTAGACTGGATTGGTAGTATACGTCAGTCTCTAGGTGACGAAGTCCTCGGATCCCCAACCGAGCTACCGAGACTGGAGAGGTAGTTTACTTGTGTCGCCAGACCAAGAAGCACCCTGCAAGAGAGGCAGGGCTACCTACCTTAAGGGACTAAGAAAAAGCTCATCCTTGAGCTAAGTCCCTGGTTGTCAAACCAAACAATAAGTGAACTTTGGTAAGTTCGACTTACTCTCGCCAGAGAGATTCCTCATATCCTGGTGCACATTAAACACCAGAGGTATTCCTCGTCTTTGAGGAATTAAGAAGAAGAAGGAAAAGGCTCCCCCTCGAGCCCGTTATTCGGTGGCCACACCAAACTGTAAGTAACTTATTCTCGCCAGAGAAACCCCCCTCCGTCATCCTCGCCCGTGAAGAAGACCCTCCCCGAGTTCAGTCCTCGTCCATAAGGAAATTAGTAACGAAGGAAAAGCTCCTCCTCGAGCTCGTTACTCGGTGATCACACCGCACTCCAAGTAAGCTTGATTCAAGAACCAAGTTCAACTCACTCTCGCCAGAGAGACCACGACTACCTGGGTGTTGCATAGAGCACCGTATTGATTCTCGTCCTTGAAGAATCCCCCCCCCCCCGGAAGAACGTGTGGACCCCCCAGCTGCTACCCTCGCCAAGACGACCGTGGAATTCCGCCCATCTACACGCGTCAAGTGTAAATATTTCTGAGGCCCTTTAAACTCCACGAGTCCGTAAGCCTAATTCTAATATTATTGTTTTGTCTAGAGAAAACGTGAACTTAATTTTGTGGGTCAACTAATTTAATTAATTCTTGTTTATAATAATATTTAGAGTATTGCTGTAGTTAAAGTATAAAGGTTGTGTATTCAATGGTTAAAGATAAAATATAAGTTTATTTTGTGAATTAGTGGGCGTTTCTTTTATATCCTGACGTGTTTGGTAAAGGCTCAGTTCATTAAGATATTCTTATAATATCAATATATTAGACACTCTTAGCACTCTTAGAATAGAACAAAAAGGAGGGGCATTCTACGACACTAACTAAATAAAAGAGGTGTCAGAGGTCAGGTCAGTAGGGTTCTTAGCAGAAAGAATTCTACGACAACTACTAAATGTTTTTTTGACTAACATAACTCTTCGTTAAATTTTTCTGGTATGAGAAAAAAAAAATTATTCAAAATTTGAATGAAAGGGTCAAATCACGATGAAATATGACTTTACTTGTTAACCTAACCCAAATGGGATTTGCTTTCGTTGTTGAAGCAGGAAAAGTTTTCGGGAGTTGTATGCCTTGTTAATCCATAATGCCCTAACTATTCAACTTGAGCTATCTAGTTTTCACTCGATTTGAATTACAATAACTTATTTTAGCTTATTAAAAAAGTAAATCCTATTTGAATAAATAAACCCCACTAAAAGTTACATAATTCGTCGAGTATTGCTCTGTGTACAACATATAATTGACAAAATTAGTTTTGATTACTAATATTGTATTAGTTGTGAAAAAACTTACCTTTAGTAATAGTACAAAATTTATGAAATAATTGCATTCCAAAACTTATTGAACTTTGTTGAAATTGTCGACACTACACATTTTTGTGATAGCTATGAGTTAGGTTCACTTCTTCGCTGTACAGCAACTCTCTCGATTTATGTTCTAAAACACTGAATGTTGGCACGTTTAATGATATCTTATAAAAGACTTCTAAATAACCGTTGTGTATTCACATATAATAGCCTGGAAATGCAATAAAATTCATCGTTTGTCCCTGTTTATGAATATTGAAGGTCTACTATATTGATTTGGGTGTTTGATATAAGTGAAAGAATGCTTAAGAAATTTTTTCCTCTATCAGTTGTCTTTCATATAGCATTTTGATTTATGGAACACGAGTGAATATCGTTTTCTATATGTTATTAATCTATTATTTTAGTAAAGCCACATATTTATTTTACCTTAGATTTACATGTTCATGCAAACGATGACTTCATATCTAGAAAAATCTATTTTTCATATCTGATTCTTGTCTTGTTAATGTACCAATGGGATAAAACAGGACCAATAGTCTCCTCTTTTATCAACTCCTCTATGTAGTTCCATCCCTTTTAACTGCCCTTAAGTTTATAACTTAAAAATGAAAACCGAATTTTTGTGCTGATGACGAGGATGCCAAATTTATTTTTACTTTTTATTCTTTTAAGCCTACCAAGCAGCAAATTCGTTTGAGAGATAAATATCTTAAAACGAATTTTAGGCATGAAGGCAAAGTTTTTAAAAATTTAACAAGTCAGGAGAGCAATAATAAATAAGGATGTAGATTGGCCAGTCATCTCCAAGTATATAAAACAGGCCAACGTACCTGGAACAATCCTGGTTTGTGTGCACCCAACTTGGATGCAATCTGCGTGTGGTTAAGCTGCAACCGAACTCCCACATTATAACTGTCCTATTAAGAGCCAGTTCAGGAGGTGGGGCGCTAAAATTCCCTTAACTTTTATTGAGCGTCGCGTGACACATAAAAGGCCATCCGATGCTCGCAGTTCATCTCATTTCATTTACACTTTAAAAGTGTTGCGGCAAAAACACACATAAATCATATAATTATAAATTACTTTTCTGCCTTTTGTTTCCTCTGTTTAAGTTTGGAGAAATTATTTAACTTTTATTCGATTCGGATATTTAATGGACGGCTTGTGCATACATTTTTTCTTATATTTTCCTGTAATATTTCACTAGGATATTGAAGCGTGTTAACTTTGTGTTTGCCCTCTTATATAGACGCTATAAGACTTCATTTACTTTGGAAAAAAGGTCAAACTTTTATTTTATTGGTTAAGGGCACTTAAAAAATCTTTCGCAGCCATCTCAAAATGGACCATTTAAAAGGGTTCGAAATTGCATTTTCTTTATTGAGTTATGAACCGACAGTCAACTTTTCTCATTTATTTTGAGAATTTGTGGCATATGATCAAGTCTAAATTATTGGCTCTCTGTGCTTCCGTTTCCAACTATGGTTTTAATTTTCGCCGCTAATGAAATTACTCGTAGATGTATGTAACAATATATTCCAAATTTTAGCATTTTTTTAGTAAAAATTATACAGGAAAAGTAAAGAAAATCTCTCTACCAGGTGAAATCAGTGCATAGATCTAGCAAATAATTTGGTTTCGAACCTATTAACAAAATTGAGAGAGCGCGAAAATTACTTGTTTTTCAATTACTTATCTAACCGCGCCAATTTCCCGCTAGTCAAAATATTTGTACACACCTTCCTCTTCAGTAACTCTCCAGAATAATTTTTAAATTGGTCTTTCAATTAACTTTAATAGTCAAAACACGATTTTTTGGCATTTAACTTTCTATTTTAAAAATTACTAAAAAGATTCCATTATAAACTGTAATTGTAGGCCATGTGCCACAAAAAAAAAAATGGTGATCGGAATTCTTGTTTTTCAAAAGTTTAAACTATTTTTCTATAAGGAAAATACTAATTATGAAAACTTTAACTATGAAATTTGAACCATTTTTGTATTTTAAGTGGTATTTTACTTAAAATTATTCAATCAATTTTAGGAATTTAGCTTCGAGCTATTTATTCTCCACTTCTCTAGTCCGAAGAGTAGCGTAAATACTTGGTACGATTTAAAATAATTACTCCGTCGTCGCCCATTTGGTGGTATAAACGTCTTAGGGAGTATTAAGTGTTCATTAGACATTTGGAAATCGTTATAACACATGGTGTGAGTGAGTGGCACTTTCATGAAATAGATGAAATAGAGACATTGATTTTGTGTGTCGTGACGTCAGCACACTGGGCGTGGTTATTGGTGCTAATCTACAGATTGTTGAAACTATATACAGGTTATTTAAAAAACAATAAAATTGATCTATGGGGATATAAAAGCGTGAATGATAAATGTTTACCAATTTCACTGAGTATAAATTCTCGTTCCTTCCTCGCAGGCAGACAATGAAATTTATTATCAAAGATAAATTGACCATTTCTCAACCTCGTATCGGGAGCAACAAATTGATATCGAGAGGAATCTATTCAGGCTCAGTTGCATCCTTGCTTAGGATCAAAGAGGATCCTGAAAGGAAATTTTCAAGGGTAGAATCGGACGAGAAAAGAGCAGGCGGTGATCGGTCTGAGTCCACCAGGCAAAATTGTTCAGAGTCCAATTTTACACAAGTTTGAGTAGTTGAAGGAGAAGAAATGGAAAATGGTGTGTATATTTATGTTATCTCATTTGGTCAATTTAAGAAAAATGATGTTTTAATAACCTGAAGGGCAAATGAAAAGTAAATGAGAAGGCTTTCCAACATTACTTACATTCTGAAACTCAATTTCGTACACAATTTTCACAACTTGATTTCTATTCACTATACTTCCATGTGAATATAACCTTACAAAACTTTCACTAACAAACTCGTTGATACTCTAATTTAAACCTATTGTTTTCCAAATTTATTCACCTTTCGCACATCAATAATCGCACACCAGTTTTCTATTGCATTCTTTTAATCGAGATCTTCCTTTCTCCTTCAACAGCCAAGTCTCATTCCCACGCATAGATAAACGTCGATCTCAGCGAACTCGCATACACTTTCCAGCACATTCAGCATAAACTCTTTTTTATATTTTAACGCTTTATTTTCTCAAAGCCTTTTCTACCATTAAAAACCATGTGGTCGTAATCTGTTTAATCTGTACCACTACCATTTAAAATGTACCTTAGATACTTAACACTTCGGAGTTGTTCAAGGCCTACCGCAGGGAGTGGATCACAACTCACCCCTTTCTCACGCCAAAATACCAGTAAAATACTTTTTTCTTCATTCACTTCTAGACTCTTTTCAAATCTACAATCGACATTTTGAAATCAATCTCACCTTCACCTAACAAAAGAAGATCACAATCAAAAGCAACCTAGATAGAACACAACGTTCACACTTTTTATCAAACACACACCCGTTTCTCTCATTACCATCACAATCTATAATGATATTAAATAGCCAAGGCAATATTACATAACCTCCGATAACACCTCCAGGCAAGTCTAACTACGCACCTCGACAATTGTACACTCTAATCCATGCCTAACATTTAGCAAAAATACTTTTATCACCATTAAATAATTTAACACACATATGACCCCTTCTTATCACCTGACATAATGCTTTTGTATGTAATAAATTATAAGCTTTGTTCAGGTGCATAAAAACGGCATACACCTTCATTTCATATGCTTTAATTTTCCAACTAGCTACCCTAAAGCCATACTTTTCATTCATCTGAATCCCTCAATTATCCTTCTTATAAGATCCAATTAGAACTTTTCATATACTTTGCTAACAAGACTCAACAGAGTTATTCCCATGTAGTTCTTGCTTTGACCTTTACCCCCATTTACTTTTAAAAACAATATTATTACTGTATTCTACCTGTCATTATTTACTCATTCCAATCACAACCACCATCACTTTTCATCAAGCCAATAACTATGTATATCATCTTCTCTAGTTCTCCTCCCATTTTTAAACCTCTCAGAGGAGTAAAACCCTTTTTCATGCTTTTCTATTCCATAACCCATTACTACACCACTCTACTCACCATCTAGTTTTAATGTCCATGTATTAAACTTAAAACACCTTATAGGTGATGTTGAACCCTTTGCTTTTTATTACTTCGGCGCAATGACAACCACAGTTCCTCAGCTGTTTTTTTTTATTATTTGTTTATTTGTTCCATTCTTTTTCAATTTTCGTCCATAAATCCTTTACAGCTTAAGGTTGCTGGTCTCTTACTTTGCTTCTATTGATCTTCCAGATGTTCACAATTAGGTTAAAGTCCTGGGACTGAGCAGGCCACTTCATTTGTTCGATACCTTCTTCTTCGAAATAACAGTTTGCTCCCTTTTTCAGTATGGTATGTCATGTTGTCTTGCATAAATACTACTGTCTAGTTCAAAGATGGTCAGAGGGAAAATTATGTTATTGTACGAGTCTAAGGTACAAATTTGAATTTACGGTTACAATTACTGATAATAGCGGCGCAAATCTTTCAGAGGAAAACATCCACCATACCATAAAGCTTTCCCCTCAACGTTTGGCAGATATGTTACTACATTTTGGGTTAAGTCTGTCACATACAGCGCGTCGAACAAGCGTCTGCCTTCAGATCCAATAACATTAAATTTACCTTCGTTGCTGAAATAAATTCTCACTTTAACTTCATCCCTCAAAGCAAAAAGACCTTCAACATATTTGAGTCTCGCTTTCAATTTCTTTTCACTGAAGATTAGTTTGGTTGGTGGATAACGACTTTTTAAAACAGATGCTTTGAGGCAACGAGATCCTTGTGAAACGACTCACTTCTTTGGATCTATTGTTCTTAATTTTAGAGAAATTCCTGAGGCAGTCTCAAACAGAACCATTAAGGGAGAAGCACCTCTTAGCTTTTTCTTCGCAGAAGGGATTTATGTGAGGTCGACGGAACTTTGAATGACATTTATAAGTTTTGTTTTTATTGTATAACTTCAGAACGCGCAAAATCATCCTCTTGGACCTTCTTAACTCTCTTGAAATCGTAGAAAGTTTCCTCCTTGTAGTCTACAAACGAATAATTCTCTGATTGAGCTCAGGGATCACTATCAGATTTAGTGATACCACTGCAGAGTGAATACGACACCAACGGCGACTCTATTGTTATAATATACTGAGAAAAATGTTGTGAGATGATTTAAAAAAACTTCTAAAATGTTGCTAAAAATGGTTTTCTTATATTGCCCGTGTTTTTTTTTTTTTTTTTAGGTCATTTAGTATAATTTCTTATATATATGTTTGCATCATATGAAATCTACCATGGAAATTTCCTTTTTCTACTCCTGCTTTTGAAAATATTTTAATAAAGGAGAATCGTGCTCTTATTTTGCTCAGTAATGTAAATACGTAGTATTAAATATAGCAGGAAATAGTAAAATAAAAATTGAATGAGAGTTAGGGGCTGAATTCGGGAAAATAATTTGTCAAATAACGTCAAATTTAAATGTTGGGTTTGCTCCCTGCAACCGTGCACGATTTTCCCCTTTTTGTTTCCCAATGGCAGTAGGACAGTTCATTCAGCCTTATTTTCTCTTTTACTATCTCTAGGATGGCTTTTCTTGCCCATTCTGAAAAAAATATTTGATTCTTCCTCAAATTAATATAGCTTTCTAATGGATTTTTAGTTTTGAAGCGATCATTAGCGCACAGTAGATTCCAATATAAATGGTTCTTGTATATTCATAAAGGTGCTCTATACATAAATGCAGCTGTTGTGAATAGAATGCGTCTAAATGTTTCTGCCTCATTAAATCTCGCTTAATGGTTATTCGCAGTCTTTATTAATTGAATGCAGTGGCACCTTAATCATTCTTTCTCTCATTTCAATATCGGGTGTTAAATCCAATACTTAAATGACAAACGTAACGTAACACTATCAAGTACACATTTTAGTGGGAAAGAAAACACGTAGAATAAATAATTTGTACCTAAATGTCCAAATCTTTTATTTGATTTCCGGCAGAAATCCTTAGTTATTCTAATCTACCAATAGATATTTGATAGTCAACTTTGTTCGACCCCATTATAATCTTTGATTTTCGCCTCTCATTTTTTCCTGTCTCATGCCAGTCATTGGCATTGTTTATATTCGGCAGGGATCATGATTTTGTTCCAATCCAGGAATTAAGATTGTCCATTCACTTTTCTTTGTTTTGTCAAACAAAATAGGCTTATTCTGAAACCATCATTCTTTTGTTCCAATCTAGCCAATGATATTCGGTATTCAACTTTATTTTATGACACTCAGGTGTCATCTTCCATACATCTCTTAATCGCATGATTTCTAACCAGTGATTGCCTCAAGTACTGCAAAATAATAAATCTTTCGGTTCTTTATATAATTCTTTGCATCGGGCTCCAAATAAAATTTTCATTTCAATACAACCTTCGTTATAAACCATAAATAACAATAAAAATACCAAAAGTTTATTTCAATATTATAAAGAACGTAATATAAAAGGAATCATTGCCAAAAAATGTGTAAAAATCTTATAAGTCTTTTGAGGATGAAATATTTCAAAACATATCCGGGATAGCGATGGAAAGAAATGTAAACCAAATTCATACTGTTCTCAAAAACTCAGCGCTCATATTTCTGATGGCAAAAACGGGAAAAATGCGAGTTGAATATTTGCTTTTTGCATAAAGAGGTAAAAGGCCTGCGAGTAATGAATAAGATCCCATTCATCTCAATTGTTTTGCCTTATTTCAATGTATATTCAGCATATACATATAGAAATAATGGCTATACTTCTGTGAAGGGTCGAACCTAGTTAACATTTGTTTGAAAATTTTAAACGGTTCACACATTAAAACTTATAAATAAGAAGATAAACTTTCCGCCTTTAGTATCTCTCTTTCATAAATAGGAAGATAAACTTCCCGCTTTTAGTATATTTTTGTCGTAAATAGGAAGATAAACTTCCCACTTTGTAGTATTTCTCCTTCGTAAATAGGAATTTAAACTCCCCAGTATTCAGTACGATATCATGGGTCGGCTATATGTGACTACGTACAAAATAGATCTTGTTCTTGAAGTCCCCGTGGGGAAAAGGTAAAAAATCGATGGCGTTTTTTTTTAGGTGACTTGCCCTTGCTTTTTTTTCTCCTTTGACGGCTGTAATTTTCTTGTAAATTTCTTCCATGTCTAAAAATTCGGAAATTGGGATTGGGATCATATAAGAGGTTACGGTTTAGAACAGAGAGAGAAAGGTAGAGATAATGTGTGGTGTGTGTGTGTATGTTTATGAGATGGATATTAGTGTCAGATGATATATGGGGGTGATTTGGTGAATATGATAATGATATGGCGAATTGTGTCAGGTTGCCTGGCAAACGCTTTCGTTTTGCATTAGATTTTATTTAATATTATTTTTTGCAATATATGTGGTTTGTGGTTTTTTATTCTTATTTTATTAATTTTTTAATTTTTTTTATTATTATATTTATTTTTATTTGATTTGTTCACTTTTCAGTGGTTTTATAGTACTATATTTATATCTTCTTTATATTTTCCTCTTTGTTTTTCTCATTGTTCTTTTCTATTCTTGTTCTCTGTAGTCTGTAATTCTTAGTTCGGTGTGTCACTTTGTCTTGTTATTCATAAATTGGATTGACATTAAACGGTGTGTTTTTCTTACTTCCGTCGAATCTTATCCTGTATTTTATCTCGCGACTTTTGTTGTTTGGAATGATTATCTTATTGAATTCTTCCTGTGTTAAAGTTACATTTAACTTTTCCCAAATTTTTTTATTACGTTCTGGAAGTACTGTATTGATAGGTTCGAGGTTGGTGCTTTGGTGTAGGTCCTCTGATGGTATTCGGTCCTATGTTTTTTTTATGTTTGATGAATCTTGTTGCTCAGTTTTGTACCTTCTGAGCTTTTCAGGGCTGATTTTTACTCAGAATATGAGTTGGTATGATTGGATATAGTAATTTAGACCGGACGACGGCTGTATATAATTTTCTTTTGTTGTTACTTGACGGGTTATGAAAGCGGAGCAGGGATGACATTGGCTCTTTAGCTTCATTTAATTTTTGCCATGTGCGAGATATACCCATTCGTCGTTAGGTTGAGTCCGAGGACTCTCCCTTCCGTAATATAGTGGTATCCTTCCCCTTCAAATCGAATTATGGCTGTTTTTCTTCTATTGATTGGGATGCTTCTAAATTTATTTATATTGGTTTTAATTTTATTCCTTTTTTTAGAAATCGTTTATGCTTTTTATTTCCCTCGTTGTTCTTTGGGCGATGTCTCTTAGGTTTTTTCTATTGTTTGTGATGATTTGTATGATCTTATCCACTAATTGGATATACATTGCGCATTCATTCGTTGGTTGGGGTAGATCATTGGTGTATATGATATATAAGGTTGGGGAGAGACACCCTCCTTGTGGCACCCCTGTTCGTAGAGCGAATGCATTACCCATTTTGCCATTTAGCTGCAGAATGGCTTTTCTTCCAGTTAAATAGTGGCATAATATTCTGATTAGGTTGGTTTCCATGTTGAGGGCACTGATTTTGGCTTGTAATCCGGGGATCCATACCTTATCAAAAGCTTTGACAACGTCGCGGAGTACGACGTCCGCTTTGTTGCCTCGCGCTGTTTCGATGGCAATTCTTTGAGTTATTACAGTCAGCACGGCTTCCGTCCCTCTCTTGCTCCTGAACCCGTGTTGTTGAGAGTTATATAGGTTGTTTGTTTCAAGGTATATTTTTAACCTTTCGTTTAGGAGCTTTTCTAGGAGTTTCCCGAGAAATTCGAATAGTGAGATTGGGCGGTAG
Organism: Ceratothoa steindachneri; assembly: GCA_963969495.1. Taxonomy (NCBI): domain Eukaryota; kingdom Metazoa; phylum Arthropoda; class Malacostraca; order Isopoda; family Cymothoidae; genus Ceratothoa; species Ceratothoa steindachneri. The sequence goes on from OZ018328.1 coordinate 91,579,194, forward strand.
CTTTTGATTTAGTGTTTGGGTTTACACAGTTTCGGCAAGAAGATCATCTTTGCTGTCTTGAAGGCCTGGAGGTAATATCCAGAGTTCAGACAGGCATTGAAGATCCTTAAGATAGCCTCGTGCACGTTGTTTGGTGCATTAGTCAGGTGCGCCTTTGTTATGCCACTTAATCCTTGAGTCCTTTGTTTAAAGGATTTGACTGCTGTTGAGTACTCATCCATTGTGATCGTCAGTCCCTCTTCCGAGCGGACTGGTCTTTCCTCGTCTATCTGGGGGTATGGGTCGATGTTTTCTTTCTGATTCACAATTGTTTGGGCTATTTCCTCTCCGTAGTCTCTATCCAAGTTAAGGTTCTCTTCTGGTGAAATCGAGAAGATTTGTTCCCACTGCCTTCTGAATTGATCTTGAAGCTCTGCACCTTGCGGCATTTCCCTACCTTGTACTTTGATCTTTATTAGTTTATTTGGTTGGGTTCTTCGCAGTCTACGAATTTGGGTCCAAAGTTTTTTGGGATCCCTCTCAATATCCATTTTTCTGATAATATTATTCAATACTTAGTTTGCTTATTCTCTTATCATTGTCCCCAGTGTCTTCTAATAGTTTTTAGTCTATTAAATCTTTTCAGCGTATTACCCAGTTCCCTTATTTCTCTTGTCAATGCTTTAAGTTCTTCTATTTTCCCTTTAATTTCGTCGTCCTATCTCGGTGTAGGGAGGGTTCTGTATTCTATCAAAGGTGAATATATTGCATCTGCTTCTATTATTTTTTCGCTTATCTTTTTTATTTCTGTCACTATTACGTTTGTTTCTTGATGATTTAAGGTTCTGGTATTTATTGTACTTAAGTAATCTTTATATTTGTTCCAGTCTGTTCTGCCTAGTGATTTCCTTTACGGTATCTAAATTTGGATGGGAGAGGTGGATATGGTTGTGACCATACTAAGGTGATCGGATGGGGTTACGGGCCCGGGCTTAGTATGGTGATTAAAATTAAAATTAGAATTGGTGAGAACTATATCTGGGGTAGTGGAGGATCTGTGGAATAGGAACGTTGGGAAGTCTGGTCCTTCTCTTTAGACTATATTTCTTTGCTCGAGTAGTTCTAGTGTTCTACCTGTGCCGTTCACGTTGGTTATATATCCTGCTGCTCTACATCTGGCGTTGAAGTCTCCTGTCAGAATTGTACAGCTTGTTTGGCGGAAGAGTTTGATAAAGTTGGAAACGGCTAAAAACGAGCGTCTTGGGGGTTGATAAGCTCCGGCTATCACCAGATCTCCTATAGTCATTTTGATTTTTACCGCTACGTAGGATTCCTCTAGATTCTTTATTTCGCTGTAGGGAATCCACATTTGTTATTCCTATCGATACACGCTCGTATCTGGTTTAAGTATGGTTGGTAGGTATGATTCTATAATTTGGTATTTTAATTGTTTTACTTTGGTGTTGATGCCATGTTCGGTTAGTATGACTATATCTGGATCTTCTTTTCTAATTATATTTGAGTATATAATTCTTTTTTTCATCCAGCCGTTAACGTTTAGCATAAATATTTTTAGTTTGCGTTTATACGTAAACATGATTGGTTTAATTTCTGCTCGCTTTTCCTACTTTAATTTTCTCGGTTCTTGCTGGGGAACGGGTACGGCGAGATCGTTTTTTCTTGGATTGATCGCTGGAGATGTTATAGCATGAACCAGGGACGATTAAGATCATTTCTTGTTTTAGAGCATTTTGGACTTCGGTCTCATCCGCATCTGCTTCGTAATCCCATTTATATCTTTCTTTGACCAATCCTTATACGATTTCTTTTTGTTTGCAGGTTTTGGGTAAGGGGTTTGCATGGGTGCCGTATATTTTAATGTTTAGTTCCTGGATATTTAGTTGATGTTTTTGTTTTTATTTTTCTTTCTCCGATTTTAGTGCAACATCTCTTGTGGCTTTTGCAATCTCTTCGTCAGAAGTGTCTGCATCGGTTTCCTGGTCGGTCTCCATTTGATTTTCTTCTGGTTATCCCTTTTTAGTTTCTGTTCATTTGGTCTCATATTAATGTTATAGATTTCGTTTGAGGGAGGGTTTTTGAGGAACCACATCTTCTTTAGGCCGTTCTTTTCAAACATCATTTTTAGTTCGGTAGCATATGGACAGGTTTTGCCTTATTCACTAAGTGAGCATGCATAATGCAGAGGATGAGGTATGGCCGCATGTTCCTCTGAATGTTCACGGTGGTGGTTTGTGGAGTGGATACTCTTGTGGCCCTCCTGGCGTTACAGCGGAGTATGTTGTGTTCCTTTTTCTTTATTTTATTCTGATAGTTTGACTTTCTTTTTCTTTATTAATTGCTTTTTTTGTGGGCAAGACATTGCAAGAGTTCTGTGACCATTTCCACAGTTCAGGCACTTTTTTTCGACTGTTCTGCATTCGTCCCACCGGTGGTCTTTGCTTGAGCATTCCGAGAAAGCTTTCCCGTTGAATTGGCAATCTTTGGTTGCGTGCTGGTCCAAGGCGTAACATTTGAAGCAAACCTGAATAGAGCCAAATGTCTCCCTTTCAATCTGATCTGGGGAGATTTTGGTATAAAAGACAACCAGGCCATTTTCTGCCCCTTTCTTTGCTATTTCCGTTGTCCGCAAGACTATTTTGAAGACGTGTTGATGTTTTTCACCGGTCTGGTTTTTAAATTTCACGATATCTTCAATTCTGGCACAATTTTGTTATTTTTCTAATTCTTCCATTATTTCCGTGTCTGAGTGGGCGACGACCCACGGATTGAGCTTTCGGCATATGACGGATCTTTTTGTTGTTACGTTTGGGGGTATACGGTGGGGAGAACAATTTTTTATAGTTTTTTCGCTAAATCTTCACTTAGGAGGAGGTCCAGGTCTTTCTCTGTGTCACAAAGTACCACGTATCCATTATATTAATCTTTCAGCCTGAGTATAATTACTCCTATTTCAGCGTAGATCGTTTGTAGGGTCTTTTCACGCGTGGTTTTTTCCTTCCTGAAGAGGATACGAAGACGTACCCTCTTCGCACCTTGGTGGTTTTCCATTTTGGCTCGTGGGAAGCCTTCTTTCTGTCGGTCTGTTATTTATCTTCTTACCTGTGCTCTTTTGGGTTGACAAAAGTTTTACTTTATTGTTGTATGAATGAGAAAAATTAGAATAATCCTTCCGCTATCCACAATCTTTGTTGTGGCCGGTGTAACTGCCTGAGTGAAATGATGAATAGATGGGGTGATTAACCAGGGGAGGCTCTCCAGGAGGATGACTCATGGCGGACTTGATGATAGGTGGTGATAGAATCAACACCAACCACGAGGGGTGCCGCCCCTCCTGGGGTTTGGTTATCAATTCTGCGTCCGGCATAAATAAAGACAGTTGTGTGTCCCTTTATGTTCCTGTCTGGGCCGCTGGAGATAGAGAGAACTCTTTCCCAACGCTAACAGTATCGCCTCTTGTCCGGGGTGACTATGAAGAAAGGTTCCACAGTGGGCTAGTCCAAAAACCTGCTTTCCCAATCGCCTCGAGTTGTGCCTTATCAAATAAAAGGCATAGTTCGAACTAGAACAAAAAAGGCCTCATCCAAATTCTTAACTTCTTTGAACTTCAGCCTTTTTCTTGCTATGGCCGCCCCGTCATGACGCTCGCCTGAAGGGTTCGCGTTTATGACGAAGTAATCGAACAATTTCATTGTTTTTTCTTCTGGATTCACTCCGTGTTCTGATATTAATATTATGACTGGATCTATGTGTAAATGGTTGGCCAATTAGTAACATTTTAAATCTATCATAGCGCTGATTGGACAATCATTAAAGTTTTATGTCTAAAAGCTGACCGGCCAATTTGGTAAACTCTAAGGACTTTTTCCAAAAATGAACGTAAGAATTACTAGTAAATGTATATCAATCCTGATTAGTTGAATTGTTGTAGTGTTAAGTGTAGATAAATAAACTATTTATATTGGTGTATTTTTGTGTAAACGACTGAAAGGATTCATTGAGAAAGCTACGCTAATACTACATCTCTTACCCGATAAAGAGGGAAAAGGAAGGGTCAAAGCTGCCTCAAAAACGTCAACATCCTCTTCACTTTCCCTACGGGGACTTTGCAGAAGTTTTATTGAACCCGCTCCTAGGCGACATTATGTCGACCTTACCAACCCTCCCTCAACAGAGTTACAAAGCTGAAATGAACTGAACTGCCATTCATCTAGTGTCGGTCTACATTGATAGACATAATTGGGGACGTAAAGGAAAACAGGTTTGAGGATTAGCTGACTGTAGACCTCTAAGGAAGAGACCACCCAGTTACGAGGCAACTCTGAAAGCTTTGGGGAAGAGTTCGCTCTAATCTCTAAAGATAGTTTCCTGCCAAAACCACAGCGGGACAAGTTGGAAGCAGCATCGATAACCAAACCCCAGATGGGGTGGCACCCTCGGGTGGTGGTAGTTGATTCGATCACCACCCATCATTAAGTCCGCAACATTTCACCCGTCTGAGGGGCATCCCCGGGTTCACCCATCATCATTCATGCCTCGTTTGGCAGTTCACGTTCATGGAAGCTAAGTTACGAAGTAGAAAGATTCACCACAAACAAATAAAGAACAAGAACACCATCGTATGAAGAAAGGGAGCACAAACCTTTACTTAAATCAAGTCACCAATACCAAGAGAATAAGAAGAATACAGACCAGAGGGGCCACTCTCTCGAAGAGATGCCTCAAGAGAATACAACAAGAATACTTCTGCGGGCGCCCAAGCCCAGAAGAGAAAAAGTTTTCGAGGTTGTGTATGGCAAACTGGGCATTGTCATGGTGAGACTGTTGGAGGTCGCCTCGATGTATGTCGCAATCTGCGAAAAAGAAAACGGCATCAAGGCTATCACGAAGGAAAAAGCAGTGGAGATCCTTAGGGGATTTGGGCTGCAGCCAACCGTACCACCATAGATCCTGGCACACAGGAGCCTGGTATGCCGGCGACTCGATCCGTGGATTGGGCAGCACTCGAAGAAAGACATTAAGGAAGAGATCCAGCTTCGGCAAACCTGTGCCAAGGTAGCCGAAGTGATTAAATTCAAAAACAGAAGGGATAATAGTGACTACACTCACGTCTTCAAGCTAGTCTTCAACGAAACCACTATGTCCCAAAAGGCAAAGGTTCAAGGCCTATTAATGTTCAATGCCAAAATTAGTCGGGAGAAGGCAAATTCACTCCAGTCCAGTTCTGTTTTAGGTGTTACAAAATTAAAGAGCACGCGACTAAAGCCTATTAAGAGCCACAGGAAACATGCTCCAAATGCAGCGGTAAATGGCACAATTAGAGGTCGTGCACTATTAACTTCGAGAAGTGCGCTAGCTGTGGCCAAGGACACAGAACAATAGCAATGCCATGTCCTTTAAAAAATGAGATAATTAAAAGTAAGCACAAAGCGAAGAAGAAAGAGGAAACACGTAGAGCGAATTCATCCTACGTCCAAGCAGCAAAAGTGGCTATCTCAGAAGTGGACACTAAGAAGACATATCTCACTGTCAAAACGAGAATTCGACGAAGATTATGACATGCATCTTTCAAGCGCACGTCATAAATCTTACGCGCCCTGACACGTTCGCAACGGAGCTGAACCAAATTTGAGCTAAAAACGGCGTGGACCAAATGTGGTTCCCGGACAACTACCCCTCTGTGGATGTACTTCAATTGCACATGGTCCCAAACCAACAAGCAAACCGTCAAGACACCCCATAAATATAACAAAGAAAGAGAAGAAACAAGCAGTCTATGTGAAAACTCCTGCCCCTGAACAGAGACAAGAATACAACATAGAGAGAGAAAATGCTGGGACTGACAGCAATAGTTCTTTGGAAACCTCAGACTTATCGGACACCAAAGTCCCACAAACTAAGAAGGCCAAGGGAAAAAAACAAAAAAACGAAAGATTGCGTGCGGATAGCATCAATCTTAAAATTTATGCTTGCAACAAGTTTCCCTTTCTCGAAGAAATGGAGCCCAGGAGAAATATTTCATGAGATTAAAACTAAAGTATTCAAATGGGAATACGACTATGAAGTCGACCCCGAAGCAGTAGAAGAAGCTCTGCTCAGCCAGAATGTGACACTACATCACAATACCTGCGAGAAGATTTCAAATACCGAGTTCAGAAAAAAGAAAACGGGAGAAAGAAGAACATCACCCCAAAACACTAAGGAAACAACATGGAAAGAATGAGAAATAGAATGAGGATACTGACACTCAACCTAAACGGATAGGATGGGAAAGCTACGGCTATGGAACCATATTCCGAGTGCTTGACCGCGACATCATTCTTATAACTTGTCACGGTATTGAAAGTACATCTGTTCAAATTAAAATACCGGGCTACAGAGTGGTCAAGAAAAATCATTCTCAAGAAAGGTTTGATGGTGTTGCAATAGTTGTCAAGGAGAACATCTCGTTCAAACATCTACCAGAAGTTGATAAATCTTATGTGGCGGCTGAGTTCTACACATTGGTGGGACACCTCGTGATAGCTGCAGCCTATCAACCCCCTCGTCGAGCCTATTTCTCGTTAAATAACTTCCACACAATGTTTGGCCACCGCAGAATGGCATTCTTAGGGGGCGACCTCAATGCCTAATGCCGTGTGGCGGTTTTGGTAGTACCAACGAAGGAGGTCGAAAGTTGGAACTGATTATGGGAAAAAAATCATCAAGAGTATAGGGCTGGATTTTCCGACCTATATCACTTTCATATCAGCAACCAAACCTGACATAATCTTAACAAGTGAAGGCGTCCCATTCAACTACCATAGGGGGCAACGCCAAACAGTCCCAAGTGATCACATAGCGATCCTCACCACAGTATCTCTCGCTCCGATCCAGCTTCAGGTCCCTCTCCGAAAATAACTACGCCTTGGCAAACTGGGTTCGTTACAAAAAACGACTCAGTGAATACGCACCAGGTGACCTAAACGATGCAGCATTGAAGGAGATAGACTGGGACCTGGAGGGGATAACTAATTCCATACTAGAAGCGGACCGTGAGTGCATACCCAAGACTAAGTATAAAACGCCTCCTCAGCCCAGAAGGACAAAAGAGATGAGAGAGATTGCTCCTATTTACAGGGAAGTGTGCGAAGAGATAAGACGGGAAGGTCCTAACTAGGAAAAAAGCTGGCTTCCTTGACGCCTAAGCACCAAGCTAAAAAAGGCTATTGACCTCCATCAGGGGGAAATATGGAATAGCCTGATAGCCAGAGTCGATAGCAAGCTCAACCCGGCTAAATATTGGCGTCAAGTCAAGAATCTAAAGGGACTAACAGCAAAAACTAAGGCTCAAATAAAAGAGAACACAGACTGTATAGACGACCAAGCGTTTCTAGAAAACAGATTTAGGAATTTCCTGAAAAACGTCTTCAGCATCACCCCAGAAGACAACGAAGAGTTCAAGCAGGAATTCGAAGGCCACCTGATCGAAGAACTGAATCAGGTAATGGACCACACGCACCCATAACATCAAGTAGACGAAGGCAGGGAGATAGCGGACCATGTCCATCCTATAAAACAAAAGGAGGTCATGACCACTGTAAGAACCTTTCAACAAAATGCACTAGGCTGGATGGGCATCACCAGTAACAACTCGGTAAATGCCCTACAGCAGATCATTCAGGGAATTACAAACATTTACAACGCTTTCCTGAATATGGGTTACTTCCCTGAGGGATTGAAGATCGCTAAAATAATCTTCATACCCAAGGGAGGTAAACCCCCGATCAACTAGTCAATTACAGGCCAATCGCCCTGCTGGAATTCGTTGCAAAAGTCTACGAGAAGCTCCCGGATGACAGAATTCAAGAACAACTAGGCGAGCTAGGAGCTTACAATCATCCTAACTGAAAAACTCCCATGCAGCAAATCTGAGAGAAGGTACGTAGACGTAGTGCCGCGGGATGTTAATAAGTCTTCGATAAGGTATGGCTGAGATGGCTACAATTCAAGATCCTCAACCTCCAGCTAAACACAATCCAGGAAAGGGTCCTTTTTAACTATTTCACGGATAAGAAAGCCTAAATCGCGATCGAAAGCGGCAAAGGAACCGAAATCGAACTCGAGGTTGGAGTTCCACTAGGAAGCTGTCTGAGTCCTTTGTTGTACCTCGTGTACACAATTGACCTCCCAGCTCCAGTGAGGTACGATTCAATGTAGCTCCAATATGCAGATAACATCACTTAAATCGTCCTAAATCCACTCAGGAACGCTGGAAGCCAAGCAAGAGCCACAGCTGCCGAGACTGACAATATCAATCGCTATGAAAAAAAGTGGAAGATGAAGACCAACCGCCAGAAGTTCACGATAATTCCAATGAACCGCCGGAAAGTAGACGACATCCTCGTGGACGACGAAATTTATCCGTACTCAAACGAGGGAAAGGTCCCGGGCTTACGACTCTATAGAACAGGTTACAAGGCCCACATAAAAACCAGTCTCCCTAGCCAAAAGAGAGCTGAAGAAACTGAACCGTTTCCGAAGCCTCAGCGTGCCAAATAAGAAAAAGCTATACATGGCCCTGGTAAGCTCCGTCCTGGTGTACCCGGCTGTGATCACGGAGATGGCAAGCCTTAACTCTCTCACGATGATGCAGAGGGTACAGAACACAGCTACACTGCTGATAACTGGCACAAAAAGGATCGACCATATTCGGCAATTGGTTCTATATGAGAGAATCGAACTAAAACCGATCAATATGGAGATCCAAAGGCTAGGGACAAAGATTTTGGACAAAGTCGATCGCGAAATACTCCCAACTATAAACAACATTCTAGACATACCAGGAAATAGAAGACGCGCAGTTGAGAGAACATCTCTATTCCCCAGCGGAAGAACCTGTACGAGAGAGAATATTCTACCTATATACACATAGCAATATAAAATAGAAATAAACTTGAATAAAAAGAGGCGAAGTGCCCAAATTTAAAATCAAATTTAAACTCAATTCAAATCAAACTCAAACCAAAGTCAATTTAACTTAGCAAAAAGAGGCAAAGTGCCCAAATTAAAAATTAAATTAAAAAGAGGCGGGGTGCCCAAATTAAAAATTAAATTAAAAAGAGGCGAAGTGCCCAAATTCAATTCAATTTAAACTCAAATAAAAAATAATTAATTTTCACAAAAAAAGGCGAAGTGCCCAATTTAAATTTAACAAACAAAGAGAAGTGAAGAAGAATAAATCAACAAAATTAACCAAATTATAATAAGAAGAGAGATTGACATAAACGAAAAGAGGCGAAGTGCCCAAACTAAGATTTAAACTGAAAATAATAAATGAATAAATAAATAAAATAAAACAAGAGATAATTAGCAAACAAAAAAACAATTAAAAGGCTTGAAAGCCATGACGGAGGATCATATTTAACAAATAAATATATATATATATATATATATATATATATTTATGTATATAACAAAGGAACAACCTGACTGTCATCGACGGTCAGCAACATTATTGACGGAGGAATAAATCTTTTGAAAAAAACAAGAAGAAAGCATGCTAGTGATGCCCTAACACTAGGGCAACCTAGTAAATATTCTCAAACTTTTGTGAACCTAATACACATTGCATCACTTTCATAAATTAATTAATTAAAATGTAAAAGACTGTTCGGAAGTCTTGACAGAATTACCTCGAAATACTCATCTTGTGACCTGCAAAATGAGAAAAAGTTTTGGGGAAATTTTTGCCTATGCCTCCGAAAATCTGGTTTCTAATTTTAGAACCAGATTTAACAAAAGAGAGTATTATACTGGTGTCACACTCATCTTCATCATAATGCACCACTAATCATCTTTCCTATTCAGCGGCCCCACTTAGGCAGATGACTGCTTAAGCCGTCAGATGTGGAAGGGGATTTCCATTCACGTTTCGTCCCAACTATGCCAGTCAGTTGCTTCGCCATAATTGGGGCCATTGGAGGAAGCTGGTTTGAGGAATAGCCCACAGCTGATAACAATGTCAGAAACTCTTCTAGATAAGGGAAGGACTGCTACCACCGCTACTTATCCCAGCGGGGCCCCTTCCAGGACCATAGAGGAACACACAACCGTCTCTATGGTATGTTAGGATTCAGTCGCGATTAAAAGACCTTTGGAGGCGCGGCGTTGTCAATTAGTCTGCCATACAATCACGCCCCTGAGAGGATCCCACCCGGATTCATCTCATCCATCGTTATCACACATCTAAAAGGCAATTTCCATCCGGGCGACTAGTGAGCGCGGGGATGGGGGAGGTTTCTCTTCATCACCAAGGAAAAACAAAAATTATAAAACGTAAAATATTTACACACACACGTAAAATTAAGGCCGTGTAAACAAACAAGAAAAAACAAAGCTTGCTAAAGAAGATTTGCACCCCAGTCAGAGGGGCTGCAAATACACCAAAATGGCGTCCTACCCAGCCACAAATGTCCCATTGAGGACAATAGGTGGACTTCCTAAACCTGACCGAGGTACGGTGTTCAAGACGGTCTTCGGTAAGCTGAGCGTGGCGATCCGTAGACTAATCGACACCCTAGTTGGTTACGCCGCAATCTGCGAGGAAGAAGCAAATATGGAGATCCTGACGAAGGAGAAAGGACAATGTGTGGTAAAGGAGATAACCTCCAGCCCAGCACTTCCCCTCAGATCCAAGCACATCGCAGCGTGGTGTGCAGACATCTAGACCCCTGGATCGGTCAACATAATAAGGAAGAAATCAAGAAGGAGATTAATAGAAACCGGTTGTGGGCCAACGTGGTGGAATTAGTGAAGTGCCGTAAAAACGGGACAACACTGAATACCAACAAGTTTTCAGAAGCATATTTAATGATACACAGATGGCCCAGAAGGCCAAAGAAAGGTGGTCTCTACTCTTTAACGCTAAGATCTCTGCTGACCACATAGAGAGGGAAGAGTTGACTCCCATCTAGGTATGCTTCCGGTGCTACAAGATGGAGTAACATACAATAAAAGATTAAAAAGAGCAAAGTATCACGTGCTCTAGGTGCAGCAGAAAAGGCCACGGATGGCGAGAATGCAAGGCAGCAGTGGACTGAACCACCGGGTGATGGCCATGTCCTGTCTCCAAAATAAGGAAATTATAAAAAAAAGCGGAGGAAATGAGGAGGAATACTGTCTGGTACGCCTAAGCAATAAGAGCAACCCCAACAAGAACTGCAGAAAAGCAACAGCGGAAGACTTATTTCAAGCTAGAGAATGAGAATTCGACAAAGATACTTACGTGCATATTATTTGCGCACGTAAATAATCTTACAAACCCAGGAACGTTCGCGAAGACACTACATATCATGCTGAAAAAGAACGGCATGTCTGAGATGTGGTTTCTGGACGATCCACAATCGGGAAACGTGCTGCAGCTGCAATTTTTGTCAAAGGGCACACCAGAGGCACCGGCGACTTCATTTTCCCAGGAGGAAAGACCATCAGAGTCTAAAAAAGAAGTGTAGCCCACGACTGGAAAAACAAACACAACTAAGACAGATCGAAGTTTGGAGGAGCACAAAGACGTCGTGAGAAGAAGGAGAGTAAAGCAGCGAGAAGAATAAAGGAAGCAGAGGGCAACCTAGCAAGCCAATCGTCCTCGAATTCTGATGCTAAGGAGCTGGAAAACAGGGCTACCAAGAGTTCCGGAGGCTCGAGAAGTAGGTCGAAGACATTGAAACTTACTAACAAGTACGATGGAAACGACATCGAAGTCAAAATAATAGTGAACGAGCATACCCCCTTCCCAGAGAAGCTCTCACTCAAGGAAGGCACTGTAAAATTACAAAAAGACTTCTGCATCACCCTAAGTGATGCAGAATACAAGCAGGTATAAAACGGCAAAAACCACAATACTTAAAACACACCAAATGAACAAAAACACAGGAACAAGAGAACATGGAGAACATAAACAACGCTCTAAAAATACTCACACTGCGTAAGGTGGACTCGGACATCATTCTCATATCAGAATACGGCATAAACACAAACATGGACACTATAAAAATACACACTTACACAGTAATACAAAAAAAATCACACACAAGAAAGGTACGATGGCGAAGCCATCGCTATCAGGAAAAACATCAAATTCAAAGCACTACCGGACTTAGACGAATCAGCAGCCAAGACGACAATACCTACCCATTAACATTTTCTTCACCCTCTTCGGTCACAAAAGGCTAGCGTTATTAGGCGGGAACCTAAATGCCAGTTGCCGTGCATCTGGCTACAGGCGCGTTGATCAAAGGTGACGAAACAAATTCGTTCCAGAGAGTTGGACCAGACTTCCCAACTTATCTAAAACGATGCTCGGCGACAAAACCGGAAATTGTGTTAGCAAGTCCAGAATTCCCCTTCAACATCGCCAACGCCCGAGGCCCAGTGGTCTCGATCGATCATCTCCCATTTATCACCACCATTTCACTTGCGCCAATGCTCAAGCCCGTCACACTTAGGCAAAGTTACGGGAAAGCTAACTGTGAGCAGTACTGAGAAATGCTCAGCACCTACCAACCAGCTTACCTGGATGACGCAAATTTTGAGGTATTTGATGAGGAGATTGACAAGATCACTAATCTCCTCATTCAAGCTGACGAAAAATGCGTCCCCAGAATCTCGTACAAAATGCTCCCACAACCTAGGTGGACGGACGAAATGAGGGAAATCGCCAGGGAACACAGGGACATCTACGAGTAAGTCGGTAGGTCAGGTCTACACTGGAAAGGGCAGCCCGAATGAGACAGCTAAGCGAGGAACTGAAGAACATAATCCTCGAGAAACAAAAGGATATATGGGACAATATCATAGGAAAACTAGACAGGGAGAGAAATCCTGTAAGTTTTTAGAATAGCATCCGAAGAATTATGGGATTGCCTCCTAGGCCTGGGATAAAAATAAAGGAAGGCGACTTTATCATAGAGGATCCGTATTCTCTCGAAAGGAGATTCAGGAGGCATTGGAAAGAGGTCTTTGCAATATCATCTGAGGAGAACGACGATTTCGACCAGAACTTCGAAGACCAACTGCTTGAGGACCTCGGAACGATGATACATACGACCAACCCACAACTGCAATTATCTAGAGAAAGAGAGATGGTTAACCACGGGCGCCCCATGACCATTGAAGAGACCATTACCAGCGTATGGTCCTTCAAACAAAGGGTTTCCGGTTGGTCTAGGTTCACTAAAAACAACCTAGTGAATGCCCCAAGGCAAATTATTCAGGGCATGGTGAACACCATAAACGCATCTCTGAATACAGAATACTTCACTGACGGGTATAAGGTAGCTAAAATCAACTTTATGCCGAAAGGTACTAAGCCCCCGAGACCAAGTGGCTAACTATCAGCCAATCTCTCTTCTAGAAATACCCGGCAAGATCCTCGAGAAGATCATAGCCGATAGGCTACAAAATCAACTTGACGAGTTGGGAGCGCATAACCCACAACGACATGAATTCCAACCGAGTAGTGGCACGGAAACGGCCCTGGCGCTCCTAACAGAAAAGATCGCACACTGCCGAGCGAAGGGTCACTATGTATACATCGTGATGAGTGACGTGCAGAAAGTCTTCGACAAGGTTTGGCTAAATGGACTACAATACAATATCCTAGGCCTCCAGATAAACCCAGTCCTAGAAAGGATCCTTTCTGACTTCATCATGGACAAAAGGGCGCGTATCATGATCGAAGAGCACAAGGGACCAGAATTCGAGCTTAAAACGGGCGTTCTCTCAGGGAGCTGCCTGAGTCCTTTGCTTTAACTGGTCTTCACCATCGACCTCCCTACTTCATTACACAGGGTCACGATGTATCTGCAGTACGCAGATGACTTCACGTAGATCGTCCCCAGTAGTGTTAAGAAAGCAAGGGATCAGGCGACCAACACTATTGCAGAGATCTCGAACATTAATCAATATGAGAAAAGATGGAAAATCCGTACGTGGCCAACTGTAATAGATGGGGTGAGATATGGCTACTTCGCCCAAGGCATCATCCTTAGCCTAAAATGCTCCGACCACGGATACTCGAGTCACTACAAGGAGAGGCAGAATGTTGCGAAGAGAGATACCTCCAAGCTATATAGGTTCAGAAATCTTAGCTCGGCGAATATCATGAAAATATACCTGATGTTTATCCGGGCTAAGCTCATCTACCCTGCAGTAGCCACTCAAACGGTCATCAATACCGCTATTAAGAGGCTCCAGCGACTGCAGAACTCTGCATCCCTCTGCATAAATAAAACCAGACAAGGAGAGTATCTTCGGGAGAGGGACCTGCACCGAGGGACAGCGTCTAGAGCCCATTAATTTTGCAACCCAGAAACTGGCCAAAAAGGTCTGGTCTACAATGACCAATGATATTATCGCAAAACTAAGAAGAACTGGTGGCAGAATAAGCATCCCTGCCAGATTGCGCGGGAAGGTCGCTCGAAGCCGACGTTTCCCAAGCACTAGACTCTGTTCTGAGGAAAACACAATACCAATCTACACATAGACATAAACAACACAGAGTACGACACATAAAACTACGAGACAGAAATTAAACTCGCAATTAATGACGAAGAAGCAAATACAACACATAAAAACACGAGATAATATAAAATTTGAACACAAATAAAGGCTCGAAAGCTCAACATTGCACGAAAACTAAGTAAACAAAACGAGGAGACAAATGTGAGAAGAACGCAAAGAAGAACGCACACAGAGACAAACACAAGTCCATATAACAAAACAAAAAGGAAAAATAAATAGTTAGACAAAAAAAAATGCCTGCGATGCCCCTCAAACAAGCTTTCGCCATCTATCTTCTACCACTATTTAAATCTTCCACTATTCAGCACCTTAAAAAGATAGAGCGTTTTGGATGGGGGATCATCCCTTCTAGGGAAAAGAGGCAGCATGGAATGCCTACGAGTACCTCTACTGACAATTGACCAGGGTATCAAACCAAACAAAGGAAAACTCGGAAAGGCATTATTTGGGCAGATGAAAGTAGCCCTTTTCAAAATTATCGACATCCCAAATGGCTACGTGATAATTGCAAGTAAGGAAAAAGAAGTAGAAAAATTAGTGTCCAAGGAAGGAATAGAGACACTAAAGAGAATAGGACTAACACTCAAAATCTCACCCCAGATAACTGCAAACAGAAGCATCGTATGTAGGAAAATCGACGTTTGGGTGGGTTCCCATGACAAAGAGGAAATTAAAGAAGAAATAGAAAAAAATCACGAAGGCCTAAAAATAAATGAAATAATAATTCAATTTGTCCACTACACACGTCTTTAAAATTGTATGTGCAACAAGAGATATGGCAGCAAAGATATTTCAACGAGGACTCCTCATGTTTAACATGAGAATTTAACCAGAGAACATGGAACGCGACAAACATTAATATTCAAATGTGCTTCCGGTGCCATAAGATGGAGGACCACTTGACGCGTGACTGCACTGAGAAAGATACTGTATGTTCTGAGTGCGGAAAGAAGAGCCACGAATGGAGACAGTGCAAGCAAAGTACTAAAAAATGCTTCAATTGTCATGGGCCACATAGGACTATGACAATGACATGCCCACCAAAAAAGAAGATAATAGAACGAAAGGAAAGAGAAGCGAGAAACGAAGAAGAAACTAGAAGAAATGCAACATACGCAGGAGTGACTAAAGAAACTGTGAATAAAATGCAGGAAGCAAATATCCGTCTAACTGTGCCCCCAGGGGCATCTTCAGAAGTGCTCACATGAATACTCTATGGCCATGTGATGAATATTGAGAAACCAGGCACATTCGCTACGACACTCAATACAATGCTAGGGAAGAATGGAATAAGGAAGATGTGGTTCCCTGATAGCCCCCCCTCATCTGAAATCTTTAAAATCAACGTCGCCTCAGCGTCGGCACCAACGAGCAATGAGGAACACCCTAAAGGAGACAACGCAATTTCAAACATGTTAGTGCAAAGTAATGAAGGAGAAAAAATAGTACGCATGAAAGCACAGGAATTAAAACTTAAAGTCTACAGCGATGAATGCTCCCTCCTCCCGAGAGGCAAGAACCAGGACGACATCATTAAGGAAATTACAGAAGAAAAATGCAAATGGGCATTCAAAGGAAAGACAGGAGAAAAAGACGAGGAAGAGGTACAAAAACGTTTGATGGAGGATAAAATTCGAATCTACCCTGGCGACTGCGTTACTCTCTGCCATTCTACATTTTAAAGTATGAAAAATGGTACGTTTAAAGGCAACGAAGCAGAATCCAACAAGAGATCGATCCCCTAGAAGTCCAGAGATTTCTATAAACGAGCAAACTTAATAAACAATGGAACCAGAAAGGAGAAGAAAGCTCAGCATTCTCCAAATCAACACTCAAGCATAGATCGGTGAAAAATTAACATTAGGAAATAACTTCAGAGAGATAGATCCAGTCATAATATTAATATCAGAACACGGAGTGAATCCAGAAGAAATAAACAATGAAATTGTTCGATTACACCGTCATAAACGCGAACCCTTCAGGCGAGCGTCATGACGGGGCCGCCATAGCAATAAGAAGAGGGCTGAAGTTCGACGAAGTTAATAATTTGGATGAGCCTTCCGTTGCCGTAAAAATTTAAACAGAATTAACAGGAATAATAGTAACCACGGGACACCAAGCGCCAAGAAAATATTACCTTTCCCTGCACAACCTATTTAAAATCTTTGGCACAGGTTTCCCAACCATCTTTATGGGAGACCTCAATACCAGGTTGATTGCAAATGGATACCTCTCCAGAAACAACAGAGGAGCTAACTTAGAAATGATGTTGGAAAGAAACATTTTTAAGAGAATAGGGCCAAACTTTCCGAGATATGTCACAGGCAATGCAGCCATAAAACCAGACGTCGTGCTAAGTAGCTTCAATATGCCATACCACATCCACTTGCAACCAGTTACCTTTTCATGTAGCGACCATGTTGGAACACATTTGCTCATGAATCAATACAGATAGAGGTACCGGTACCGGCGAGTAAGGACTACAAGAGAACAAACTGGGAAGGGTACACACAAGATCTTAGTAACTTTGTATAAAAGGATCTCACTGATGCCAACCTGGAATATATTGATTAGGAGAACTCAAAATTAATATGAAAGATCATTGAGGTGGACGAAAGATATATACCAAAGAAAAGATACCGTACTCTTCAACATCTTTGATGGACAGAGAAAATAAAAAGAAAGAATAGGCAGCTAAAAGGAATACTAGACCAAATGATTCTTCATGGAACAAATAAAGAGCGATACGAAGAAATCAGAATACGGAGAGAAGAACTGAGACATCTCATAGAAGAACAGCAAAGCCACATATAGGATAGCCTAATAGAGAAAATAGACGGAGAAAGAAGACCCAAAGAGAACTGGAGACTAATAAATAGACTTAAAGGCAAACCCTCGAGAGAAAAAATAACAATTAAGAATGAACGGGAAGAAAAGATCCAAGAAGAGAGGACCACAGAAGAACTTTTTCGTAATTACTGGAAATCAGTGTTCTCCATAACACTGGAGGAGGAAGAAGACTTCAATCCAGAGATAGACGAAATGATCCAGAGAGTCTTTTGAGAAAAAATAATGAAAATCACTCTTGCACCAAGTGGAGAACGAGAAAGGAAGGAAATTCTGGGTAAAGGGGCTTACATCACAACAGAAGAGATCAAAGGCGTAATACAATGATTCGAACAGAAAAAGCATTGGACAAAGTCTGGGTCAGAGGACTGTAATATAAGATCTTAAATCTCTAGGTGAATAGCAATATGGAGAGAATTCTCTGCGATTATCTGACAGACACAAGAGCATATGTGGAGATCAATGGTTATTCAGCACCAGAATTCGAATTGGAAGTTGGACTCCCACCGGCGGGCTGTCTCAACTCCACGCTGTATTCAATATACACAGCAAACCTGCCACCACCAATAATGACTGGTGTTTAAACATATATTTCCCGGACGAAATAAACTAACTCATCGTCACTCTGTACAGGAACGTACACTTTCATGTAAGGACAGAAGCTTTAGAAATCAGCAACATCAACAACTACGAAAGAGATGGAAGATAAGGACGAACAGGAGGAAATTTACAATAATCCTAATCACAAGGGACAAACCAGCACAAATTGTAGTTGAAGATCAGAACTACAGATATCATAGTGAGGGCGAAGTGCTAGGACTCAGAATAAGAACAAGAGGCTACAAACAACATATAACGAAGAGGAAGAACAGAGCGATTCTGATGCTTAACCTACTGTACAATCTAAGAGGGTTAGGCATGAAAAGTAAAAGAAAAATCTATCTTCTACTAGGAAGAGAGGTACTACTATACTCACCAATCCTTATCCACGGTAAATCAAGGACCAAACAATTGGAACTCTAGAAAATATAAAATAAAGCTCTCTAACTAATCAACAACACCCGTAGGAGAGAGAGAGGAGGAGATTACAAGATCTACACCAAGAAGCAAGATTAGAAACGGTCAATATCAAGATCAAGAACAGAGCGGAGAAAAATGGAGGAAGATAGACGACCTACCTCCGATATTTCCAGAGCAAACGAATACCAGAGCTGGAGTCCATTTTAACACTCCATTTACCAGCAGCAGACAACAGCTGAGAATTGAGGAGGTACCCATGTTTACTTAATTAGAAAATTTCAAAAGAGAGAAGTAACAAGCAAAACGATAAAGTTATTTACCCTACTATATACTAACCTAACCAATAAAGTAACCAAAGCAAGACACCAGATTGATACCCTAATAAGACAACCGAATTTAAACAACTAAAATAGGAAGAAACAACCAAGTAGGTAGACAACACAGATCAAAGGTGTAAACATAAATAATCTGAAGAAAATAAACTAAAAGTGTAATAAGTGAACTATATTAAAATTTTAACAAAGCAAAGATGATAGTGAAGTAAAAGTTAACAGTAAAACAGAAATAAAACGTACATAGTAAACTGAAGTACATATAATTAGTGAACTATAGTATTTAAAGTTTAACAAAAATGATACTGAAGTAAAATTTAATAGTAAAAGAAGTGAACAAATTGAAACTAAAGTAAAATAGAGAAAAAAGAGATAACAACAAGAGTCGTGAAAAAATATCCAAAAGGAATACAAAAAAGAAGACCAATGAAAGTAAAAAGTGAAAGAAAGCAAAGAAATTCAAAACATCAACAACTAACATAATAATACATAAACGAAGCTCAGAGCTAAGATAACTTAAAACGGCATGAATGCTGCAATAAACACATGAATGAAAGATGAAGAGAATAAGGAAAAAGTGATTTGGAGGTCCTCCCGCTTCTGTATGAGGAACAGACGTATAAAAGTGTAAGAAAGGAAGTATGAATGATGAGTGAATGCATTATGGTGGTTCGGAATCCACGTTAAACAGCAGGTCCCCCTTGTCCTTCGGGCAAGGGTATTCCACCCCTTGCACTTTTGACTACTGAAGTTACTCAATCTGCCTCACTAATCTGTCCTCTTTTAACTCAAAATTTTTCGTCTCCCACTATAAACCCTCTTCTAAAGCTAGTTCCGCTCTTCCCATTAGGCACTTCTCTATCGGTTCACTTGAACTGAGAGTCAGAAGTGTGGGAGTTTCTCCAGGAGCAAGTCGGCTGCGGGCCTCCTTCTCTTCTGCCCTCACCACGATCGTGGGAGGGGTACAGAGGGGAGAGAAGCCACGAGCCCTACCTTTTTTTCCTAAAAAATAAAATAAAATTCTTGTCATGAGTAATGAACGCTAAGATTGAATGTGATTAATACTTCTCTCTCGTATGTTCTATTTTTAAAAAGGCGGAAAGAAAAAAAGTATTACCTAGGGCGGCAAAATCAAGGGCAAGTGTGAAACATCCCCCATCCAAACTTTTTGCGTTAACCTTTTCAAAGTAAAAGCTTTGCTCCAAGTGTAAACCCAAATCTAAAGTGAAGTATCAAAATATATCATTCAAAGTGCCAGTGACAACACAATTACGGATTACAGAAAGTAATAAGACGCCTACAAATCTTCCACCACAAAGTAAGGTAAAATGGCATTGGACATTATAAAAAGTTAATTTTTCTCCGATTCCATCCTCCTACTATAACTCCACATCTACTAACAACACAGATCAAGGACCGACGATGAAAAAATGACGAGGGACAACCTACGAATCAGTCTTAGGACTTTCCCCAACATGTCAAAGCCTGACCGTGTGGAAGTCTTCTCAATAGTTTACGCGGAGCATGAGGTAGCACTCGTCAGACTTATTGACACCACTTTCAGTTATATGGCTATATGCCAAAAAGAAACTGACGCCGAGATCTTGGACTCCTCAAAAGCAACCCAAGTGTTTAATAAAATCAAATAAACTCCTAAGATCCCACCCTAAATTCAAACACACAGAATTGTCATATGACGGAGACTAGACTTATGGGTGGGACTCTACTCAGGCGATAAAATTTCATAAGAAATAGATAAAAATCATCAATGGGGCAAGGTCTTTCAGATGATCAAATTTAGAACCATACCCATGTCTTTAAGATGATCTTCCAAGAAACAGGTAAGGCACAAAAAGCGAAAGAGCTTGGTTTTCTTCTCTTTCGCGTCAGGGTGTGCCCTGACCAAATAGAAAGAGAGGAATTCAGTGAAGTACAGACATGCTTCAAATGTTATAAATATAACTAGTATACAATGAAAGCTTGTCCACAACCCGAGAATATCTGTTCTATATGGAGTAAAGTTAGACACGTTCGGCGCAACTGCAAGAGCAGCACGAAAAAATGCGTGAACTGCAACGGTAATCACAGGGCCATGGCGATGTTATGACCAGTAAAAGAGAAAGCAATAAAAAGACAGCAAATTCAAAAAAAGGAAGAAGCTAAGGCCAACAGGTCTTATGCTAAATTGGGAAAGGCGGCAGTCAATGAGTCTTCGGATAAGCGTACTTACTTCAAGGTAGAACGCGAGTAATCGACGATCATGTGTTGCATATACTATGCACACATAACAAACCTCCCAAACCCGGGTTCATTCAAAGGAGAGCTCAACCAAGTGTTGCTCAAAAATAAATGGAAGATATGTAGTTCCCGAAGAACCCTCCCTCTGAGGAATTTCTACGGATCCAGATGCAGCCTAATCAACCAACCAGTACACAAGTAGAAACCCTTCTTGCTGCAGCATACACCCCTAAAAGTCCTGAACCCCAAATAGAAGAAGCTTCTAAACCAGATACAGAGTTAAAGACACGTACTAGCCGATCACCCAACCGGCAAAGGATGAAGTCTACCTCATCGTCAAAGGAAAACAAACATGTCAGAAAAATTAATCTAAAAATCTACTCCACGGACGGACAAGGACGTCAGTAAAGGCGTAAGCACCGCTCGTTACAAGTGGGAATACAGTGAGGACATTCCAGAGAAGGTGGTAGAAGAAGTCCTCCTCCTTGTGATGGTCCGACTCAACCAAGAGCAGTTTTCCACAATCACAGCCTCAGAATTTAACAAGAACAGATCCGGTAAATGCCGATCTCCGCCAGCCAGCCCCTCCACGCCAAAGAAACACGAGAAAATGAACGACTAATCGATAGGCAGTATGGACAGACTGACAATCAAACAAATAAACACTGGGAGATGTGACAACAAACAAGCGACTTACGGAAACATAATCAGAAAATGCAACAATGTTGCCCTCATTTGACCAGATCTCTCTGCATATATCACCGAAACCTGAGCAACCAAAGCAGATATGACCCTGACCAGCCCACAATTTCCCTCCACTATATACACCTCCACCCCCCCACTTATCCCGAGTGACCACGTTGATATTACGATTACCATATCCTCAAGCTAAGTTCAGATACCTATCAGAAAGAAAAAATGCTTCTCCCAAACGAACTGGGAAGAATATCGTACTATTCTCGGTGATTACAAACATCAACCACTCGAAGAAGCCACGTTTGAGGAGCTCGACCAGGAATTAGCAAAGTTAACGGAGAAATTGGTGGAGGCAGACCGCACAACAGTACACAGAACAATCTACAAAACTTTACCAGCATCAGGGTGGACACAGGAGCTATATGACCTAACAGACAACTACAAAAGTCTATATGAAGAAATTAGACTAAATGACAGAGACAGAGTTAAAAGCAAACGTTTAAAAATATCACAGGCAGGTTTGAAGACACAGATAACGGAAGAACAAGCAGCAATTTGCAATGATTTTATAGACAAACTCGACAAAGAAGTGGATCTCCGACCTTTTTAGAACATGGTAACAAGATTAAAGGATACCACCACTAGACAAAAATCTACTCTTTAACAAAGACAACCGGACAAAAATGGACGCAACAGAAACGGAATAAGAGTTTAGAACCTCTTCACACTAGAAGGGAGCAAACACTTTGACCATGACTTTGAGGAAAACATTCAAGACTTACCAAGCCACGAACTCGATAGGACATACCCGTGTAACAATACAAATGCTGACAGAGAGATGACTGGTTATGGACGAAAGATAACCAAAGAAGACAGCCTAGCGACGCTATGTAGCTTCAAACAGAGAGCACCAGGTAAAAAGGAGTTGAGCAACCTTAAGTTCTTGAACGCCCCCCGTAACATCATAGAGGGGCTGGTCAATATAATGAATGAGTGCATAAACGTTGTCTATTTTCAGGACGAATGGAAGATCGCTAAAATTATCTCCATTCCACAGGCCGGAAAACAGCCAGACACACCAGCAAACTTCAGATCCGATTCCCTCCTCGGAGTGGCAGACAAGCTCTTGGAAGAGGTGCTTAATAATAGATTCCAAGAATTTAGGGAGAATAACAACCTCCATAACCAATACTAGCATGGATTCAGAAGAGGGAGAGGGACTAATACGTCGCTAGCAATCATCAAAGTAAAACTGGCTAATATTGCCAGCCAAAAAAGATATGCTGACCTGGTGCTCAGAGACGTTAGGAAGGCATTTAACAAAGTATGGAGGACTGGGCTTTAGTATAAAATACTAATACTAGGACTAAACTCAAGTCTAGAGAAAATACTATGTGACTACGTAACATAAAATATAGCATATATACAAATAAACGACCGCACGGGACCGAACTTCGAGCTAACTTCAGGTGTACCGCGAGGAGAGTGCCTAAGCCCCCTCCTATACAATATATACACCATCCACCTACCTGATCCAGTCAGTGAAGACTCGCTGTACGTCCAGTTTGCAGATGACATCTCCCAGATCATCACTGCCCCCTTCAAAAATCCTGAACTCATGGCACAAATAACAGCCAGATAAATCGACCCTGTAACCAGGTACGAAAGGTGTAAAATCACCACTAACACCCAGAAATTTGAGCTGATACCACTCTTTGGTAGTAAGCGGGCCCATATTGAAACAGACGACGCCCGCATTCCATGCAGCACAGAAGGACTAGTACTAGGACTAAAGATAGGTAAGGATGAGTACGGAGGTCACGTTGTTTAAACAACAGCTACAGTGAGGGTCGAGTTCCACGAGCTCTTCAGGTTCGAAAACCTAAACATGAGAAACAAAAAGAAGATTTAAAAGCGATTATAAGAACAAAACTGTGTATCTACCTATAACTATCAACACTAGCTCCAAAACCAAATTAAGCCTCCTCCAAAGGGTACGAAGATAGCTATACTCTTAATCACCAACGTTAGAAGGAGAAAAAGATGGAGGCAGAAGGACCTATATCAGATGGTCCAGATGACACCAATTAACTTGTAACTTCAATCAAGAGTCCAAAATATCTAGGAGAAAGTTACAAGATGCAAGACAGACGAAATCAGACAAAGGCACACTGAAATTCCATTGGAGGACATACACAGAAGAACGATAAACTTCACCAGCAGTAAAGCACAGACCGAAAGACAGGGAGAACTAATCTACACATAAGGCAACGCATATAAAACAACGACAAACAATAAACTGCACAAAGAATCTACAACAAGAAGAACACTAAAAACAAAAACGGACAACGAGAGAAACACAAAAAACACCTACAAAGGCTTGAACGCCAAAAGAAACTACCACAATCTACATGAAACAAAAGGAAAACACACAAACAAACATGCAATACTATAACAAACCAAGAACAACATAAATAACAACAGAAAAAGAGTACGCTAAAAGTTTGAAAATGAGATAAAAAATGTTTAGAAGAACACGAATATCAGTAAACGCCTGCGATTCCCTTTCATCATGGATTTTCTCCCTTCGATGCCCCTTTTACCAGGGAACTCTATTCCTATCTATCCATCTCCTACTATTAAATATATGTGCATATATGAGTCCAATTGTAATCATATATGTGTGTATATACTTTCCTTTCACAACTTATTATGTCCAATGTCCAATTTCTTTTCATTGTTTCTTGTAACTGTGAGGAAGCTCCTGAGGAGTGAAACATCAGTAGTAAACAACCTCGTAACTCTCAGGGTTTCTTTTATTCTTCCTATTCATTTCTTGTCAAAGGCTCCCATCAATATATATATATATATATATATATATATATATATATATATATGTGTGTGTGTGTGTGTGTGTGTGTGTTTGTGTTTGACTGAAATAATTTTAGCAGATGGATTTATTTTCTTTTTTGTCACTCAAAAGTTTGAATCTACCGTTCCTTTCCAGCAAAGGAGTTAACATCCTTAATATTGTAAAGAAAAACAGAAAGAATAAACGCAAATTTAATGGCTCTGATAAAAAATAACAGAAGTAAATGAGAAAATAAAGTTAAAGGAGGTTAAAAATAGGTAAAGGCTAAATATAGATGCTTAGACGAGCTCGTATGTTTTTATCAATCCTTCCTACCGATAATTTTCTTGCAATATCTTTGAGGAAATGAATGTGGTGACAGACATATGTACGAGTAAAATCAAAGCCCTTAAAATTTCAAGTGAAGAGGGCTAATTTGTTTTTAGAAAATGATTAGTGCAAGGAAAATATTTAGTTACCTTTCGTTTACTATTTTGCATTTTCGAACTATATTCTCATTTAGAACAGAAAACTTGAGCACTTTTCATTACATTTATTCTCGAAAAACTGGAATAAATTCTTCATGAAGGACTTTAAATAAGCAGTTTATGAATCGCGCATCAAAGTAATTAGAAGTTTGTTTATGGGCTATAGGGGATTCTTTGAATTTTTTTCGGGATATATAATCATTGGAAAGATAAGTTTCAACGC